>ML664243.1:3341145-3811455 GCA_007570785.1 Antilocapra americana | reverse complement strand
AAAAATAAAAATCACATGATTATCTCAATAGATGCAGAGAAAGCCTTTGACAAAATTCAACATCCATTTATGATAAAAACCCTCCAAAAAGTAGGAATAGAAGGAACATACCTCAACATAATAAAAGCTATATATGACAAACCCACAGCAAACATTATCCTCAATGGTGAAAAACTGGAAGCATTCCCCCTGAAATCAGGGACAAGACAAGGGTGCCCACTCTCACCACTACTATTCAACATAGTTTTGGAAGTTTTGGCCACAGCAATCAGAGCAGATAAAGAAATCAAAGGAATACAGATTGGAAAAGAAGAAGTAAAACTCTCTCTGTTTGCTGATGACATGATCCTCTATATTGAAAACCCTAAAGACTCTACGAGAAAATTACTAGAGCTAATCAGTGAATATAGCAAAGTTTCAGGATACAAAATCAACACACAGAAATCCCTGGCATTCCTATACACTAACAGTGAGAAATCAGAAAGAGAAATTAAGGAAACAATCCCATTCACCATCGAAACAAAAAGAATAAAATACTTAGGAGTATTTCTACCTAAAGAATCAAAAGACTTGTATATAGAAAACTATAGAACACTGATGAAAGAAATCAAGGAGGACACAAACAGATGGAGAAATGTACCGTGCTCATGGATTGGAAGAATCAATATAGTGAAAATGAGTATACTACCTAAAGCAATCTATAGATTCAATGCAATTCCTATCAAGCTACCAGAGGTCTTCTTCAAAGAATTAGAACAAATAATTTCTCAATTTGTATGGAAATACAAAAAACCTCGTATAGCCAAAGCAATCTTGAGAAAGAAGAATGGAACTGGCGGAATCAACCTACCTGACTTTAGGCTATACTACAAATCCACAGTCATTAAGACAGTATGGTACTGGCACAAAGACAGAAACATAGATCAATGGAACAGAATAGAAAGCCCAGAGATAAATCCACGCATCTATGGACACCTTATCTTTGACAAAGGAGGCAAGAATATACAATGGAGAAAAGACAACCTCTTTAACAAGTGGTGCTGGGAAAACTGGACAGCCACTTGTAAAAGAATGAAACTAGATCACTTTCTAACACCATACACAAAGATAAACTCAAAATGGATCAAAGATCTAAGCATAAGACCAGAAACTATAAAACTCCTAGAGGATAACATAGGCAAAACACTCTCTGCTATAATCCAAAGCGGGATACTCCATGACCCACCTCCCAGAATATTGGAAATAAAAACACGAATAAACAAATGGGACCTAATTAAAATTAAAAGCTTTTGCACAACAAAGGAAACTATAAGCAAGGTGAAAAGACAGCCTTCAGAATGGGAGAAAATAATAGCCAATGAAGCAACAGACAAACAATTAATCTCAAAAATTTACAAACAACTCCTGCAGCTCCATTCTAGAAAAATAAACAACCCAATTAAAAAGTGGGCCAAAGAACTTAACAGACATTTCTCCAAAGAAGATATAAAAATGGCTAACAAACACATGAAAAGATGCTCAACATCACTCATTATCAGAGAAATGCAAATCAAAACCACAATGAGGTACCACTTTACACCAGTCAGAATGGCTGCCATCCAAAAATCTACAAGCAATAAATGCTGGAGAGGATGTGGAGAAAAGGGAACCCTCTTACACTGTTGGTGGGAATGCAAACTAGTACAGCCACTATGGAAAACAGTGTGGAGGTTCCTTAAAAAGCTGCAAATAGACCTGCCATATGACCCGGCAATCCCACTGCTGGGCATATACACCGAGGAAACCAGAATTGAAAGAGCCACGTGCACCCCAATGTTCATCGCTGCATTGTTTACAATAGCCAGGACATGGAAGCAACCTAGATGCTCATCAACTGACGAATGGATAAGAAAGCTGTGGTACATATACACAATGGAATATTACTCAGCATTAAAAAAAAATTCATTTGAAGCAATTCTACTCAGATGGACGAAACTGGAGCCCATTATCCAGAGTGAAGTAAGCCAGAAGCAAAAACAACAATACAGTATATTAACACATATATATGGAATTTAGAAAGACAGTAATGAGAACCCAACATGGGAGACAACAAAAGGAACGCAGATGTATAGAATAGACTTGTGGACTTTGTGGATGAGGGTAAGGGTGGGATGAGATGGGAGAAGGGCATTGAAGCATGTTAATTGTCATGTGTCTAATCAATCGCCAGCCCAGGATTGATGCTCGGGACTGGTGCAGCGAGATTTCCCGGGGGGGAGGGAGGAGGGAGGGGGGACCCGGAGGGGAAGCATATGTAAACCCATGGTGATATCATGACAATGTATGGCAAAAACAATAATAAAAATAAATAAATAAATAAATAAATAAAAAAAATAAAAAATAAATAAAATAAAAAACCTTCTATGGAGAAATTTCATATCATCCAGAACTTCTAGTTTTTCTCCAACACTGACATTCAAAACAGGACCAAATTACAGAAGACAGGAGGACCCATTTATTGACTCAGATATTGTAGCTATCAGATAGGGGCTTTAAATAATATCATTAAAATGTTCAAGAAAATAGAGGAATGAGAAATTTCACCAGAACCTTTGAATCTGTTCAAAGAATGGAAGGGGAGGTATCAAACAAAAATTCTGAAACTGAAAATATAACTTAAATTAAGAATTCAATAGAGGGGTTGTATACCAGCTCAGACACAGCAAAATAGAGTGTCTACTGACTTGGGTGAAAGGTCAGTAAAAAATATGCAGATGAAACCACGATAAGAAAAGAAGACCAAAAATACAAAAAGGAGTATGAGAGACATGGAAAACTTATAAAAGGTTTAACATAATCGTAACTGGAGTTCCAGAAAGAGAAGAATGGGATAGCAGTTATTTAAAGACATACTGACCAAGAATTTTCAGAAATTAGTAATAAAAAATCAGATATCATAATTAAGAAGCTTTATGAATCCCAAGCAGGATTCACACACACACACACACACGGCCCACACTCACAGTTACATCACACTTAAAATGCTGAAGACCAAAAAGGAAAAATTTTTAAGCAGCCAGGGTGGGAGAAGGAGACATATTACCTTCAAAGGAGCAAAAATCAGACTGACAGCTAATTTCTGAATAGAAATAATGGCAATCAGTAATCAAGAGAAAGGCATTTTATAAGTGCAGAAAAAATTTTAATGTCAAAATATAATTCTATACCCAGCAAAACTATCCTTTAAAAAATGTACATGAAATAAAGACGTTTTCATGTTAATAAGAGCTGAGAGAATTTGCCACTAGTAAACCTGAACTATATGAGGTACTAAAGGAATTTTTCACTCTTATGTACAATGACCCCAACTGGAAGTGTCAAACTTCAAGAAGAAATGAAAAGCACAGGAAAGGAGTGACTTTGACCTACTTCTCAAATTCTCATTTCAGTGGAATTATTTGGTGTAAAATGTAAGTTCATGTTAAACGAAATATAGACAAGAAGTAAGTGAACTAGAAGTTTACAACTTGACAATATATAGATACTGTCAGTTTAATTTTAACCAAAAGTTAAAAAAACCCTGAAACCTGGGTTCTGGGAGTCAGGGACCAAGGAGCGCAGCTGAGGTGTAGGAGGAGTCAAAGGTTATGGCTGATTTGATTAACAAGTGAGTGCGAGGAGACCAGAAAACTTGTGGAAACGGGGGAGTCAGAAGCCGTAGGCAATAGCTGCGCTCTGGGAGTTACGGGTCAGAGAGTCTGGGAGAGAGTCAGGACCCACGGCTGGCAGTTGCGCTGTGTGGCTGTGTCGAGGGGCAGAGGTCTGACATCACCACCCACCTGAGGCAGCGGCCGTTGACGCGCGAGCGCGGCGGGGGAGGGGCAGTTTAGAGTCCCGAGCCCGGGCCCCGCCCCGCCGGCCCCGCCCGCACGCGCTCGCCCCGCCCCGCCCCGCCGGCCCCGCCCCGTCCGGAGCTTCGAACGCGACGGTCGCGAGGCTGAAGCGACGAGGAGCGAGCGAGCGGCGCAGGGACCCCGCGGGCGGCTGGGCTTCGGTGGCGCCCGCCTACGCTCCCTCCCCTCGGGCGCTCGGGGCGCTGACCGGCGCCGCCTCCCGGGAAGATGGCGCTGCACTTCCAGGTCAGTGCGCTCTGCGCCGCGGATGCCCGCCCCGCCGCTCCGGGGTCCGGCGGGACGCTGGGCTCTGGAGACTGAGGGCCGGATCCGGCCCCGGAGGCCGCCGGCCGGTGCGTCGGAGCCCCGGACCCCGTTCTTGGCCAGGCCGGGCGCCGGTCTGGGCTGCCCGCCCCAGGCCCGGGCCCGAGGAGCGGGCGGCCCGAGCTCGGGGTGGCGGGTGGAGGGGCAGGGGCTGGCTGGAGGTGGCCCTCGAGGGAGGTGCGGATGCCGAGGACCGGCCGCGCGGGAGCCCGCCCCCCGGGTGCCGCCGCGCGGCGCGCTCGGAGGTTCGGCGGCGCCCGAGCCGGTGGGAGCCCGGCAGGACCGATCAGCCTACCCGCCGCGCTCCGTCGTCAGCCTCCACACAGTTCGGGGGGAGCTCGAGAGGGGCCTGGGTCCGCCGAAGGAGCGGCTCTGCAGTTGGAGTTGAATTGGCCAGAGCCGGCAGGGGCTCTGTTGTGGGGAGTTGCGGAGGAGGGCTCTGCAGCAGCCTCATTGGAGGAGGAAACCGGGGCAGGACGCGCACTAGGAGCGCAGAAACGGTCCGGATGGGATGCGGGCTGGAGGCAGGCTCAAATATTCAGATATTCTCGGCCACGCTGGCATATACATCCAGTTATTTATTCAACAAACATTGTAGAGCCTCCTCGGCACCCACCCCGGCGCCCCCTCCTCCCCCCCATCCCCGGGTCTCAAGCACTGTGCAGAGTTCTGGGATAAAGAATTACATCATCTTAGCATCCTTGCCTTCATGAAATTCACAGATAATTACAGTTCATGTGAAAAATGATGTGATAGAATTAATCACAGGATATCATGGGAATATTGAAAGGGGCAGTCAACTCTGTGTGTGTGTGTTGGGAAGCAGTGAGGCAGAGGTGCTGTGCTTGTCAGGCAAGCTTTTTTGAGCTTCCGTTCATCCACTTATTAGTTGAGTTCCTACTTTGCTAGGTACTTAAGATAAAACTCTCTCAAAACTTTATGATTTGTACAGTCAGAGAACTTGCAGTCTAGTGGATCGAAAGAACTGTAGGAGTTTCTCCGAGCAAAGAGAAAGGGAAGGGTAGAAGCAAAAGGACAGTGTGAGTCAAGTCAAAGAATTGTAGAAGAACATGGCACACTGGGATAGTTCAGTCTGACTGGAGCTTAGGTTCATATGAAAGGGAAGGGAGGCCGGGAGGCTGTGGAGGCAGGAGATGACCTTGGAGAGAGAGGCAGTTTCATTACATGGTGATGGTTGTATCTAAGTGTCCCAACCCTTTGTAGACTTCTTTGGGCCCCCTGAGACTACAGTGATTCATTACCTAATTATTGATTCTTCCAAAGGGTCCTTTCTTTTCAACCATCCACTCTCCTATCAGGTAATTGACAGCTCAGGAGATAGTAAGCCTGACACATTGTTTTGATTCCTTGCCATTACTAAGGGTCTCCAGGTCAAAATAATATTATTTATTACCACTTCAGTAAAAATGTCCTTTGGGAAATCTTCACTGGCAGAATCTCACAGGGATGGCTCTGGGACTGTAAATAGATAAACAGTTGTTGTTCATAGTTGAGGTGTAAATCTTGAGGGCAATTAAAAACTATGGTGTAAGTTTGGAACAGTTTCAGAATTGAAAAGATATGCATAATAGTAAATCACCCAGTCTGGAAGATTTCTTCATACTTTAGGTAGTGGTGGAAAAATTAGCTCCTAATGCCCAAACTACCCAAACTGGTTTCTTTGGAATCTTTCACAGCAGCTCTGGGCAGCTTAAAAGTGGATTTGGACAAATAAAAGACCTGACAGTTTGAGGGGCCCCCAAAAAGCTCTAAACCTTTTCAGTTTGAATTGTTTTCAGTATATGGATCATATTGTTACCCAGTTAACTCAAGGAACATTTATTACTAATGATAACTGGTACCTAGCATTTGGAATTTTTCCATGCTTGTAGATTTTGAGTTGTACAACTAGCTTGAGAGGTGTATTCATACAGTTGGCTTGGTGTATCTGTGAGTTTTGCGTCAGTGGATTCAACCAACTGTGGATTGAACATGTTAAAGAAAAAATTCCAGAAAGTTTCAAAAAAACTTGAATTTGCCACACCATGACAACTATTTACATATCATTTACATTGAATTTACAACTCTTTATATAGCATTTATATTGTATTAGGTATGGGCTCCCCAAGTGGTGCAATGGTAAAGAATCTACCTGCCAACACAGGAGCTGCAGGAGACACTAGATTCAATCCCTGGATGGGGAAGGTCCCCTGGAGGAGGAAATGGCAACCTACTCTAGTATTCGTTCCTGGAAAATCCCATGGACAGAGATGCCTGGCAGGCTACAGTGTATGGGGTCTCAGGGTCAGACGTGACTGAACACCTGAGCACACACACAACGTGTATTATGTATTAAAAGTATTATGAGATGACTTAATAGAGGTTATATGTAAATACTGTATCATTTTATATAAGGAATGAGCATCTTTGTGTTTTGGTTATCTGCAGGGTGGCCTGGAACCAGTCCCCCTACTGTATGTGCATATATACATTTTATTCCTGAAGACACTGAATCTTAGAACAGTTGTGACTTGCCCAAGGCTACAGAACTAGAGTAGCCCTAGTAATTCAGTATTCTTTCATACCAATATCTTGCAATCATCTACCCAGCCAGGTTAGTAAAAAATTATGCCATTTTGGCGTAAGTGGATTTGTGAAAGGTGAGATTAGGTTACTACTTCACAATCTTTTTCAAATTATGGCATACATAAAGAATGGTAATTTGGTGGTCCATTGACATAAACTACTCATAACTAAAAGCCTGGCTGCCTGAAGGGCAAGGGGATCGATATCCTAGACATTCCTGTAATCCATTCAAAATGTGCATTCTGATTAGGAAGTTGTGAGTTAGGGTACTCTTTCCCAAAGGAAGAAATGAATCTGGATTGCCTTAGAGGAGACAGTCCAGGTTAGTGGGCAAGGAAGAGAGGAAAGAGATTTCTGGGATCAAGAAAGAGGTAGGCACTTTAGATTTCACAGAGGAGTCTTGGAAAGAATTAAGAGGTAACATTAGGAAAACTTTAGGAGATGCAGTTAGTTGATCTTTTTAGCTTCTCAGAACCTGGGACTATAGTCATGCTTCTTAATACACAGCCAGGCTACTGTGTCTGATTTGATCTAGATATGATTATTAACAATTAGAATCATGAGGCAAAAGGGGTTTGGCAAAGATGTTGCAAAGCCTGCGCACTGCAACAGAGTAATGCCTGCTCTCTGCAGCTAGAGGAAGCCCACACATCAATGAGAACACAGCACAGCCAAAAATGAACAAATAAAAAGGAAAAAAAAGTCCCCACCCTAGAACACCTTTGGTATTTTTGGTGTGGTCAGCCACCAATTTAAGACTGTGGGGTGTGGCCTGCTGCTCCCGCCCCCCCAGTCTGAACAAAAGCATTCACATTATCAACATAGATTACCTCCCAGAATCTGAGGGCAAAGGCAAGACTTTTCTTTGGGCAAGACCAAACTCTTAACTATATTGAAGGGACTAAGGAGAAGGAAAAGCAGAAGATAACATTAAGATTGTAAATCTAAATTCTGGTCTACACCTCTGAAACAAAGGAACTCTTAATGTGAAAATCTGTGGGAAATATGTTCAATTCAGTTTCTGAGATGTTGGGGCTGTTTTCAACATCTTCCTGGATTTCTAAGAAGAAGAAATTTATAGGTAAATATAAAGATGGTGAACAGACAATGTTGAAAGTATGAATTAGGATGTCATCTGCAGGTTGATGCTGACTAAAGTAAAAGGTCAGCCACTGTGTCCACCGTTTCCCCATCTATTTCCCATGAAGTGGTGGGACCAGATGCCATGATCTTAGTTTTCTGAATGTTGAGCTTTAAACCAACTTTTTTCACCCTCCTCTTTCACTTTCATCAAGAGGCTCTTTAGTTCTTTTTCACTTTCTGCCATGAGGGTGGTGTCATCTGCATATCTGAGGTTATTGCGATTTCTTCCAACAATCTTGATTCTAGCTTGTGCTTCATCCAGTCCAGCATTTCTCATGATGTACTCTGCATATAAGTTAAATAAGCAGGGTGACAATATACAGCCTTGATGTACTCCTTTTCCTATTTGGAACCAGTGTGTTGTTCCATGTCCAGTTCTAACTGTTGCTTCCTGACCTGCATACACATTTCTCAAGAGGAAGCTCAGGTGGTCTGGCATTCCTATCTCTTTCAGAATTTTCCACAGTTTATTGTGATCCACACAGTCAAAGACTGGCATAGTTAAGAAAGCAGAAGTAGATTTTTGCTGGAACTCTCTTCCTTTTTCGATGATCCAGCAGATGTTGGCATTTTGATCTCTGGTTCCTCTGCCTTTTCTAAAACCAGCTTAAATCTCTGGAAGTTCATGGTTCATATATTGCTGAAGCCTGGCTTGGAGAATTTCGAGCATTACTTTACTAGCTTGTGAGATGAGTGCAATTGTGTGGTAGTTTGAGCATTCTTTGGCATTGCCTTTCTTTGGGATTGGAATGAAAACTGACCTTTTCCAGTCCTGTGGCCACTGCAGATGGTGACTGCAGCCATGCAATTAAAAGACACTTACTCCTTGGAAGGAAAGTTATGACCAACCTAGACAGCATATTAAAAAGCAGAGACATTACTTTGCCAACAAAAGTCCATCTCGTCAAGGCTATGATTTTTCTCGTCAAGGCTAAGGTTTTTTTTTTTATAGTCATGCATGGATGTGAGAGTTGGACTATGTGAAAGCTGAGTGCCGAAGATTTGATGCTTTTGAACCGTGGTGTTGGAGAAGATTCTTGAGAGTCCCTTGGACTGCAAGGAGGTCTAACCAGTCCATCCTAAAGGAGATCAGTCCTTAGTGTTCATTGGAAGGACTGATGCTGAAGCTGGAACTCCAATACACTGGCCACTTGATGCGAAGAGCTAACTCATTTGAAAAGACCCTGATGCCGGGAAAGATTGAAGGCAGGAGGAGAAAGGGGATGACAGAGGATGAGATGGCTGGATGGCATCACTGACTCGATGGACATGAGTTTGCCTAAACTCTGGGAGTGGTTGGTGGACAGGGAGGCCTGGTGTGCTGTGGTCCATGGGGTTGTGAAGAGTTGGACACAACTAAACAACTAAACTGAACTGAACTGAACGTAAAAGGTGGTAAGATGGCAGGGTGCTGAGCAACATGTGGTTGGGTCTGTAGATTTGTATGTGGCTCAGAATTGACCATTTGCTCTATTTGAGCTATGTGTGTATATACACACATGTATATGTATTTGATTGCTCAGCCTCAGGATTATTTTTTTTGTCTGTAAAATGTATATGCTAAAATACATGATTTACAGGAGTCTACTTTTTTGGATTGGTTTAAAAAATAGAAGATGGGAATACTTTTGTAAACTATAAAGCACTAAAACAAACATCATCCAATTCATTGTAGAAAGAGAAGTTCTAAGAGGCCCAGAAATAAGCCTTTGGGTGCTCAGGAAAAGTTAATAAAAGGAGGAAAAAACAAAGAGTTTGTGGGAAATGAGTAATTGTAAGATAAAGGCAGTTTATTAATGGCAGTTAAGAGGTTTAATTCCAGAAGGCAGGAAAGATACAGGGAAGTAGTTGATAAGAATTTAAATTTAATTGAGTTGGGATTTTTGTAGTTCATCTATTTATTGTTTTACTATTAGGGGACATTTTTCTCTAGAACAAAAGAAAACCCCCCTCATTTTTTTCAGCTTTCTTGAGGTTTTCTTGTTATTGTTTAGTGGCTAGGTGGTGTCCAATGGACTGTAACTCACTAGGCTCTTCTGTCCATGGGATTTCTCAGGCAAGAATACATTCCTTCTCCTTCTTGAAGTTTAATTGACAAATAATAAACCACACATATTGGATGAATTTTGAATGAATTTTGACATAGTGTATAATTGTGAAACCATCACTGAAATCAAGATAATGACCATACCTATCACCCCCCAAGTTTCCTTATACCCCTTTATAATCCCCCCTTACTGCTTCCCTGTCCTTCCCTATGCTCCCACTCTCTCCTCCCTCCCCAGCCTGAAACCACTGATCTGCTTTTTTACTATGGAAAGTGGAAAGTGGAGTCGCTCAGTCGTGTCAGACTTTCGTGACCCCATGGACTGTAGCCTACCAGGCTCCTCTATCCATGGGATTTTCCAGGCAATAGTACTGGAGTGCACTGCCATTTCCTTCTCCAGGGGGTCTTCCCAATCCAGAGATTGAACCTGGGTCTCCCGTATTGTAGACAGACGCTTTACTGTCTGAGCCACCAGGGAAGTTCTCTTTTTACTATAGAATCATACAATATATACTCTTTTTTTTGTCTTGCTTCTTTTACCTATTGATGGATACATGATGGAAGTTACTGTATGGAAAGAAGTTGCATCATTTAGCGGTTAATTGTATGTCAGGTACAAAGGACAGAAATGAGTCCAGAATAGCTTGGAAGATCCTTATTTAGACTGTAGGCAGGATTATATCATTGTCTGCTAGGCTATGGAAATTGGGTATGTTTGATAGTATGTATGTTGTATATATCCTTGTATGTTTGATAGTAAATCTGTGGGAATTAGGTGATGTCCAGTGCTACTTGTTATTTATTTATATGGGCTTCTAATGTTGATATGAAGCCCTGTAGAAAATTTAATAACTCAAACCCAATTTGTCAACACATTGAGAAGGGATCCATTTCTCTGAGGCATACTTATGTTAACCATGTTCTCAAACATCACTGTAAAACTAAGATGCAGTTTATCAGTTCACTGTGAAAAGTAAAGTCTCTCTTTATAGACAGAATCTCTGTGAAATCAAATGCTAATCAGAAGATTGCTTAGTTGGTCAGCGATCATCACATTATGAGTTTAACTGTTTGAAATGTTCACATAATGCTTTTCCAACAGGGTAAGGACTTTTGTGTATGTATCCTTTTCTCTAAAAATAATTTTGTATGCCAGGCATTTATTTAATTGTTATCATTACAGAGAAAGAATAACTTGATTTTTTTTTTTCCTTTTGTTTCAGTCTTAGGAGAAAGTTCAAACCTTTACCTTTTTATCTTGCACTGCCCTTCAGTGGTTAATAATTTGAAAGGCATTTGGGAAAAAGGGGTCATTGAAAACATTGTTGATGTAAACAAGTCTGTGTTGGAGTTCTCCAAATCAATATAGCAAAAAGGACAAAATTTCAGAACTTTTGCATATTTACTTAGATATCCTTGAATTGATTAATACTAATGTTTATGTTTCTTGGGGCTGTTGTGACAAATTACCACAAACTGGATGAGTTAAAAAAATGAAAATTTATTCTTTAATAGGTATGGAAGCCAGAAGTCTGAAATTAATGTGTTGAAAGGATTGGTCTCTTCTTGGAGCCCTTGAGGGAGAAACTGTTCCATTCTTTGCCCCTATGTTCTGATAGCTGCTTGCAGTTCTGGGTGGTCCTTGGCTTGTAGATATATCACCCCAGTCTTTGCCTCATCCTTCCTAACACCTGTTTACTTGTGTCTCTGCACCTCAGATGTCCCTCTCGCTTTTATGAATGACTGGATTTCGAGCCTGCCCTAAATCCCTCTGTTTGATCTTATCTCTCCATTCTTAATTTAAGGATTTACAAAGACTTTATTTCCAAATATTTCAAAGGTATTGGAGGTTAGGACTTGGATATATCTTTTAGGAGGATACAGTTCCATTACAATAATATTATTAGGTAATACTAGTAATCAACTAATTTTTTATATAGCGTGTAAAGTGCGCTAGAAGTTATATGGCCTTAGCTCATTTAATCCTCCCAGCAAACCTATGAGGTATATGCTGTTATTAGTCTCAGTTATTGCTGGCTTTTGTTTTTCAGTAGTTAGATTTTGTCATTATTTCTGGCTTCATTTTTTTTACACTCAGAGTCTACTTCTTCAGAGACCAGACCTACTGATGTGTAGTTGAATGCATGATAGCAGGATCAGTTTATCATTAAGTTATTCTGGGTATTATCAGCTCGAAAATTCAGCCCTTTAAATTTATTAGATGAAGGAAAATACTTCTGAGATTGATCATGAGTCACAAGAGGGAAAGTGGCAGCTCTTTCCATTTTTGTGTTTCTTACCCTTGGAGGAAATATGAGAGTTCATATGTATTCATGAACCATATATTTTCTACACATTTTAATGTTATAAACAGTATGTAGTAGCACTGTTAGGGCTTGTTGTGACAATCCAGGTAGAGGAAATGTTTAAAATGTGGTTCATTTGAGGTCCTTTATCTTAATAATCCTTTTGAAACCTTTCTTTTGTATTTTTATTTTCACTATAGCAAAAAATTCTCTAGTCTGGGATGTTGCACTCTGGCCTGGATAAAGAAGTTGGAAAATGCTGTAAAGAAACAAGGAGTGAGAACTATAAAGAATAAAGGGAGTTAGAGGAGGTTTCATTTCAGTGTCTCTTATGTATTCCTATTTGTTGTTTAGTCACTAAGTTGACTCTGACTCCGTGACCCCATGGACTGTGGTGCGCCAGGCTTCTCTGTCCTTCGCCATCTACCGGAATTTGCTCAAACTCATGTTCACTAGTTGGTGATGCTATTCAACTTTCTCATCCTTTGTGGCCCTCTTCTGTTCTTATTTGACAAAGATATATACATCTGAGGGAATGCTTAGACTAGTGTAGCTGTAAGGCTGCCACATAAAAATTCAGGCCAGAAAGGATTAAAAAAAATGGCATTACTTATGAATATCCCATTACTTTAATATGCCTACCTGACATTAAAATCTGTGCCACTTTTTTTTGACCTCCAAAGAATAATTCTCTAAGTTCAAACTGAAGTAGTTTTAGTAAGATGCCTTTAGCAAACATCCTCTAAAGCTGAGAAGAATATGGAACTCATTTAAAAAATTTTCTTTCAGATTTTATCCATGTATCCTTTATCTTCTGATGAGATTATATTTATAAATGAATGAATGAATTATTACAGAATGAATTATTCTTTTTTAATTTTTAAAATTTACTTGTTTATCCTCTGTACTTTTATACAATTTTTAAGGTTAAAGTTACTACAAAATGTTGACTATATTGCCTCTGTTTTACAATATATCGTAGGCTGTCTTACACCCAGTAGTTTGTACCTCCCACTCCTCAAGCCCTGTATTGCCTCTTTCCACCATCCCTCCACAGGTAACCACAAGTTTGTTTTCTGTATCTGTGAATCTGTTTCTTTTTTTGTTATATTAACTAGTTTGTTGTATTTTTTAGATTCTGCATATGTAAGTGATATGATACACTATTTTTCTTCCTCTCCTCTGACTTATTTCACTTAGCATAATGCCCTCCAAGGCAGGAGACCCAGTTCAGTTCCTGGGTCAGCAAGATTTGCTGGAGAGGGGATAGGCTACTGACTCCAGTGTTACTGGGCTTCCCTTCTAGTTCAGCTGCTAAAGAATAAGCCTGTAAAGTGAGACACCTGGGTTCGATCCCTGGTTAGGGATCCCATAGAGAAG
The DNA here is from genome assembly GCA_007570785.1 of Antilocapra americana. Classification (NCBI taxonomy): domain Eukaryota; kingdom Metazoa; phylum Chordata; class Mammalia; order Artiodactyla; family Antilocapridae; genus Antilocapra; species Antilocapra americana. The sequence goes on along the minus strand of ML664243.1, from coordinate 3,797,797 downwards.
GGAAAGGCTACCCACTCCAGTATTCTGGCCTGGAGAATTCCAGGGACTGTATAGTCCATGGGGTCGCAAAAAGTCAGACATGACTGAGCGACTTTCAGTGCCTTCCAAGTCCATCCATGTTGCTGTAAATGGCAAAATTTCATTCTTTTTTATGGTTGAGATATTCTGTTGGTATGACAAACCAGTTCAGTATTCTTGCCTTGAGAATCCCATGAACAGTATGAAAAGGCAAACAATATGCCACTGAAAATGAACTCCCCAGGTCAGTAGGTGCCCAATATGCGACTGGAGAAGAGTGGAAAAATAATTCCAGAAAGAATGGAGAGATGGAGCCAAAGCAAAAACAGCATCCAGTTGTGAATGTGACTGGTGATGGAAGTAAAGTCTGATGCTGTAAAGAACAATATTGCATAGGAACCTGGAATGTTCGGTCCATGAATCACGGTAAATTAGAGGTCAAACAGGAGATGATGGCAAGAGTAAACATGGACATTTAGGAATGAGTGAACTTAAGTGGACTGGAATGGGCAAATTTAACTCAGATGACCACTATATCTACTACTGTGGGCAAGAACCCCTTAGGAAAAATGGAGTAGCCATCATAGTCAACAAAAGAGTCCGAAATGCAGTACTTGGGTGCAATCTCAAAAGTGACAGAATGGTCTCTGTTTCCAAGGCAAACCATTCAATATCACAGTAATCCAAGTCTGTAGTAATGCTGAAGAAGCTGAAGTTGAATGGCTCTATGAAGATCTACAAGACCTAGAACTAACACCCAAAAAATATGTCCTCTTAGTTATAGGGGACAGGAATGCAAAAGTAGGAAGTTAAGAGATACTTGGAATAACAGTAGAAAGATGGTAACGAGAACCCTACATGTGGGACAGCAAAAGAAACGCAGATGTACAGTCTCGTGGACTCTGTGGAAGAGGGCAAGGGTGGGATGATATGGGAGAATGGCATTGAAACATGTTAATTATCATATGTGAAATCAATCGCCAGCCCAGGTTTGATGCTCGGGGCTGGTGCACCGGGATGACCCAGGGGGAGGGAATTGGGGGGGGTTCTGAAGGGGGAACATATGTATACCCATGGCGGATTCATGTCAATGTATGGCAAAACCAACACAATAAAGTAAAGAAAATTAAAAAAAAAAAAAAGAGAGAGATACTTGGAATAACAGGCAAGTTTGGCCTTGGAGTACAAAATGAAGCAAGGCAAAGGCTAACAGAGTTTTGCCAAGAGAACACACTGGTTATAGCAAACACCCTCTTCCAACAACACAAGAGAAGACTCTACACATGGACATCACCAGATGGTCAATACCAAAATCAGACTGATTATATTCTTTGTAGCCAAAGATGGAGACGCTCTATACAGTCAGCAAAAACAAGACCAGGAGCTGACTGTGACTCAGATCATGAACTCCTTATTGCAAAATTCAGACTGAAATTGAAGAAAGTAGGAAAAACCATTAGACCATCCAGGTATCATCTAAATCAATTCCCATATGATTATACAGTGGAAATGACAAATTCCAGGGATTAGATCTGGAAGTGCCTGAAGAACTATGGACGGAGGTTCGTGACATTGTACAGAAGGCAGTGATCAAGACCATCCCCAAGAAAAAGGAATGCAAAAAGGCAAAATGGTTGTCTGAGGAGGCCTTACCAACAGCTGATAAAGGAAGAGAGGCTAAAGGCAAAGGGGAAAAAGGAAAGATATACCCATTTGAATGCTGAGTTCCAAAGAATAGTAAGGAGAGATAAGAAAGCCTTCCTTGGTGATCAGTGCAAAGAAGTAGAGGGAAAAAAATAGAATGGGAAAGACTAAAGATCTCTTCAAGAAAATTATAGATACCAAGGGAACATTTCATGCAAAGATGGGCACAGTAAAGGACTGAAATGGTATGGACCTAACAGAAGCAGAAGATATGAAGAGGTGGCAAGAAAACACAGAAGAACTATACAAAAATGATCTTCATGACCCAGATAATCACAATGGTGTGTTCACTCACCAGGATCCAGACATCCTGGAATGTGAAGTCAAGTGGTCCTTAGGAAGCATCACTATGACCAAAGCTAGTGGAAGTGATGGAATTCCAGCTGAGCTATTTCAAATCCTAAAAGATGATGTTGTGAAAGTGCTTCACTCAATATGCCAGCAAATTTGAAAAACTCAGCAATGGCCAAGACTGGAAAAGGTCAGTTTTCAATTTCAATCCCAAAGAAAGGCAATGCCAAAGAATCCTCAAACTACCACATGATTGCACTCATCTCACATGTTAGCTAAGTGATGTTCAAAATTCTCCAAGCCAGGCTTCAGCAGTACATGAACTGTGAACTTCCCGATGTTCAAGCTTGTTTTAGAAAAGGCAGAGGAACCATGGATCAAATTGCCAACATACTCTGGATCATCAAAAAATCAAAGAGTTCCAAAAAAACATCTGCTTTATTGATACGCCAACACCTTTGACTGTGTGGATCACAACAAACTGGAAAATTCTTAAAGATTTGGGAATACCAGACCACCTGACTACCTCCTGAGAAATCTATATGAAGGTCAAGAAGCAACAGAACCGGACATGGAACAACAGACTGGTTGCAAATTGTGAAAGGATATGTCAAGGCTGTATATTGTCACCCTGCTTATTTAACTTACGTGTAGAGTGCATCATGCAAAATGCTGGGCTGGATGAAAAGCACAAGCTGGAATCAAGATTGCTGGGAGAAATATCAATAACTTCAGATATGCTGATGACACCACCCTTATGGCAGAAAGTGAAGAGGAACTAAAAAGCCTCTTGATGAAAGTGGAAGAGGAGAAGGAAAAAGTTGGCTATAAAGCTCAACATTCAGAAAATTAAGATCATGACTTCTGGTCTCATTACTTCATGGCAAATAGATGGGGAAACAGTGGAAACAGTGACAAACTTTATTTTTTGGAGCTCCAAAATCACTGCAGATGGTGACTGCAGCCATGAAATCAAAAGACGCTTACTCCTTGGAAGGAAAGTTATGACCAACCTAGACAGCATATTGAAAATCAGACACATTACTTTGCCAACAAAGGTCTGTCTAGTCAAGGCTGTGGTTTTTCCAGTAGTCATGTGTGGATGTGAGAGTTGAACTATAAAGAAAGCTGAGCGCCAAAGAATTGATGCTTTTGAACTGTGGTGTTGGAGAAGACTCTTGAGAGTTCCTTGGACCTCAAGGAGATCCAACCAGTCCATCCTGAAGAAGATCAGTCCTGAATATTCATTGGAAGGACTGATGTTAAAGCTGAAACTCCAATACTTTGGCCACCTCATGCAAAAAACTGACTTATTGGAAAAGACTCTGATGCTGGGAAAGACTGAAGGCAGGAGGAGAAGGGGACGACAGAGGATGAGTTGGTTGAAGGGTATCACCGACTTGATGGACATGAGTTTGAGCAGGCTCTGGGAGTTGGTGATGGACTGGGAAGCCTGGCGTGCTGCCGTCCATGGCGTCGCAAGGAGTCGGACACGACTGAGTGAACTGGTGTATGTGTTTGTGTGTATACCACATCTTCTTGAGTCATTCATGTGTTGGTGAACACTTAAGTTTATTCCATATCTTGGCAGTTGTAAATCATGCTGTGAACATTGCGGTGCATGTAGCTTTTCAAATGAGTGTTTTCAGGTTTTTTGGATATATATCCTGGTTTTTCACTGGGTCATATGGTTCTATTTTAGTTTTTTGAGGAACCTCCCTACTGTTACCAAAGTGGCTACACTACTTTATATTCCCACCACAATGTACGAGGGTTCACTTTTCTCCACATTTTTGCCAATATTTGTTATTTATGTTCTTTCTGATGCTAAGCACAATGAATTATTCCTTGTATCTATAACATAAATCTGCAACATGATAGCTGCTATAAGTAACATGGGGTTAAGTCATAGTTCCTGAGAATCATGCCATAGTTCACCTGCAGCACTATGAGTCATTAGTTTAGAAGACCCACATCAGTGTAAATTTATATCTTTTTTATATAGATGGAACCATTGAAATTGTCTGAAAAAGAATGTAAGTTGACATAATGTCTGCAACTTGCACATGGTCGTTCCCCTCACCCATCTCTTTACCTTCATTTGGCATCTCCTCCTTGCTGTCCGTTCACCAGTCATGCTGGTCTTTTAATGCCTTGAGATGATCACACTCTATTTTGGACCCCAGCAAATGCTGTGTCTTTGTCTGGACTGTTTTCTGTTCCATATGCCTGGTCCTCTCTGGTCACTGTAGGTGGCACCACTTTAGGCGTGCCTTTTTAACTCCTTGGATTAGGCAAGCCCCACTCTTTCTGTACTTCTTTTCCATCACAGAGCTATCAGTTTAAATTTAAATAATTTAGAGCTAGGATATTTGCCTTTTTCTGTTCAACACTGTAACCCCTAGTAAGTAGAAGTAGCTCAATAATCGTTTATTGACTTATGAGTACATGCATGATATTTGCGTCTCTTGTGATTAACGTATTTATTTTATTTTATTTTTTTCACTCAAGTAAAATGCTAATTTTTTTTCTTCTCAAGAGTTTGGCTGAATTGGAAGCATTGTGTACTCATCTCTACATAGGGACTGATCTTACACAAAGAATAGAGGCTGAGAAAGCACTCCTGGAACTTATTGACAGCCCAGAATGTCTCAGCAAGTGTCAACTTTTATTAGAACAAGGAACAGTAAGTACTTGATAATAGCAATTAACAATGAAAGATCAGTAGGTATATGTCAGTGTTAATCAATGCATGTAGGTTAGCAGTGTAGGTTAAGTAGTAGGTATTACCACATGTCTTTTTACTATGGTTTATTTGACTGTCAAAGAATTGGAATGCCTAGAAAAAAAATTTTGGAAAGATCCCAGGAGGTAGAAACAGCATGAGTCGAAATACTTTCTTGATTTCTCTTGGTCCCCTTTTAAGTCTCCTATCAGTGGTAAAAGTTATATTTTAAAAAGTTGGAATTAAAAGAAGTCTAGATGGAAGAAGCAGATTGTAATTAACTTAGAAATGTGAAGGAATGATTTCAAAGGAATGCTGATTACTTCTTGCCTTCCTGTCTTGTAGAGTTTCATAGCCATTCATTCAGCATCATTTAGCAAATATTTAATTGTAAAAGCAGGCACTGTACTACCTACTTGCTTTATTTACATGCATTAAAGTAACTCACAGGTTATCTGAGAAGGCTTAGATGTTTAAATAAAGAGCTGTGGAATGATATGGTAAGCACTATAGTAAGAGGTTGTAGAGCAGAGGTTGAAAATAGCAGACTTTTTCTGTAAAGGGCCAGATTATAAATATTTTAGTCTTTGTGGCCCGAGATGAAAAATCAAGGATGTTTTGTAAATATGCCTATCAGAAGAGAGAAAAAAATTTCCATGAAGTTTTACTGATGAAATTTAAAATATAATTGAGTACAGTTTTTTGTAGTATAAGTCTACTAATGAAAAGAACTGAATTATTCTTTTAGGGATAACATATTGCTTAACTGCGGTTCAGAGTTGGTATTTCCTGTCATTAGCATTGATTGCAAATGTCCATATGTTAATACTTATTTATAAAGAGATTTTACAGATTTCATCTTTAAAAATGTCTTCACACGAATAGGTACTACAAAGTATTGATATCAGTTTATGAGCATATGATTTTAATTAACCATATTCATCACTTAGATGGCATGTATAAAATTATATTAAAATTTCTCTTGATATTTGCTTTTTAGGATGTGATTATATTCTAGATTAATCACTTGCAGTTGAAGGTTAGGTGAAGGTGCCTGAATTGCTCAGTTAAATGGATTTTGAAATTTCCTTTGCACTACATCAAGGCCTGAAAAATGTGATGTTTCAAACATAGTTTGAACTCAGAAAATATACTCAGGAATAGAGATTTGGCTGCTTGTTTTAACATTTGACAATGTGGAAAGTGTATAAAACAGCTTGATATTATTTGTGATTTAATCAGTGTTAGGACTTTATTACATTTTAAGTTTCATGTTAGTACTAAGCACTGTTTGCCTTTCACACAATTTTGTAACATTAGGTTGAATTCATTAAGAGACTTTTATCAAATTTGCAGCAAAAACGAATTTCAAAAACCATTTAATGTTTTACAGTAGTGGATTAAGATGGTTCTTCTCATTCAGAAAAATTTCAGTCTTAGTCCTGAGCCAAAAAAAATTGCAGTAAGACTTTACCACTGCCAGGCTACTGAAATGGTAGGGCAAATCAGAATTTTAAGCTTCTGTTTCTGATAGAAATTGTCAGAACTGAAGATGAATTCATAAAAGTGAATTAAAATCCACTGTTAATACCATTGATTCAGTAACACATGATAGATTCAAATATTTACTACAAAGTGTCTACTGATGAATAGTAAGATGAATAACCAGACTCTAGACACTTAGGTTTTTACAAGCTTTGTAAATTTGTCCAACTAAGCCTTTTCTGTTTCATATATTTTTACCACTGCTTGTGACACATTTTAGCAACCACTTTAGGTTGTACAAATTAGTATTTTCTCAGCTTCTTTGAAAATATTCTGCCCAATAGTTTCATGCAGAGTCTTCATGAAGGTTAATTCTTAAGTCGCTTCAAACTTAGCATTGGGTTCTGGAATAAGCCGATCATATTGATAACAGTATGAGCTGTACATGTTGGTAACTAAGAAGAGCCTCCAAATCTTTCATCTGGTTTGAAATTGAATTTTGATGTTGCTCTGTTGTTTTCAAGTGTCTGGGCCTTATTCTCATTGAGAGGCAAGTAGTCTGAAATTCATTTTTTCTGCATGTGTAACTTTGGCTACTGAAAATAATGGTAATTTAGTTAACTCTTTGTTGGTAAGTGGCTTTTCTTGCTTGGCTAACAAGTAAGCCATTTCAAAACCTAACTTTGGTTGTAGTCTTTATTTTTTTGTGGAAAAATGTCAGTGTTATATATATTTTGTTTAAAATTTTCTCCTTTTTCTGACTTGATTCTTTGTGAGTTAGGAATATTGGCAGGAGTACCTAGTCTGATATTGTCAGCATATATTGTATTCTTTTAGGACAGCTATAGTGCTATTGCATAAAACACACATTGCTTTGCTATCTAATTCAATAACAAAATAATCCACATTTCGCTGTGCCCTAGAAGTTAGACATTTGAAGTCTACTCCTATCTTTTCTTGTTTTGACATGACTGATGTGTGCTGGTAATAATAAAAGGTACATGTCGTGTCATGGTGATACTCGTGGTACTTTATATGCTAGAGTACATCGTGGAAGTTTATAGTGCATTGAGCAGCGGTAGGAGGCAGCAAGTGCCATATACTGTTTTAACTATTTGACTGCTGTCATAGTCTGGAAGCAGACATAGACAATATGTAAATGAGTGAGTGTGGCTGTGTCCTATTGAATTTTGATTATGGATATTGAAATTTAGATTTCATGTTATTTTCACATGTCACGAAGTGGTATTAATATAATCATGTTTATTTTTTGCCAACTGTTTAAAATAGTAAAAACCATTCATAGCTCATGGGCTTTGCAAGAACAGACAAGATTTGACCCACAGGCCTTAGTTTGCTGACCTCTGGTCTAGAGAATAAAAAAGAAAGGACTGTCTTTACAAGAGATTGCTGGGGGTATAGTGAATAACTGAACAGGATTTTGAAGGCTTGAGCACGCTATTAAGACAATTAGTGGACAGAGTGAATACAGCCAATATGTTTCTGAAGGAGAGGAGGGGTCAGGGTAGAAAGACATTGAAAGGAACTGTAAGAGGGCTGTTGTGGACAGAGGCTAGTGAAGAAAAGAACCAGATGAATTTGAAGAGATAATGAGAGGCCAGATCATGCAGTACTGTGTAGGCATGATAAGTGTATTTTGTTTGAACTTGCATTATCATTTTTTTGCCCCCTCTAAACTGCTTGCAGTTTGCAAAGGCTTCCTCAACTACCCTTATGAGGGATTTTTTGCTCGTGTGTGCATGTATGTCTGTGTATATTTTATCCCTTATAGATCTGCCAATTTGGAAAAACAGAAAAATAACCAATATTGCTTAGGAAAAGTTCCTATCATAGTATATGATAATAATAATTAAAATATATTTCTTTACAGACATCCTATGCTCAACTCCTTGCAGCAACTTGTCTTTCAAAACTTGTTAGCCGAGTCAGTCCTTTGCCAGTTGAACAGAGAATAGATATCAGTAAGTGGTTTATTATGCTTTTTAAAATCAAATTGCACTTTAAAAATAACTTTTCTTTTAAATATACTCAACTGTTAACAGACTTGCAAGTTATTCTGTCATTTTTAAAGATGATTAGTTAAGTCTCCTTTACACATGTGGTGATGAATGATGATGTGTAATACAAAAATGTGTCATCAAAAAAGCATCTGTTTAGTTTGATAATAAATACTAAGAAGTAGCATTTTATTGTCTATATCAGGGACCCCAAATCCCTGGACCACAGATCCGCACTGATTTGTTAGGAACCCAGTCACACAGTAGGAGGTGAATGGCAGACAAGCAAGCAAAGCTTCATCTGCTGCTCCCCACTTGCATTACTGCCTGAATCATCCCTCTCACCACCAATATACCATGGAAAAATTGTCTTCCATGAAACTCACCCTGGTAACAAAAGTTGGGGACCGGTCATCTGTATCATATGCTAAGATTTGCACTATCTCATTTTATTTACCAAACTTCTGAGATGGACACTGTTGTTATCCTCATTTTGTAAATGAGAAAATTACATTTAATAAGCTCTATAATATACTCAAGATCACACAGCTAGAAGAGATAGAGCTGATTCAAACTTACACAGTTTGTGTGGAGTCCATGCTCTTAGGGATCGTCTTAACTTCATATACAACTAGATAATGGTAAAAGTCTACTCTCTATTAGAATGCTATATCAAAATCATGTGGGATGGATATAAAATTTAAAGTAGTTTCCTTCTTATTAGGAAAATAACGTGTTTAGGGATAAACAGTGCTTGAAACTTAGTGTAGTTGGAAATTTGATTCTATGATATACCAATATGTTTTTCAAAGGTAAGATATTAATAAGATTTGAAGTGTGTGTTTGTTTTTCGTATGCACAAAGCTCTAATAGTTGTCAGGTCAGTCTCTCAGTCGTGTCCGACTCTTTGTGACCCCATGAATTGCAGCACGCCAGGCCTCCCTGTCCATCACCAACTCCCAGAATCTACCCAAACCCAAGTCCATCCAGTCGGTGATGCCATCCAGCATCTCATCCTCTGTCATTCCCTTCTCCTCCTGCCCCCAATCCTTCCCAGCATTAGGGTCTTTTCCAATGAGTCAACTCTTTGCATGAGGTGGCCAAAGTATTGGAGTTTCAGCTTCAACATCAGTCCTTCCAATGAACACCCAGGACTGATCTCCTTTAGGTTGGGCAGGTTGGGTCTTCTTGCAGTCCAAGGGACTCTCAAGAGTATTCTCCAACACCACAGTTCAAAAGCATCAATTCTTCAGCACTCAGCTTACTTTATAGTCCACACATGACTACTGGAAAAACCATGGCCATAACTAGATGGATCTTTGTTGGCAAAGTAATGTGTCTGCTTTTCTATATGTTATCTAGGTTGGTCATAACTTTCCTTCCAAGGAGTAAGTGTCTTTTAATTTCATGGCTGCAATTACCATCTGCAATGATTTTGGAGCCCCAAAAATAAAGTCTGTCACTCTTTCCACTGTTTCCCATCTATTTGCCATGATCTTAGTTTTCTGAATGTTGAGCTTTAAGCCAACTTTTTCACTTTCCTCTTTAACTGTCATCAAGAGGCTTTTTAGTTACTCTTCACTTTCTGCCTTAAGGGTGGTGTCATCTGCATATCTGAGGTTATTGATACTTCGCCCAGCAGTCTTGATTCCAGCTTGTGCTTCCTCCAGCCCAGCATTTCTCATGATGTACTCTGCATATAAGTTAAATAAGCAGGGTGACAAAATACTCCCTTTTCCTATTTGGAACCAGTCTGTTGTTCTGTGTCCAGTTCTAACTGTTGCTTCCTGATCTGCATACAGGTTTCTCAAGAGACAGGTCAGATAGTCTGGTATTCCCATCTCTTTCAGAATTTTCCACAGTTTATTGTGATGCACACAGTCAAAGGCTTTGGCATAGTCAATAAAGCAGAAGTAGATGTTTTTCTGGAACTCTCTTGCTTTTTCGATAATCAGCGGATGTTGGCAATTTGATCTCTGGTTCCTCTGCCTTTTCTAAAACCAGCTTGAACATTGGGAAGTTCACAGTTCATGTATTGTTGAAGCCTGGCTTGGAGAATTTTAAGCATTACTTTACTAGCATGTGAGATGAGTGCAATTTTGAGGTAGTTTGAGCAATCTTTGGCATTGCCTTTCTTTGGGATAGGAATGTGAACTGACCTTTTCCAGTCCTGTGGCCATTGTTGAGTTTTCCAAATTTGCTGGCATATTGAGTGCAGCACTTTCATAGCATCATCTTTTAGGATTTGAAATAGCTCAATTGGAATTCTATCACCTCCAATAGCTTTGTTTGTAGTGATGCTTTCTAAGGTCCACTTGACTTCACTTTCCAGGATGTCTGGCTCTAGGTGAGTGATCACACCATCATGATTATCTGGGTCGTGAAGATCTTTTTTGTACAGTTCTTCTTTGTTTTATTGCCACCTCTTCTTAATATCTTCTGCTTCTGTTAGGTCCATATCATTTCTGTCCTTTATTGAGCCCATCTTTGGATGAAATGTTCCCTTGGTATCTCTAATTTTCTTGAAGAGATCCCTAGTCTTTCTCATTCTGTTGTTTTCCTTTATTTCTTTGCATTGATTGCTGAGGAAGGCTTTCTTATCTCTCCTTACTATTCTTTGGAATTCTGCATTCAGATGGGAATATCTTTCCTTTTCTCCTTTGCTTTTTGCTTCTCTTCTTTTTCACAGCTATTTGTAAGGCCTCCTCAGACAGCCATTTTGCTTTTTTGCATTTCTTTTTAATGAGGATGATCTTAATCCCTGTCTCCTGTAAATGTCATGAACCTCCATCTGTAGTTCATCAGGCGCTCCGTCTATCAGATCAAGTCCCTTAAATCTATTTCTCACTTCCACTGTATAATCGTAAGGGATTTGATTTAGGTCACACCTGAGTGGTCTATACGTAATAGTTGAGGTATGGGGGTTTTTGTTGGTTATCTTTTTCATATTGGAAGTAGACTGTTGACTCATTCTAGTCTCTAGCCCCAAGGTTCACATGGTTCATGTTTGTGTAACAGAAAAAATATAGTATAGTATAATGTATGACGGTTCTTTTAAGCTCAGTTTTTGAATGATCAAATCCCATAATGATTCATCATTTGTCTTACATATTTGATGTTTCTCTTTAAGTAACTAGGAACAGAGGGGAACTTCTTCAACTTAATAAAGAACATTTACTAAAACACCTATGGGATGAAGAATATCTAGAGGAGAATTCATCCATTCTGTCATGGACTTGTGTGCTTAAGAAAGCAAAAGAGAAATCTACAGTTTAAAAAATAAATCAAATATTATAAACCTGTCGTAATGTGATTTTTTTAACTTTATACACATACCCAAACATATTTTAGGTATACTCTTTTGTTTGGAGCACTTAGCTTCACAGAAAAATTGAGCAAAAAGTACGGAGAATTCCTGTATACCCCTCTCGTCCTGTACATGTATAGCCTCCCTGAGTGTTAGCATCCACCATTATTATCATCCTGCACTAAAGTGGGTACCTTTGTTACAGCTGATTAATCTACATTGATGCATCATTATCACCCAAACTCCGTAGTTTACATTAGTTCACTGTTGGTGTTGTTGGTGTTGTACTGTCCATGGGGTTGGATAAATATATAAATGACACATATCCTCCATTACTGTATTGTATACAGTATTTTACTACCCTAAAATGCCTGTGTTCTAACTATTCATCTCTCCCCTCTGCCTCCTGGCAACCACTGATCTTTTTATTCTTTCTGTAGTTTTTCTTTTTCAGAATGGCATATAGTTGAAATTATGTGTGTAGCCTTTTCAGATTGGCCTCTTCTATTTAGCAGTATGCATTGAAGGTTCCCCGTGTTTTCTCGTGGCTTAGTAGGTCGCTTCTTTTTAATACTGACTGACATGTCATTGTCTGAATGCACTATGGTTTACCTGTTCGCCCACCACAGTTTGTCAGTTCGTCTGTTGAAGTACACCTTGATTTCTCCCAAGTTTTGGCAATTATGAATAAAGCTGCTATCAAGCAGTTTTTTGTGTGTATATAAGTTCTCACCTCATTTGGGCAAATTCTAAGGAGAGTGCCGGATTGTATGTATGATAAGAGTATGTTTAGATTTATTAGAAATCACCAAACTGCCTTCCAAAGGGGCTGTACCAGTTTTACATTCTTATTAGCAGTGAGAATTCCATTCTCTCACATAGTTGCCAACATTTGGTGTTTTCAGTGTTGTGAATTTTGACCATTGTTATATGGTTTGCTAATAACATGTCATGTTGAAAGTCTTTTCATATGCTTATTTGTCATTTGTATATTTTCTTTGATGAGGTGTCTAAGTCTTTGCCTGTTTTTAAGTCCGATTGCTTTCTCATTGTTGAGTTTTAAGATTTCCTTGTATATTTTTGTAAATAGTCCTTTATCAGGTCTTTTGCAAAGATTTTACCCCAGTTTGTGGGTTGTCTTCTCATTCCTTTGGTCAGAAGCCTTTAATTTTAATGAAGTCCACATTATCAATTATTTTTTTATGTTATTTGTAAAACATCATCAGTAAACGTAAGGTCACCTATATTTTATTCCTTTTATCTTGTAGGAGTTTTTATAGTTTTGCATTTTACATTTAGAATTGTGATCGATTTTTAATTAATTTTTGTGAAAAGTGAAGGTTTTGTGCTTAGATTTTTTTTTTTTTTACCTGTGGAGGTCCATTTCTGCCACCATTTGTTGAAAAGACTATCTTTACTCCATTTTATCACCTTTGCTCCTTTGTCAAAGATCAGTTAAATGTATTAATGTGGGTCTATTTCTGGGTTCTCTCTTCTGCTCCACTGATTATTTGTCTGTTCTTTCACAAGTACCACACAGTCTTGATTACTGTAGCTTTATAAAAATAAGTCTTAAAGTTAGGTAGTGTCAGACCTCCAACTTTGTTTTTCTCCTTTAGTATTGTGTTGGCTCTTCTGGGTCTTTTGCCTCTCTATATAAACGTTAGAATCAATTTGTAAATATCTGAATTGCTTGGACTTTCATTGGAATTGCAGTTGAATCTATAGATCAATTTGGGAAGAAGTGACATCTTGACAGCATTGAGTCTTCCTATTCATGAACATGGGATATCTCTTCATTTATTTAGTTCTTTGATTTTATTCATCAGCTGTGTTTTTTTTCTATAGATGTTCTTTATTAAGTTGAGAAAGTTCCCCCTCTGTTCCCCTTGTTTGCTGAAAGTTTTTTTTTTTTTTTATCATGAATGGTTGTTGGGTTTTTAAAAAATCTTTTTTTATTTCTATTATGATAATATGATTTTTCTTCTTTAGTCCATTGATGTGATGGATTACATTAATTGATTTTCAAATGTTGAACAATGCTTGCATACCTAGGATACATGCCACTTGGTTGTTATATAAAACTCTTTTATACATTGTTAAATTGCTTTGCCAGTAATTTGTTGAGGATTTTTGTTTCTATATTGATAAGAGATATTTTGCTCAACTATAAGTTTTCTTGTCTTGTTTTTGTCTGCTTTTGGTATTAAGGTAACGTTGGCCTTATAGAATGAGTTAGGAGGAATTCCCTCTGCTTCTTTTTTTCCTGAAAGAGACTGTAGAGAATTAGTAGAATTTCTCTCTTAAATATTTGTTAGAATTCATCAGCGAACCCATCCAGGCCTGGTGTTTTCTGTTTTGGAAGGTTATTAATTATTGACTCAATTTAATATATATGGGCCAATTCAGATTATTTCTTTCATTTACATTTTTTAAGTGGATACTTAAAAGTGTACTCATTAAAAAGGAGTGTCCTCAAAAGAAATTTGGAAAAAAGAGAAAAGTAGAAACCTATAACACAGTTTCAAGCAACAAATGATGTGTTTCCTTTATGAGTTTCTTGGGTTTGACTTAACTACTCTTGCTTCCTCAAGTAGATTAGAATGTTATGACCTGTCTGATGTGTGTAGCAGAATAATTGGCATGTCAGTTAAAATGGAAAATGTACAGGTTGCCTCAAAGTCCTGTTGCCTTTCTTATATCAACTCCAAAATTTTCAGGTTTTCATGATATGGTTCCAGACTACATATTTCACTGTTTCCCAGCATTAACTCTGTTTCCTGTTCTCTGTGTTCAGGACACTGTTTTCTGCCTTTAATAGTATAATTTACAATGGCTTACTGTTGCTCATCAATTAAAATACCGTTTCCTCTCAGCTTGGCAACAAAGTCCTTTCATGAGCTTGAAACTGGTAGATCATCCTCATAGTTTTATATCTTCATTGGTATTAGCCTGTTAGTTGTACCAGAGGTATTCTTCCCGTACCATGTTATTTCTGCCTTGGTGCCTTTCCTTACGTTTTCTCTAGCCTGGAATGTTATCCTTTTAATCTTCTATTCAAATAAAAGTGTGAAAGTATTAGTCCCTCAGTCATGTCTGACTTTTTGTGATTGCTTCTTCAGGGGATCTCCCTAACCCAGGGATTGAACCCGTTTCCTACATTGCAGGCAGATTTCTTTACCACCTAAACCACCAGGGAAGCCTCCCCAAAAAGTGTTAGTTGCTCATTCGTGTCTGACTCTTGGCAACCCATAGACTTCTCTGTCAGTGGATTTCTCCAGGCAATAATACTGGAGTGGGTAACCATTCCCTTCTCCAGAGGATCTTCCCAACCTGGGGATAGAACCTGGGTCTCCTGCCTGGCAGGCATGTTCTTTACCATCTGAGCCACCAGGTCAATCCTTAAATAAAAGTGTAGTTTAAGTTTAATTACCTATATAAATCAATCAGTTTTCCTTCCCTTTCTCCCTCCTTTATTCAGTCCCTTTCTCCCTGTTTTCTTCCTTGCTAATTTCGCTTCAAACAGCTTTATTGAAGTATAACTTATATATCATAAAGTTCATTTGTTTTAAGTGTACAATGTTTTATTTTCGGTAAATTTACAGGTTTGTGTAAACATTTCCATCATACCCCTCAAATGCCCATGCTCATTGACAGTTAGTCCTGCTCCCATACCACCAACCTCTAAGATGTTTTCTGTCTGTGTAACGTTCACCTTTTGTGGGTATTTCATGTAAATAAAATCTTACCATGTGTAGTTTTTTACATCTGACTTCTTTCACTTAGCAAAATGTTTTTGAGGTTCATCCATGGTGTAGCATGTGTTGATATTTCATTTTTAATTATAGAATAATATTCCCTTGTATAGATATGTGATGTCTTGTTATCCTTTGGCCACTTTATGGACATTGGGTAGTTTTTGTTTTGTTGACCACAAGGAGCAATGCTACCATGAACATTGACATGCAAGTTTTTGTGTGGACATATGTTTTCATTTCTCTTGATTAGATACCTGGGAATGAAATTGCTGGGTCATAGGTAAGTTTATTCTTAATTTTAAAGAAACTGTACTACTGTGTTTCAAAGTGCCTGTACCATTTTGTGTTTTTAACCAGCAATGTGTGAAGATTGCTGTTTTTCCACATCTTCACCTCCTAAATCTTATCTTGATCTTCTCTTGATAGTTTCTTTCTGTATATATTCTCTCTCAAAATATTTCTTAAGCTAGCTCTTGAGCTCCAATTTTTATGTTCACAGCATCTGGAATTGTTTCTCTTAAAGCATTTGGAGTTAATATTGAGGTATCTATATTCTCTTCACCTTTTCCCTTAAATAAAATGCTAGTCTTTTGGACCAAAGGCCAAAGAGGTTTTGAGTCTCAAAGTCCAAATTCTCAAGAGATTGAGTCTTTCCCTTTTCTTTTATAATCTTTTTGTGTGTTTTCTAATAGACTTTGTGGCATATTTTTTACTTGACTTCAATTAATCAGTCAAAAAGTAATTCATATTAAATTTCCGTAATGTGTAATACTAAAAGTATCAGCCTAATGATTATAAAGTTTGGACTGCAAGTTTGGACTTAGTAGAGTGTTTTTTTTTTTTCACTTAATTTATTTTAATTGGAATCTAATTACTTTACAATTTTGTGATGGTTTTTGCCATACATTTGACATGAATCAGCCACAGGTGTACATGTGTATATGATTTGGCTGGTATTTGAAAACAAGAAACAAACAGAAACTCAAACCAAAACATCCTGGTCTCTGTGACAAGTTGTTTCACCTCTTTGACTTTCATATTTTTTGCTAAGAAACAGAATAATAATAGCAGTATCTTTACATTGTTGAGAGAGCTACATAAAGCTTTTTTCAGCACTTTTAATTTCTAACTTGTTTCATAAATGCTAAGTGTTGTTATTATCACATGGACATTTGACATGCAAAGAGCCTCTAGTGCATAGCTTTCCAACTTTCTATTAACTTTTGTCTGGGAATTTTTCCAGCTGTTTATTTCATTGTCCCATGTGTATTTCTGAACATTTCATTTTCTTCTTGGTATGACTTTTCCTTATTATCTTCAGCTGCTGCTGCTGAGATTGCTGTTGTTTTGCTTGATTGTTATCATTGGCACTTGCTTATTAAACTGGAATACTATTATAAATCATGTATTGGTTTGACCAAAAAGTTCATTCAGTTAGTTATTCAGTATAGTTCTTGGTGAAAATGAAAAATATATCTTTTATTTTTACTTAAAACCAAACAAACTTTTGGCCAACTCAATAATAACCATAACATGAGAATATATAAAACATTCAACTAACATAACAGAAGTAGAGTCTATTAAATTTTTTCCTTTTTTCTGCCTAAGATAGTAAATGTATTAGTATCTTTCCTCAAGGTGTTTGGGAGTGGTGCTTGTTGATACCTACCTTAAATGTGAAACCTGGTTTGTCTCCCATTTGGTTGTTTTATTATTTTTGAAATTACCTTGCTAGTGGTTACTGCACTAACATATGGATTCCTCATGTCCCTTCCAGGCTAAAATTTTTCAGGATATTAAAAATAAAAATAATAGAAGTAAATAAATCAATTTTCTTTTATATTCAGGTGCCAGTATCGTTTTCTTAAGTTTCATCATGGAAATAAAAAATTATATGTAATGAAGTTTAAAAGAACCATATTATTTTAATCCATAGGAGAAACCTCTTAATGCTCAGAAAATCTGTCTTTTAATCTAATTTGTGTAAGTGTGTAATTTTAATGTTAATAAAAATTAAGGTTGAAATGTGCCAGTCCTGAGAACTTTTTTTTTTAATGTCACAATTCTCATCATAATTGTCAAGAACAGCTGTTGAAAGTGTTCTCGAATTTTGAAGTTGTTTCCATTAAAGCTATTTTTAGTTTAAATAGTGAAGTATTTATTTTTTCTTTACTCTTTTCCCAAATGGTATGCTGGCCTTTGAGGCCAAAGAAGAAAAATCTTTTCCTTTTCTAATGTTTTTTTTCTTCTATTTTTCTGTTAGACTTTATGGCCTATTTTTGCCTCAGTTACTCCTCCATCATAGCTGGATGTTACCTACTGTTAATTATTTTGGTGTATAAACTTTATTCTAGGCTTTATCATTCTGTTCATACATTCTTTAACTTATATACTTATTTTGTTGCATTATTTTATTTGTACTTTTTCTGCTACTTAAACAGCCAGATAGTGTGTAGTCAGTTTTGCTATAACTTGGCATATGTATTTGTAAAAGTGACTGCCATGCAGTGTTACATAGTAAAAACCACTGAGCTTATTAGAGAAATGGGGTTATAGAAATAAAATTGAAACATTTTGTCAGTGACACATAAAAAAGGAAAGAAGTCAAAAGGCATAGTAGAGTTTACATATGTTAAATGACTAAGAAATACTAAACAGTAGAATAAAGATGGGGTTTTATCTTGAAGAAGACTGAAGTTTGTGGAAGTGGGCTTCCAAAGGGTTGCGATTTTTTTTTTTTTTGCGATTTGTGAGTTATTACAAAGTGGTGGAAGGAAGGTGATCTGAAATAGGATGGAAAATTGTAAAACCAAGAGGGATGAGTGAGTCTGATAGCACACGAGATGAACTGAGGTGGCTGATAGACACGGGCATTTTGAGTATGGCTTGGTTTATTTGACTTGGTTGCAGTCTTCTGTATTCACCTAACGTTTTTTTTTTCTAAATGAAATTATGCAAAAACAAAAGTGACATCTGCATTATACTCATACTGTCCCCTAATACATCAATTGAATTGGAGCACATTTGCTTTATACAGAAAAGCCTTATAGGAACACTGGCTGTGAATAAGTACATATCTGGGAGAAAGGGCTAAACGTTTGTCAAAGAAGGGGTCATCACTGCCTAGTTTAGATGATTCGTAATATGTTACTGAAAAGTCCAAATGATGATGGAATTTTTTTTTTTTTTACAGGAAACTACATTCTTAATTATGTGGCATCACAACCCAAGCTGGCTCCCTTTGTTATCCAAGCTTTAATTCAAGTCATTGCTAAGATCACTAAATCAGGGTGGTTTGAAGTTCAGAAAGACCGATTTGTCTTCAGAGAAATTATTGCCGATGTGAAGACGTTTCTTCAGGTAAGAAGGCATTATTGCATTATAAGAACATCAGTAACTTTTGCTTGTTTGGAAAACTGCTTTTCTTAAAGCTGTATAGTTTTTTTTTGTGGCTACTGGAATGATATTAATTATGATTTATTATTTATCCCCTGGAGCCTGTATTTTTTATTGCCAGGAAAAGAGGATCATGTCATATTAACTTCCATGCCTGAAGAATGCAAATTATAATGTTTTATAGTTTCAAAAATACATGTTATCATTTCTAACTGTGTGAGTCTATGTCTTGCATATATGCAAACGTATTTTCATGTACTTTATCTAATTTAATGCTCATTACATCTCTTTGAAGGGAATTACATTTTGTAAATGAGAAACTGAGGCTTAGAAAAGTTAGTTAATTTGTATAGGGTTGCGTAGTGACCTTCTAAAGCATGGTGATAATACTTCAGCAAGTTTTCTAACTTAATATACATATTTAAAAATTTTTTACCTTATACCATGTTGAGTCATACTGTTTCTCAAGAGTGTTTTTGACCTAAATGATTAAAGTTATAACATACACAAGTTCAGGTATTTGGGCTGGAAAAAAAGAAAAGCTGTGCTGTGTTGTGCTTAGTCACTCAGTTGTGTCTGATTCTTTGCGACCCCATGGACTGTAGCCCACTAGGCTTCTCTGTCCACGGGGATTCTCCAGGCAAGAATACTGGAGTGCGTAGCCTATACCTTCTGCAGGGGATCTGCCCGACCCAGAAATTGAACCAGGGTTTCCTGCATTGCAGTTGGATTCTTTACCTGCTGAGCTATCAGGGAAGCCCAAATAAAAGCTAAGGGACACTGATTTAAATTGTTTCAGTGATTCCACTTGCCATTCCACACAGTATGTTCTAGAGTTTGATATGGGGAACTTAAATCTGCTCTTTTGTGTTCCTCTGTGCCTCTCAGGATGACCATCATGCCCTGCTCAGTATGATTCAGATACTTAAAGGTAGTTCAGTTCAGTTCAGGTGCTCAGTCGTGTCCGACTCTGTGACCATGTGGACTGCAGCACGCCAGGCCTCCCTGTCCATCGTCAGTCTCGGAGTTTACTCAAACTCATGTCCTTTGAGTTGGTGATGCCGTCCAACCATCTCATCCTCTGTCGTCCCCTTCTCCTGCCTTCATTCTTTCCCAGCATCAGAGGCTTTTCCAATGAGTCAGTTCTTTGCATCAGGTGGCCAAAGTATTGGAGTTTCAACTTCAACATTAGTCTTTTCGATGAATATTCAGGACTGCTTTCCTTTAGGATGACTGGTTAGATTTCCTTGCAGTCCAAGGGACTCTCAAGAGTCTTCTCCAACACCACAGTTCAAAAGCATCAGTTCTTCAGTACTCAACTTTCTTTATAGTCCAACGCTCAGATGGACCTTTGTTAGCAAAATAATGTCTCTGTTTTTTAATATACCTTCTAGGTTGGTCATAACTTTCCTTCCAAGGAGCAAGCATCTTATAATTTTATGGCTGCAGTCACCATCTGCAGTGATTTTGGAGCCCTCCGAAATAAAGTCAGCCAATGTTTCCACTGTTTCCCCATCTGTTTGCCATGAAGTGATGGGACTGGATGCCATGATCCTAGTTTTCTGAATGTTGAGTTTTAAGTCAACTTTTGCACTCTCCTCTTTGACTTTCATCAGGAGGCTTTTTAGTTCCTCTTCCCTTTCTGCCATAAGGGTGGTGTCATCTGCATATCTGAGGTTATTGATATTTCTCCCAGCAATCTTGATTCTAGCTTGTGCTTCATCCAGCCCAGCGTTTCTCATGATATACTCTGCATATAAGTTAAATAAGCAGGGTGACAATATACAGCCTTGAGGTACTCCTTTCCCGATTTGGAACCAGTCTGTTATTCCATGTCCATTTCTAATTGTTGTTTCCTCACCTGCATACAGATTTCTTAAAAGGCAGGTCAGGTCATCTGGTATTCCCATCTCTTTAATAATTTTCCAGTTTGTTGTGATTTAAAGATAATGTAATTTTAAATATGTGGGTTTCCTAGGTGGCACTCGTGGTGAAGAACCTGCCTGCTAATTCAGGAGACATAAGAGACATCGGTTCGATCCCTGAGTCAGTAAAATTGCCTGGAGAAGGGCATGACGACCCACTCCAGTATTCTTGCCTGGAGAATCCCATGAACAGGGGAGCCTGGTGGGCTACAGTCCATAAGGTCGCAGAGAGTCAGACATGGCTGAGGTAACCTAGCCCACACACACTTTTTCGTGTAGATTTTATCCCTGATCACAAGAAAAGCACTTTATCTGGTGCTACTAAAGAAGTGGTCTGTTACAAATCTCAAGAAAAACTGGCAGTTTGGATTAATTGAGAGATGTTCAGTTGTTGGCTTATTGGCAATTAGATGCAGTTTGGACTTTCTGAGATGTTATTGCTTATATAGTAACTGTCAAGTTTAATCTCTGTGTAAGATGTAATTCCATCATACATTGTAATGCTAGAAAGCCCAGAATGTGAAACTCTAGACTATACTGCTTCTCTTTTATTCATGTTGTTGAAATCCTGGTTAACAAATATTTGATCATCTAAAACATCACTGGAGTAAGTGTATTTTTAGCCCTGAGGAGATCTGCTCTAGGACAGAGGAATAGTTTATTCAGTAGCACATTTGTTTCTCACTTTATAGCTGTGCATATAATTTTGACTAATGCAGTAGCACCCCTCTCTTGTCATTTACTAAGATTGTACACAGTTCCTCAGCAGTCATTAGTGTAAACAAGAATATACTTTACATTTCTTTTAAAATAAAAGCAAGGTTGAACTGAATGAAATTAAATCATTCTTGTTGGCTAGTATTTTTTAAGCCCCCTTTACAAGTGGCTGGTAAGTTGAGCTTATTGCATTGGGCTTCAGTGTGCTTTTATCAGTTTTGGAAGGCCAGAAGAAACATAATGTGTTTTATCTTCAAAGTTTATTACAGTATCACCAAAAAACACTTGCTTTCTGGGTATTATGACCTAACTTAACCCGAAGTCATGAGAAAGACAATTGACTTAATGTTTTAGTACTCCAAAATAATACCCCATGGTTCCTTTAAGTATTATAGCTTCTCTGAATTTTGTACTTAAAAATTATTTTAGGTTTGTGAAATTTTCAATGGCCTAAAATTTATATGTCTTTTTTTCTCTGTTATTATAACCTTCTTGTTGCCATACTTTTAACATTTATATCCCTCCTTTCTACATATATATCCAGGAGATCCTACTGTCATCTAGGACAGTGCGATTCAGATTGCTGGTCCACAGCAAGATAAGGAGTTTATGTCAGGATAAATATGTCAGTCAGTCAGTATCAGTTCAGTTCAGTTGCTCAGTCGTGTCTGACTCTTTGCGACCCCATGAACTGCAGCATGCCAGGCCTCCCTGTCCATCACCAACTCCCAGAGTCCACCCAAACCCATGTCCATCGAGTCAGTGATGCCATCCAGCCATTTCATCCTCTGTCGTCCCCTTCACCTCCTGCCCACAATTCTTCCCAGCATCAGGGTCTTTTCCAATGAGCCAATTCTTCGCATGAGGTAGCCAAAGTACTGGAGTTTGAGCTTCAACATCAGTCCATCCAGTGAACACCCAGGACTGATCTCCTTTAGGATGGACTGGTTGGATCTCCTTGAAGTCCAAGGGACTCTCAAGAGTCTTCTCCAACACCACAGTTCAAAAGCATCAATTCTTCGGCGCTCAGCCTTTTTCACTGTCCAACACTCACATCCATTCATGACTACTGGAAAAACCATAGCCTTGACTAGACAAACCTTTGTTGGCAAAGTAATGTCTCTGCTTTTTAATATGCTATCCAGGTTGGCCATAACTTTCCTTCCAAGGAGTAGGCATCTTTTGATTTCATGGCTGCAATCACCATCTGCAGTGATTTTGGAGCCAAAAAAAATAAAGTCTGACACTTTGTCCACCGTTTCCCTGTCTATTTCCCATGAAGTGGTGGGAACAGATGCCATGATCTAGGTTTCTTAATGTTGAGCCTTAAGCCAACTTTTTCACTCTCCTCTTTCACTTTCATCAAGAGGCTCTTTAGTTCTTCTTCACTTTCTGCCATAAGGGTGGTGTCATCTGCATATCTGAGATTATTGATATTTCTCCCAGCAGTCTTGATTCCAGCTTGTGCTTCTTCCAGCCCAGCATTTCTCATGATGTACTCTACACATAAGTTAAATAATCAGGGTGACAATATACAGTCTTGATGTACTCCCCTTTCCTATTTGGAACCAGTCTGTTGTTCTGTGTCCAGTTCCGACTGTTGCTTCCTGACCTGCATACTGGTTTCTCAAGAGACAGGTCAGATGATCTGGTATTCCCATCTCTTTCAGAATTTTCCACAGTTTATTGTGATGCACACAGTCAAAGGCTTTGGCATAGTCAATAAAGCAGAAATAGATGTTTTTCTGGAACTCTTTTGCTTTTGTGATAATCCGCGGATGTTGGCAATTTGATCTCTGGTTCCTCTGCCTTTTCTAAAACCAGCTTGAACATCGGGAAGTTCACGGTTCATGTATTGCTGAAGCCTGGCTTGGAGAATTTTGAGCATGACTTTACTAGCGTGTGAAATGAGTGCAATTGTGTGGTAGTTTGAGCATTCTTTGGCATTGCCTTTCTTTGTGATAGGAATGCAAACTGACCTTTCCCAGTCCTGTGGCCACTGCTGAGTTTTCCAAATTTGCTGGCATATTGAGTGCAGCACTTTCACAGCATCATCTTTTAGGATTTGAATTAGCTCAACTGGAATTCCATTGCCTCCACTGGAAGCTTTGTTTGTAGTGATGCTTCCTAAGGCCCTCTTGACTTCACCTTCCCGGATGTCTGGCTCTAGCTGAGTGTGAATGATTAGCTAGAGCTAAAATAAAATGATTATTTTTGTTGTGAAGATCTTTTTTGTAAAGTTCTTCTGTGTATTCTTGCCACTTTTTCTTAATATCTTCTGCTTCTGTTAGGTCCATACCATTTCTGTCATTTATCGAGCCCATCTTTGAATGAAATGTTCCCTTGGTATCTCTAATTTTCTTGAAGAGATCTCTAGTCTTTCCCATTCTGTTGTTTTCCTCTATTTCTTTGCATTGATCACTGAGGAAGACTTTCTTATCTCTTCTTGCTATTCTTTGGAATTCTGCATTCAGATGGGAATATCTTTCCTTTTCTCCTTTGCTTTTTGCTTCTCTTCTTTTTCACAGCTATTTGTAAGGCCTCCTCAGACAGCCATTTTGGTGTTTTGCATTTGTTTTTCTTGGGGATGGTCTTAATCCCTGTCTCTGTACAATGTCATGAACCTCTGTCCATAGTTCATCAGGCATTCTGTCTATCAGCTCTAGTCTCTTAAATCTATTTCTCACTTCCACTGTATAATTACAAGGGATTTGATTTAGGTCATATCTGAATGGTCTAGTGTTTTGCCCCTCTTTCTTCAATTTCAGCCTGAATTTGGCAATAAGGAGTTCATGATCTGAGCCACAGTTAGCTCCTGGTCTTGTTTTTGCTGACTGTATAGAGCTTCTCCATCTTTGGCTGCAAAGAATATAATCAGATTTTTAGCTCCATCTTTGGCTGCAAAGAATATAATCAAATATAATCAAATAAAATATTGGCTCTTTGCAGCCAAATATGTTAGTAAATGTTAGTAAATTAACATGGTCCTTATCTCACTGAGAGAGACTTGTTATGAAAAAAGTGCCAACTGAACTAAGTAGTGTACTTAGTGACTTACCTGTTTTATATTCTGATGCAAACTCTTTTGTCATCTAGTTTGCAGGCTACCAGCAGATTCATGGGCCAACAGTTGGTTAGGAAATGACACTTTAAGGAGCAGTGGCCTGGTTTGCACAGGAGATGGATGCTTCAGTAATTAGAGGTGTATTTTATTTCATAGAGTTCAGATTGTCCTAAAGGGCCATAAAGAATTAAAATGCAAAAATTAAGGATGTTTCCTTTATTTTTTTATTCTGAGATAATTTGAATTTAATTATACCTACCCAGTGTTAGTGAAATTCTGTAATAGTTAGAAGGAATGACCAGCTGTAAAATTAGGACTTGGAAAAGATCTGTATTGC
The DNA here is from genome assembly GCA_007570785.1 of Antilocapra americana. Taxonomy (NCBI): domain Eukaryota; kingdom Metazoa; phylum Chordata; class Mammalia; order Artiodactyla; family Antilocapridae; genus Antilocapra; species Antilocapra americana. The sequence continues at coordinate 3,773,052 of ML664243.1, read as the reverse complement.
TTTTTAAAATTATTACACAGTAATTGGATGTTACATTTTTATTTTCATACTCAGTATGATTTTGCAGCTGGATAATTTGTTAGTAATATGTATATAAAATCTGAATTTTGATTTGAAGGACGTTATTGAGATTAAATTGGAAGCTGATGATATTAAAACATCATAGTATATTGATAGTCATGTATTTATTTACCCAGTGCTTTGGACAGTTCACATGTCTTCATTATAGATCCATATGTAAATGAATATATGTGCACTATTAACTAAAAGAAAAGGGCCTAAGCGACCTTACCTAATATTAGGTCAAGGAATTTAAATTAATTTCTAAGCTATTTATTAATTATTTATTGAATGCATCTATCTCAGTAACTTTCAAGCAAATCTGTAGAGCTAAAAATTGTTTTTTGTTCCTTCTTATTTGTAGTCTTATGAAAATGAAACTCTTGTGTTAATATTCTGAGGTTTAGTTTATTTTGAGTCATGCTTGCTGAAGATATTTTATAAAGTGTATGCAATTCTAAGTTTTTTCCCACTCAGCTATATATCTACTTGTATCCTTCAAAAAATGAGCATGAAATTATTTTTGTTTGTGGATCTCATAGTGATTTTTCTGTATATTTTAATAAATCTGTTTTAATAAAATGTGATGTTTCGTAATTTAATTACTTGTAAATATTACCCGGTTTATGCATTAAGAACTAATCATGTGTCTCTGTTTAGGCTAAACTTGTTTTTTTTTCCAAAGGGTGCTATGGAACACTGCATAATAGGAGTAATAATCCTTTCAGAATTGACTCAGGAAATGAACCTGGTAAGCCTTTCCATCTAATGGTGACATGAAGTTTGCTAAGTAATGCTGTTTCTTTGATGTAAAACTTTGTATTGTATAAAACTCTGAATAAGCAAGTCTTTTTTTGGGGCGGGGGATATATTTTATTGTTGGGATAATTAAGTGTTGGGGCACTTTTATTGTTATTGAAAATAATAGCAACAATGTAAAGTACTACAAAGAACAGGAAATTAGACATGTTCCTCTATGACAGTTGGGTAATTGTTTTTTTATATTCCATGTTTATAGTAATATACTAATCATACAGAGAAATTGTATGCAAAAGTAAAACAAGCCTTTATTCATTTACAAATAAAATTTGACAAGCAGTTTGCTGGATTGATTTCTCAATAATGGGTTCACAGCAGGACTCATCAAAGAATAGGCTACTTGGCACTCACTTGCTAGCTTGAGTTTTCACCCTGTACAAGCAGAGTTTGCAGAAGCTACACCAGTGCCTTTATGAATTCAGCGGTTGAGCACATCCTCACCTGCTTTTGTTCACTTTTGTGTTTAACATGGTTCTCAACAGAACAAAAGGAGGGGCTGAGTTTTATATGGAACAATGTTATAATAGAGGGAAAGGTAGTGTTTATATTTAAGAATTTATATGTGCTTATATTTAAGAAGTACAGCTGACATACAATATTACGTTAGTTTCTGGTATAAAATATAGTGATTTGACGTGTGTGTGTGTATATATAAATTGATCACCACGTAAGTCTAGTAAGCATGTGTTGCCATTCAAAGCTATTAAAATATCATTGACTATTCCTCATGCTGTACATTATATCCCCGAGACTTATTTAATTACTCCAAGTGTGTACCTCTTAATCCTCTCTACCTATTTATCCAACTCCCATCCCCCTTCTCTGGCAACCACCAGTTTGTTCTCTGTATCTATGAGTCTTTCTGCTTTGTTTTCTAAATTCCACATGTAAGTGAAGTCATGCAATATTTGTCTTTCTCTGTCTGACTTATTTCACTTAGCATAACACCCTCTAGGTCTACCCATGTTACTGCATACAGCATGATTTCATTCTTTTTAAATGGTTAAGTAATATTCCATTGTGTGTGTATATGCCGCATGCTCTTTATTCATTGATCTATGATAAACACTTCCATATCTTGGCTGTTGTAACTTGTGTTTTCTTTGCATTAATACCCAGAAGTGGAACGGCTGGATCCTGTGGTCGTTATATTTTTAATTTTTGAGGCTCCTCCATATTGTTTTCCGTAGTGGCCGTATTAGTTAACATTCCCACCCATAGCACAAGGGTTCCCCTTCTTTCACATCCTCACCAACACTTGTTATCTGTTGTCTGTTTAATGATATAGCCATTCTGAGAAATGTGAGGTGATACCTTGTTGTGGTTTTGACTTGCATTTTCCTGAAGATGAGCTATGTTGAACATCTTCTCATATATCTGCTGGCCATCTGTATGTCTTCCTTGGAAAAATATCTTTTCATGTACTTGGCCTATTTTTTATTCAGATTGTTTTTTAGTACTGAAGGTAGGGAAGTTTTTAGCAATTATGGCTTCAAGTATGTTATGAGCTCTTTTCTTTCTCTCTTCTCCATCTGGGGCCCCTATAATAATGCAATGTTAATACACTTGTGGTTGTCTTAGAGGTCCCTTACACTATCTCATTTTTTAAAAAATTCTTTTTTCTTTTAACTGTTCCAGGTGGGTTGTTTCCACGACTCTGGCTTCCAGATTGCTCATCCATTCTTTTGCTTCCTCTTATCTGCTGTTGATTCACCCTAGTGTATTTTTCATTTCAGATATGGTATTCTTCAGTTCTGATTGGTCCTTTTTTTATATTTTTTATTTCTTTGTTGAAGTTCCCACTGAGTTCATTCATTTGATTTCCAATTTTGGTGAGCATCTTTTTGATTGTTACTTTGAACTCTATCTGGTAAGTGCTTAACTCCATTTTGTTCAGTTCTTTCCTGGGGTTTTGTCTGCTTCTTTCATCTGGAAGATAACCCCTTTTCTCCTCATTATGTCTAACTGTGTTTGTTTCTATGTAGTAGGTATATCAGCTACATCTCCTGGTCTCGAAACAGTGGTCTTAGATAAGAGGTGTTCGGTGGGGCCTACTGGCACAGTCTCCCTGGTGACTGGAGTCAGGTGCTCTAGGCACTCTGTCTCCCCTCTGTGGGCTGCGTGTGCCCTCCTGTTGTGGCTGAGCCAGGATGGCTGCTGCTGTGCTGGCTGTGGGGGCTGGTCCTGATGCAGCTGGCTGCGAGGTCTGCCTGTGAGTGCTGTAGGGAGGATGATGTGCTGATACTTTGGTTTTCTCATTGTTTCCTCTCAGGGAGCACATGATCTGATTTACACTTGGTCACTTGACTAAGATGGTCTCTACTAGGCTTCTTCAATTGTAAATTTATTCTTTTCTCCTTTGTAAGTAATAAATATTACCTGGGGAGGTGCTTTAAACTCTGAAAATACCTTATTAATATCTCATTAAAATTTTAATGTATTCATTTATTATTTCTATCAGCACAGATTCCTGGTTTCTAACTTTATTTAATATGTTATAGTTTGTTACTAACATTATATTTTGATGCCCAAATTTTCCTAAATTTGGTCCCAAATTTAGAAACTTCAAGCTGGCATCTCTGTTCATTTGACATTTACTCATCATTCTTTGGACATTTCCTTATTTCCTGTCGCAGGATGCTCCAGGCTTATCTTGTGTAGAATCAGATACATACCTTTTCAGAAAAAGCTTCAAGTTCTGAAGTGCAGTTTTGTGTTTTAAGATAAAAAATACATGGCTTCTGCAGAGACATTTTGCTTAGCCTAATTTTAGAGCATTAATAATTTCAAATATCATTTCTTAAGTACTTATGAACCAGGCAATAGGGAGATATACAATCCATAATGAAATTAAAATATTATAGTTGTCAAATGTGAGCCAGGTAACTTCATGTAGGATCAGTAACAGAATGTGTCTTTTAAGAAAATGATCTAAACTTGAGACTTGCAAAAAATTTAGAATTATATGTTGTCTTGCTTTTGTAACATCAATTTACTTCACTAATTTCTCAAAACTAACCTATATTCACATATGAGAAAATTAAAGTTTATAGGCACACCATATCTGTAAATGGGCTTCCCGGCGGCTCAGTGGTAAAGAATCCGCCTGCAATGCAGGAGACGCTGGAGACCCATGCTCAGTCCCTGGGTTGGGAAGAGCCCCTGGAGGACGGCGTGGCAACCCACTCCAGTATTCTTGAGGGTGGCAACCCACTCCAGTATTCTTGAGGCATAGTTACACAGTAGAAAATGGATACATCATCCCTCTTTCAGAAACTCTGGACAGCTAAATGAGTAACCCAAGTAGAAAGTATTTGTTGTTGTTGCTCTAGTTGTTGTAGTTGCTAAGTCGTGTGCCCCGAAGGTAACTCTGAACTAAGACCTGGATTTGTAGTTTAGCTCTATTGCCTACTGCTTTGTTCAGTGTGTCACTGTCTGTAAAGTGAGAATGACGCTTCCCAAAGGTCTTAATTTTGCATTGTGCTAGGTAATTCCTCTTAATTGTGCTAGGTAAATTACTAGCACAGGTCCTAGTATGTACAGGTGCTCAGTAAACCCAGGGTTCTTCCCTCAGTATTATAGATGTGCGTGCTGTGCTAAAGTTGCTTCAGTCACACCTGACTCTTTGCAACTTATTGTCTGTGGTCTGCCAGGCTCCTCTGTCCATGGGATTCTCCAGGCAAGAATAGTGGAGTGGGACTCTTCCCGACCCAGGGATCAATGGGTCTCCTGCGTCTCTTGCATTGCAGATGGATTCTTGACCACTAGGCCACTGGGAAGCCCATTTATAGCTATGGTGTGCCTATAAACTTTAATTTTCTCATATGTGAATATAGGTTAGTTTTGAGGATTTAGTGAAATAATATGTGAAGGGTACATAAGTTGAGATTGTAATGGTGTATGCTATTACTAATTTGTGTTGAGAAATGTTTTTATTTATTGAGGGAAACTGAAGAAACAGACCTATTGAAAGACAGATGGACGTTTGATTTTATAAAAGGGAGAAATGCTGCAAATGCTGATTTGAATATTTCATAGAGGATAGAGCTCCCAGTAACTGCTTTCTTTAATCACTTTGGACTTCTGTTGTGTTTCATGTTCCTATGAGTAAATGTGGCATCTAAGTATAGATGGAGCTTGGGAAGCATCAGATAATAAATTTTGATCTCACTGCTTTTTTCAAATATAAACGTCAGTAAGGAAAATGGCTTATTTTCATCTTTCAGATAGCAAAAGGAATGCTGTAGCAACTGTTGCCTGTGGTATTAACAAATCATTAGAGTATCAGACTTCAGTTTTGTTTACTGTTTCCTGGTGATAAATGGAAATATTAATGATATTAATATCATACTTTTTGCCATATTATATTTTAGATTAGAGGTTCAACAACTATTCTTGGTAAACTTATTCTTAAAAATTACTCATTATTAACTAGTAAAATATTCAGAAGGAATATACTGTGGCTTATGTGATAAATCAAGTTTCTGATTATTTACAATTTCTGCCTTGGGATTTTTTTAAAGAATATCAAAGTATATGAATCAGTGACATGCGCATCTGATATATATAGAAATATCACTTTCATTTGCAAGAATTTTCTGTAGCTGATTCAGTTTACTGATTCACAGAAAATAAGAATTTTAAGATTATCTTAGAGATTTTTTATTTTATAGATGGAGTCTGAGGACCAGGGAGGTTGTTTCTTGCCCAGTGCAAAATATGCATGTCTCAGGAGTTGATAGTATCTATTATTTTATAATGTGTGTTTATAATACCTCTGAAATATGATTTATTCTTGTTTTTAATTTTAGGATCAGTATAGTTTGCAGAAAAAGCACTGAATTAAAACAGTCCAGAAACATGGGGTGCTAATTGCAGCTCTGCCATTATTAGCTCTTCGAGTAACCTTGAACAAAAGACGTATCCTAGCAGATTTTTTAAAAGCTCTTTTAGCCCTATACTTTATGATTATTTGATCATTAATTTCACTCTTTTTCTTACACAGTTAATTTTTGCTTTGCTGTTTGGTAAGTCTGGTTAAATAAATTCATCTTGAACTTTTTAGGTTGATTATTCAAGACCTTCAGCAAAACACAGGAAAATAGCTACCTCATTCCGAGATACTTCTCTCAAAGACATTTTAGTGCTAGCATGCTCTCTACTAAAAGAGGTAAGTTAATAATTGAGCATCCTGTTTCAGAAGAATTTCAGATGAGTTCCCCAGTACCCCCTTCTGCCTTTTGAGGAGTTATTGTGGATACTTTTAATTACAGGTGTTGTTGTTCAGTTGCTAAGTTGTGTTTGACTCTGCGACCCCATGAAGAACAGTAGGTTTGCACAAATCTAAACAGTTCCAAAAAATTCATTTTTATTTAATAGGGATATAATAAAGTAGGATCCAAAGGTAGTTTGGTAACTTGTCTTTGGATAGTAGTTTCTTTGTTCTCTTACTGTACGTTATTGCAGAAACTAATTGAGACTTTTGAGAGGGTTGGGATTGTTCTCCAGAAGCTTACGACTGTCCCCCGACATTCAAACGGCCTCTGAGAACCTTTGTTAGCTGAACGTGTATTGTTTATTCATGAAGTCCTCCGACTTCTTCTTGAAGAATATAATATTTTCAGTTTGTTTCAATTGCTCCTTTGAGCTAGTGAATCCTGTACATTTATACATTTGTGCTGTGTAAAGTATTTGTCCTAAAGTTGCTTCTCACAACTGTAAAAGGTGACCTCCATTTTGTATTTAAATATGAAAGGTTGTTATCCCCAATTTACAATATTGAGAATAGTCTATTACAGCAACATCCCTTTGCAATTTCTTTTCTTTTTTCTTTCTTTCTTTTTTTTTTTTTTTGCTTATTTTAATTTGGCACTGAAGTTATTTAGATTAGGTTGAGTAAAAATTGTTAATTGACATATTTCATAATATTGTATTTGACTTTGAACCTTTTTCAGATATTGGCCAAGCCTTTAAACCTTCAGGATCAGGATCAACAAAATCTAGTAATGCAGGTCTTGAAACTGGTCCTCAACTGCCTTAACTTTGACTTCATTGGCAGTTCAGCAGATGAATCTGCAGATGATCTTTGCACAGTACAGATTCCAACAACTTGGAGAACAAGTAAGAAGAAAGTTTAGTGTAAGGAATGGTCAACATAAAAAACATAGGATGAAGCAATATTGTTGCCTTATGTGCAATTATCTGTTTTTTACTTGGTGATCAAAAAGTTTAAAAAATTGTAACCCAAAGTAGCTGCTGATACCCAGTGTTGAAATCGGTTTTCCTCAATTTAATTCATAGTAACCTCATATTTTGATTTTGGAGAAAAGAGAAGACAGCTCTATTGTTGGAGGAAAATAAGTTTAGGTAGGGAAATGAAGAGTTCTGTTTTCAAATTTTCAGATCAGAGTAGGAGAGGTTATAACACTTGGCATGGGATATCATCATATTTTTCAAAGTTATGAAGAGAGCAATTTAGAGTAGCTAATTTAGCAAAGCAGAATTGCAGTTTACTCTTTTACAGAGAGGGATACCAAAAACGAGCAAACGCATACGCTCTTACTCATCCCAGAAAGATGATGACGGTAGGGTTTTCCTGTTGAAGTCAGAGGTAGGGAATGGGGCTGATAGTGCTTGGTGAAAAGTCTGTGTTCTGCACAGACACCCCCTGGGGTCTTCTCTGCCATCTGTACCGCTCTGTGACTGCCCTTTTCCCTTCTCTAAGTACACTTTCCTCTCAGTTCCCAAGATAAGAGCTTTTTTTCCGTGAGAAATTAAACTGGAGAAATTTCATACTCCAGGGTATCAGATACAGTGGAGAAGCACCATACATTTGGTAAAAACTTCAAATACAGAAATCAGAGACTAAAAAAATTAAAAGGAACTTAGTTTCTTGATAGTGGTGATGAATGCATGAACCAACATATGTTGTAAAAATTGCTCAGGCTAAATACACACATACCAATACACACAAACACCCACACAAATACATGTAATGTTGGGAAAGCCAAATAAGATTGGTGGATTTTATCAATGTGCTTTCTTGATTGTAATATTGTGCTTTAGTTTTACAGCAACTTACCATTTGGGGAAACTGGGTAAATAAAAAACGTAAGATCTCTCTGTATTATTTCTTGAAATTGCATATGAATCTAATTATCTCAAGAAATATTTTTAAAGGGAAGAGTTAGTAGAAACAAAGTGAAGAGTAGAAATAAATTTCCAAAAGGGTTAATTAATATCCTGAGAGAGATTAAGAAAAGGTAATGCATTCCTGAAACATGAATAGAATATTGTTTCAAAAACAAAAGTTCAGAGACTGTTCCAAATGTAAAAGTTGCCAAAATAAAACATTCAGTAGAAGAGCTGGAAGATAAAGTTAAGGAAGTATCCTGGAAAGTAGGATAAAAAAAAGCAGGACGAGATTTATAGGAGGAAAAAAAATAAAAGAATATTAGAGTATGAAACTAGGAGGCTTGGCATCTATTAGGAGTTCAGGAAAGGACAGGAAAAAGCAGAAGGAAATCTGCAAACAATACCAAAATTTCTCAGCACTGAGACACATAAATATTCAGATTGAAAGATCCAATAAGTACCCACCATAATGAAGGGGAAAAAAATATACTAAACTTCATAATCACGACATTTCATAATAAAAGTGATAAAGAAGACCCTAAAATCTACCAGAAACAAAGTCACCTATAAAGGATTGGGATCAAGAATAGTATTAGATGTCTCAACAGTAGCACTGGAAGCTAGAGGGCAATGGAGTACTATCCCCAGATTTCTGAATGAAAATAATTTTCAAACTAGACAAATTATTAAGTATAAGAGAATAAAAATATTTTCAGACATGTAAATTATTTGGAAATTTATCCCTTATGTGCTTGCTCTTAGGAATCTACTTGATATATAGGCCAAGAAAATAGAGGATATGGGGTTTTAGAAAGCTTTAACACAAGATAACAGTCAGCAGACATAAGATAGTTATGTAACACATTTGGGAACAATCAGTCAAAGTTGAAGAAGGCTCAGGGAGGAAGGGTGGGAAAATGAAAATGAAAGTTTTTTGATGTTATTGACCATGTAGAAAATAGCATGAACAACATTTTGCTCATCTGTCAGAGCATTTGGAAAGAATTAGTGACAGATATCCGTCTATACAACCAAGCACAAAAAAGATGGTATGATTAAATCTAGGGAGTGTTAGAAATGCGATATAATCATAGTTTACTTGGCTCAGCTGTTAGAATTATTTACGTAGTCATAATATACCGCATAGAATTGATTTAATCTCAAATTGTTATAATAGTGGATGGATTTTTGCGAGAGGGTGGTTTGTAGGAAGAGTGGTAGAAGTAGAGAGGTAAGTGATTAGACATACACTGTAAGAAGTTCATTTGATACCTGAAAGCAGTCAGATAAAAGCATATAGTACATGCAGCATGTAATTTGGAAACATTTTTAAATATAGCTAGGAGTTGAAAGGTAGTCAGAATGGAGTAGAGGACAGCTCTTTTTTACTGTATACTTTTTAGTACTGTTTACTTTTTGATACTGTTTGAATTTTTAAATGTTTATGTTATTTTAATATAAATGAAAACAGAAGGTTCTCTCAGTGAGAACTGTAGATGCTACGTAGAAATAAGGAGCATCTGATCGAATTCTATCTTTGTATTATTTCCATCTTTCAAAGGGAAATAGCTAGGAATTTAAAAGGAATTAGCTTAACTAGAAATAAAGATTGGCCACATACTGAGGTCTTAGAGTTCTTGGTTTGTATGATAATATCTTACTGTGCTAAATATCACTGAATTAAAAGTAATGGTGTTAGATTTTTTTTTTTTCAGTTTTCCTGGAACCAGAAACATTGGATCTTTTCTTTAATTTGTATCATTCACTTCCACCACTCCTATCTCAGTTAGTAAGTAAAATTCATTCATTATTTCTTTTAAAAGTACCTGTGATATTTATCTCAGGGTAGTACATTATTTATATTCTTGATTGAGTTTACCTCTCATAAGAAATTCTTAACATCATCTATCTGGGATTTGTATTGCTTAACCTATTTGTCAATTTCTACTTACAGTCCATAGTTGCTGCCATTTCACTGGTGAGGCCCAAACCCATAACGGGTGATTTAGTCCGTGCCCATAGCCAGGACAACCTGTCAGCCTCTACATATCTGTTTTCCTACCCAGGCCCCAGCTCTTCTTCTGGTGCTCTGTCCAGTGGTTTGCCACACCTCCTGTTACCTTCCCTTCTCGTAACCTCTCTCCAGCTCTTTTTCACTGCGTGGCTCCATGTCAGGCTTGCCATGCAGCCCCCATCAGATATCTCCAAGTGAGAAACAAGCAGTCTGCTCACTTGGTTTTATGTTCATCACTCCAGTTGTTCATTTTCTTTTTTGAATCAAGTTCTGTTGTGTGCTAAAAAATGCAAACTCTTTGGTTACATAGAAATTTGAGATTCTGGATTTCGTCTTTGTGGAATCTAAAACAGAGACCAGGCAAAATTAAAAAAAAAGAAAAAGTTGTCGCTTTAATATCTAAGCTTGTAGAAGTAGAATTGGAGGATTCTTATATTGTCATTTCCTTAAAAAAAAAGTTAGATTTAAAGTACATTCGAGCAGTATAAACATACTGTTAGATGTGTTGTTGCCTGGAAGGGAGGAGTAGGTTGACAAAAATACTGCCCCCTCTCCTTCTTAAAAACATGCTTGCTCTCGAAACGAGGGATTTATTAAGGGGCTGGTTCTTAAACTGGTTTTCACAGGACACTCATGTTTCTAGGCGGTACCATAGAACTTCAGCCTTCTGTCCTTTTACCAGAAGAGTCCTGTTTTTAGTTGTTTAAAAACGCATGGTTGCATGTTATGTTTACAGTTATATTTAGGGATAAAACAAACAAGCTACTTGTGCTTAAGAAGTAGAATGGAAAACTGCTTTAAGACTGTTGCTGACATTTATTGTGCATGCCATGTCATATGATTCTTATCTCACTTCATTCTCACAGTGGCCCTACAAGGTGAGTATTGTTATCTTCACTGTGTGAGCAAGTAAGTCAACAGACCCAGAATGGCCTAAGTGACTTTCTTAAGGAGAGTGAACTAAATTTTAGAGTTGAGATTCACACTCAGTGGTTTTGGCCCCAAACCTCTGCATATTTTTATTTGTATTAGTGGTTCCTAAACCTTCTATACATCAGAAAGAAGTTTTGTTTTTGGGATGTTTGTTTGCTTGTGTTTTTTTGTTTTTAACATTAAGGACTGTGACAAACTGAGTAACATCTAAACTGATTTTTTGTCCCTATTCTCATCCTTGCCTTGAGAGCCAGACATTTTGTGTGAAATCTCCTAACTGAAATACTTAAATATTGACAGATAATTCTGTTTTTTTATAAGCAGGCAGATATACATATGTGGACCAAAACAACATGTGTGGGCCAGTTTGGGGCCTCTCAATAAATGAAAGGCTTCAGTGAATTCCAGTGGGAGAATTAAGAACCTGAGTAGTGAAATTGTCTGATGAAATATTAACTTAAGGGAGATAACTAGGCCATTGTTATTCTCTGTGGGAATTTTTAATTTTTTAATTTTCCAAAATTTCAGGAACATTTTCCAAATTGTTCTCAAGATATTAATAAATGGCGTGGTCAAGATGGTCTGTCACCAGATATATATGGGACATACTAGATTAAATAAAGTTACAGATTTTTTTCCTACCTTTAGGATATTGCGGTGCATTTTTGTGCAGTATTTCCTAAACATATTCTGCAACAACACAATATTTTCATTTTTTCATTTTGGTGAAGCACCTGGTTCATCAGTTTACAAAGGTTTAGGCAGCAAAAGCAATTGGGAACCTTTTGAGTGTATTCATATCCTGGCTCTGCTCTGGTGTATCTAATATATACAAAAATATTAGAGGAATTTTATATACAAATAGAAATTCTAATGGTGAGGTTGAAGATTTATGGATGGTGGTAATGATTGATGATATTTAGTTTACATTGTTTTTTGGATTCTATAATGCTTTTTTATCATTAAAATTTTAAAAATTTTAATGTAAAAACTAGTGTTCCTTTCGTGTGGCCATAGTTAAAATTGAAATGAATTTTGTTATTCCTGTTTTTAGGCACTTTCATGTTTAGTTCAATTTGCTTCTACAAGAAGGTCCTTATTTAGCAGTCCTGAACGTGCCAAGTACCTTGGTAATTTAATTAAGGGAGTAAAAAGGATACTTGAAAACCCTCAGGTATTTATGAAGTAATTTAATTAACATTAGCATATATAAATACAGTTTTCTGCTGAGGTGCATAATAAACTTATGACATGGTTATGATTCTGGAAGAAATTACATATCATAGTCTTCTTTCTTAGCTCTCATCTGTAGTATAAATGGGTAGTTTTTTAAAGTGCATATTTTCCTGACTGATGTCTGTATTGTTTTTATTTTTCCCATAGGAATAGATGTTGCATATTTTATTATGTTTCTGCTTTTTACCATTGTGTTTTGCTTTACTTCTTAAATTCCTGAAGTGATTAGAGTTATACCTGTATTCTAAACTAGAAGACAGTATAAATCTGGATGTTAATATTGAAATAAGTGGCTTTAAATTATGAAATAATATCTTTTTGTCCTCTGTAGGCAATAAGAGTTTGTAGATTTTTAAATCAGCTCTCTATGTTAACTGCAAATCTTCAGTGGCTATATTCATTTCAGAGAATTGCAAAGCCATTATTAATTAGTGATTTTGGGTGTCTGGATAAAATGTTTCACTTTAGTTTTTGGTTTAAAATATCTGTAGTGAAAGTACAGATTTTAAAAGATTAAATGATGATTAAAGGAGGTTTATCTAAGTCTTCACTGTTAATAACTTTTGGGAGAAACAGACTTCTCAAACTATAAAGATAGTAACATGTATCCTGGCTTCAAGGGGCTCCCTGGGGACACGGTTCTTGGTCTTTCGTTTCAACCTGTTACTTCTGTATATTACAGAAGTTACGTCTATATGTTACAGTACTCCCAGAGTTACTTCTCTATACTATAGTACCTTTGTTAAACTTTCTAGTGTGCATTGTAGCAGTTTATTTGAATGATTTAGAGACAGGGAGTTGCTTGAGGACTCATGCCTATGGGTAGTCAGTAAGTACTTGCTGAATTAAAATAAATTTCTGTTATTGGTGTGTACACATTTAATCGAAATGTAGTGGTATTGCTCTTTTCTAGGATTTCAAGAGCCATTCTTATTTTCCATCTTAAGCATTTCTCAGTTCTTGTGCTGACTTCCATTGAAGCCCCAGTACACATATACACACTTTCTGTGTCTCTCACTTCTCTCTCGTGCACATCGTTTGGGTAATGTAATGGTTACCAAACATTATGACTTAGTCATCATGGTCAAAGCTTCCTCTGAAGCCGCTACTTTGAATTCCTTATTATTAATCATTTATGACAGCATTAAGCCCAGTGAGAATCTTTTTTTTTTTTTAAATTGATACCTAGCTAGTTGATGCAAAGTGCAGTAAGTACCCATGAAAACACTGAGACTTAGTTAAAATACTCTTGGAATTTTATTGATGGTCATTAGTTTGGTTTATTTTTAAGTTTTTAAAATAGTCTTTCTTTTTGTCTCATAATTTAGGGTTTGTCTGATCCAGGTAATTATCATGAATTTTGTCGATTTTTGGCTCGTTTAAAGACAAATTATCAGCTGGGAGAATTAGTTATGGTGAAGGAATATCCTGAAGTTATCAGATTGATTGCCAATTTTACCATTACTAGTCTACAAGTAAGTAAAAATACATAGTTGATGCTTAACTGTAAATAGTTTTAAAATACTTTCTTGATAAGATTTGGTAGGGATTTTTAGAAACATCTATTAAAGCACTTTGCTAAAAATATTCATTGCAAGATTTTAGGAAAAAATTCTTTGTAACAAATTTTGTAATAATAAAAATTTAGAGGCCATCTAATTATCTAATAATTAAAGAGTGAACTGAGAAACTGTGGTAAAATCTATGTGGAGAAATAAAGTAAAGTTTTACAGATTAGTTTTTGGAAAAATTCTTTTTATAGGTTTGGGGAGAAGTTTTAAAACCATATTTTCCACATGATAACAGCTCTGTTAAAAAATATTGATGGAAAGAAGATTAGAAGGATGTTCACAAAGATTTAAAATTTGCCATGTTAAATGTTCATTACTGTTAGAATAAGTTTACTTTTAAATGTATGTTTAGTAGTTTTGCCTCTGTAATTCTTTTTCTAGGAAGATATGATATCAGTTTAAATAACATTTGCTTTATTTTTTTGTAGCATTGGGAATTTGCTCCCAACAGTGTTCATTATTTATTAATTCTGTGGCAAAGGATGGTAGCATCAGTTCCTTTTGTGAAATCAACTGAACCCCACTTATTAGACACTTATGCACCAGAAATCATGAAGGCCTTTATCACTTCTCGCTTGGAATCTGTTGCTGTAGTTGTGAGGTATTGAAAACTAAATGTTTTTGTTGTATTTTCATCTTCTGCATCTTGGAATTTTTTTAAAATGGAAGTATAATTTACCTGTGGTAAAATTTGACCTTTTTCAGTTTTATGAGCTCTGACAAATGTATACATTTGTGTTTAACTAACAATACAATCAAAATATAAAATAGTTCCATCACCCCAGAAAGTTTTTTTTAGGTTCCTTTGTAGTCAGACCTTTCCCTATCCTTGCTGCTGCTGCTGCTAAGTCCCTTCAGTCGTGTCCGACTCTGTGCGACCCCACAGACGGCAGCCCACCAGGCTCCCCCCCCCCCGTCCCTGGGGTTCTCCAGGCAAGAACACTGGAGTGGGCTGCCATGTCCTTCTCCAGTGCATGAAAGTGAAAAGTGAAAGTGAAGTTGCTCAGTCGTGTCTGACTTTTCACAACCCCATGGACCGCAGCCCACCAGGCTCTTTCGTCTCTGGAATTTTCCAGGCAAGAGTACTGGAGTGGGGTGCCATTGCCTTCTCCGTCCTTAGCCTCTAGCAATTATTGATCTGTTTTGTTTCCCTAAACTTTTGCCTCTTTTGAATACTGCGCAAATGAAATCATACAGTGTGTAGCCCCTTAGTCTGGCTTCTGTCACTTGGCATAACGCATTTGAGATTCTTCCATTTTGTGTCAGTAGTTCTTTACTTTTTATTCTGAATAGTATTTCATTTTATGGATATATCATAGCTTATTAATCCATTCACCTTTTGGATTCTCTCTGTTTAAGTGTTCCTATACAGATTTTTGTATGAATGTAAGTTTTTATTTCTCCTGGGGAAATACCTAGGTGTGAGATCTGGATTGCTAGGTAAATGTGTATTTCACTTTAAAAGAAACTGCCAAACCATTTTCCAAACTGCCCATTTCGTTCTACATTCCTACTAGCAGCTTATGAAAGATCCAGTTGCTTTGCACCCTCACCAGCACTTGGTATCGTCAGCTTTAAAGACTTCTAGTCACTCTAACAGGGGTGATGCCTCATGGTTGTTTATATTGCGTTCCCTTAACGACTAATCATGTCTAGCATCTTTTGGTGCTTATTTACCATTTCTATATACTCTTTGGTAAAATACTTGTCAAATCTGTTGCCCATTTTTTTATTGGGTTGTTTATTTTTTTATATTGAGATTTGAGAGGTTGGTACACTTAGGTTACAAGTCTTTTTATCTTATGTGTTGGCAGATATTTTTTCTAGTCCATTGCTTGCATCTTCATTTTCTTAACAGAGCCTTTTGAAGAGCAGGAGTTTTAAAGTTTCATGAAGGTCAATTTATCCTTAATTTTTTTATTCTAGAAGTTTTATAGTTTTAGAGTTTAAATTCAGGTCCATAATCTGTTTTGAGTTAATTTTTGTATATGATACAAGGTAAGTCTCCATGTTCTTTTTCTTTCCTTTTTTTCTTTTATGTATATTGAAAACTGGTTATCCCTAATACCGTTTGTGGAAAAGACTCTCCTTTCTCCATTGAATTGTCTTTACATTGTTTCCAGAAATTAATTGACCACATATGTATGGTTCTATTTCTGGACTCTATTCTCATTAATCTATGTGTTTCTCCTCCAGTACTGTGCCTTGAGTACTGTAGCCTTATAATAAGCTTTGAGATCAGGTAGTATGAGTCTTCCACCTTGGTTTTCCCTGTTAAAAATTATTTTGGCTCTTCTTTTGCTTAAATTTTAGGATCATCTTGCAGTATCTACAAAAAATGTCCTTCTGGAATTTTGACGATGATTTCACAGAGTTTGTATATTAATTTATTAATTTGGTGGAAGAATTGACATCTCAGCAGTATTGAGACTTTCGGGCAGTGAGCGTTTTTATCTTTTAATTGATTTAGCTCTTCTCATTGCTTTCATCAGGGTTTTATAGTATTTGGTCTTTAAACCTTTACATACATTTAATTAAGGTTTAACTAGTATGCTTTGCTTTCTGGTGCCATTCGAGGGCAGTGTTCTCAGATGTACGTCTCTGGTTGTTTCTGTCAGCATGTGGTAGTGACCCCTGTACACTGACCTGTGTGCCAGCAGCTTTGTGAGCTCACCTGCGGATATGAGCCACTCTCACACGGTTCCTTCGCTGCTTTTATATTCATAGTCGTGTTTTCAGTTATGGACATTTCATATCTTACCTCAGTGTCTTTTATTTCTTTATCCGTGATGAAATTTTGATTTAACTTAAGTAGAGTTTATTTGTAGTGAGTAAAAAATATGTCCCATTCTAATGATGTCTGTTGTCCTATTATGTATTTACAGAGATAATTTAGATGATCCGCTGGATGATACCACCACTGTGTTTCAGCAGTTGGAGCAGCTGTGCACTGTTAGCAGATGTGAATATGAAAAGACGTGCACTCTTCTTGTACAGTTGTTTGATCAAAATGCACAGAATTATCAAAAACTTCTGCATTCAGCTTCTGGAATAACTGTGGACATGGTAATTCAGGAAGGTCAGTAAATTTTATATGACTATTATATTTAATTTTAAGTAGCTTCATTAATCAGTTTATTTAATAATTTTATTGTAATTTATTTTTATTTCCCCAATTTCTATTCTTCTAGTAATCAAATTTATTGACCTTCTGGGTATTTTGGTGGCTTGATGATTTTAATTCTTTATAAGATTTGCAGGGAATATTTCTCTCTGGAATCAGTATTAAAAAGAGCTGATGATGATCTTTGAGTAGAGTTTATTAACTTATAACTGTCTTTTAGGTAATTATGTTTCCTTCTTAGCTATAGCTGATGGAAAATTTTGAGCCTGATTTTAGCCTGTTAAAAGTTACATAAGACGTCATCATGGTTCTACAGTTGTTTATTAGCCTTCATCATGGCCTTATTTTATTATTATATTTTAGTTTCACAATTTCCTCTTTATTTTTCATTCTTTACTGAAGAAAGATTTATTTCTGTGTATTTCCTTAAATCCTTTCTGGAAAATAGGAAATTAAATACACTTTTTAGATTTTTAGATGAGATAACTTATGAGAATGGAACTGGCTGTATATATTTCTAATAGAAGGCAGTTTCATTATAGTTACAGGATGTTTTTCTTTTTCTTTTATGTTTGTTGATTTTATCTTGTTTGAAAAGTGACTGGTAAGTGATAGTCACTGGTAAGTGATAGTCAAACTTTCAGTGATTTTCCATCTAAATTCTTTTTAAAAAATTCTTTAAAAATTATTTTATATGTTTACAAGATGTCTTCTTAAAATGCCTTTTGTTCATTATTTGTTTTGCCTTTTGAATCACACAGTACTGCTGAGGGTCTGGATAGAGAAATAGTTAAACCTTCTTTAAATGTTCTCTTCCATGCCTCTCGTTATGAATTAAATGAGGGAGAACTAACATTTTGTTTCATAGCATTTTGTCTTCATGATTGATTTCTTTCTTTAATAGTGTTTTAAAAATTATTAAATATCAAATATATCTAAGTATTGATATATAGTAGCACATAGCTTAAATAACAGGTCAATACCAGCCTTCATTCATTGTTCCCTTTTCTCTGCCAACGGGAAATGTTTGCTGTTTTTTTATCAGTTGATGCCTTTTCTTCATAGTTTTACTGCATGTATATATATATATATTCTGAAAATAATGCATAGCTTTGCATATTTTTGAACTTTAAACAAATGGAATCAAAATGTATTTATTCTTTTACAACTTGCTTCATTTTTTCTGTGTTGTGTATATGAGAGTTTATATTGATGCTATAGACATAGTTCCTTCATTTGTACTGCTGCAGTACTGCAATTTATTGATGCATTTCTTGTCAATGGGTTAGGGCTGTACAGCTTGTTATATATATTCATTACATAGTCAGCTTCAGTAGATCATGCCGAACTATATTTTACAAACAGTGTTTATACTCCTTTATATCCCACCCATTTTAATCCAGTTCCTCACCAACAGCTCATAATGTTAAACTTTTTGTCAGGCTAGTTGAGGTAATATACCTCACACATAATGTACTTTTCACTTCCATGATTATTAATGACGTTTAGCGTTTTATGTTTATTGACTGTTTGCTGTCATCATCAATGATGTATATGTTCATGACTTTTCATTCTCCTCGCCATTTGGTTTATTGGTCTGTCTCTTGCTGATGGAGCGCTTTACAATATTTTAACACTAATCGTTTAGTTGTTTAAATTGTAAATATTGCCTCAAGTTTGTGAACTGTCTTTACATATAACTTTAATGTGTCTCTGTTCTTAGTTTTTATATCAAATTTTGATTAACTCACCTAATCTTCTGAAGAGATGTTATATTTACATTGTCCAGAAAAAAAGAAAATGTGTTCTATTCCAGTCCTGTAATCTGTCTTCCAATTTTTCACTCTAACAAATAATGATTCTTGCTAGTTTTGCATCTTTCAAAAGTTTGTGTTTGCATATACAGTTAATGAATATGTGAGTTCTTTTCCACTCTTACATGGAATGTGGCATACCACACTCATGTTCTACTACTTTTTCTCATTTAACAATGTATTCTATAGCTATTCCCAAATCAGTATATGGAGAATACTTTTTCAAAGATGAATAATATTTTATCTTTTGAATGTATCATAATTTAATTTACTGTTCTCTCCACTGCTGAGAGTCATTTGAATTGTTTGCTATCCTCTGCTATTAAAATTAATGCTGTGCAGATTAACTTTGTACTTGTCAGTTTATGTTTATGCAAGTGTGTCTGTAGGATAATTTCCAAAAGTAAAGCTGCTTCTGGGAGATAGGAATAATGTATTTGTAATATTTCCAAATTATTCTCTGTAAGGACTATACCAATTTACTTGTCCACCATCAATCTATGAGAGTTCCATTTTATTGTCTTCACAGGGCAGTATTACCAAACTTTTGAATTTCTGGCAGTCCTATAGGTGAAAAATGATTTCTCAGTCTAACTTAGCATTCTCGTATTAGTGATATTAAACATTGTTTAAGAACTGTTTCGTCTATTTCTGTAAAAATAATTACTCATTTTTTGGCTCATTTGTTTTGTTAGGTGGGTTTTTTTAATTTATTTCTCAGAGCTCTTTATATTTTAGAGCTCTGGAAAATGAACCCCTAGTTTGCCTGTATTAAGAGTTTTTAATATCTTTTTCCTTTTTTTTTTTTTTTTTTGAGTGTAAAGTTTGATGAATTTAGCAGATACATAGCCATGTAACTAACACCACATGCAAGATAGAAAACACTTCTTTCACTCTGTAAATAATTTTCTTATGCCCTTCAGTTCCATTCCGTAATGCCTGGTCCAGATAACCACTGGTTTTTGTCACTGTGGTTCATTTCTTTTAGATTTCTATGTAAATGAAATTATACAGTAGGTAGTCTTTTGTGTTTGACTCTGTTTCTTTAGGATAATGCTTTTGAGATTCAGATATATTATACATGTAAATATTTTGTTCCTTTCTGTTGTTGTGTAGTATTGTATAGTACGGTTTTCTTTATACTTTGTTTAGCTGTTTACCTCTTAAGTTACACTTGGAATTTTTATTGACTTATGAATAATGGTTGTATGACCACTCGCAGACAAGTCTCTGTACCTAAGTTTTCTTTTCTCTTGGGTAAATACCTGAGACAAATTGTGGAGTCATGTGAGAAATGTGTGTTTGATATTATAAGATACTGCTGTGCTATTTTCTGGAGTATACCATTTTTCATTTCCATTAAGAGTGCTTCACGTCTTCGTCATCATTTGATATTGTCTTCTTACTTTCAGCCATTCCACTGGGTATATAGTAATAGTATCTCACTGTGGTTGTATTTTGAATTTCCTTGATAATTAATGAAGTTGTGCTTTTTTAGACCATTCTTTTTTTGTTGTTTTTTTTAAGTTTTCTTTATTGTGTTGGTTTTGCCATACATTGACATGAATCCGCCATGGGTATACATATGTTCCCCCTCCAGAACCCCCCTCTCTCCTCCCTCCTGATTCCCTCCCCTGGGTCATCTCGGTACACCAACCCTGAGCATCAACCCTGGGCTGGCGATTGATTTCACATATGATAATTAACATGTTTCAATGCCATTCTCCCATATCATCCCACCCTTGCCCTCTTCCACAGAGTCCATGAGTCTGTTCTATACATCTGCATTTCTTTTGCTGTCTCGCATGCAGGGTTCTCGTTACCGTCTTTCTAAATTCCATATATATGTGTTAGTATACCGTATTGTTGTTTTTCCTTCTGGCTTACTTCACTCTGGATAATAGGCTCCAGTTCCGTCCACCTGAGTAGAACTGATTCAAATGAATTTTTTTTTAATGCTGAGTAATATTCCATTGTGTATATGTACCACAGCTTTCTTATCCATTCGTCAGTTGATGGGCATCTAGGTTGCTTCCATGTCCTGGCTATTGTAAACAATGCAGCGATGAACATTGGGGTACACGTGTGTCTTTCAATTCTGGTTTCCTCGGTATGTATGCCCAGCAGTGGGATTGCTGGGTCATATGGCAGTTCTATTTAGGCCATTCTTAAATCTTCCTTTGTGACATGTCTGTTCACATTTTTTCCTCTTTTTATATTGGATTGTTTGTTCTTTTGTACATAATCTTATTATTAAAATTCTAAGTGTTTTTGACTCTTTCAGAGAGCAGAAGCTGTAAATTTTGATAATCTGCATTTTCAGTTTTTTATTTATGGCTTTATGGTCTTTGTATTGAAGAAGTCTGTGTAACTGAAGTTACAAATAGGTTCTGTATTTTTCTTCTAAAAGTTTAATAATTTTAGCTGTTATGTTCAGGACTGTGATCCACTTTGAATTAATTTTTGTGAATGATGTGAGGTAAGAATAAGGCCTCCTCCCCAACCCATATAGCTGTCAAATTCTAGCACCATTTGCTGAAACGACTTATTTTCCTTTTGTATTATTTTGTACCTTTGTCAAAAATCAGTTGACCGTAGAGGTCTAGGGTCTGTTACTGGGCTCTGTTCTGTACTGTAGATTGAAATGTCTATCCTTATGCCAATATTATGTTGTCTTGCTTACTATAACTTTATAAGTCTTCAAATCAGATAATTTAAATCTTTTAAATTTAAAAGATTTCGTCTTTCTCAGAATAGTTTTTTGTTCTACATCTTTTGCTATTGTCTTAATTTTACCATCAACTTGTCAATTTCTTTAAAAAACTCATCAGTTTTCATTGAGGTTGCCTCAATCTGTGTATCCGTTTGGGCCATCTTAATATCCAGTTCATGGATATGGTATCTTGCTCCACTTATGTAGGTGTTTTAAATTGTTGTTTTACTGTATTCAGTTCACAGCTATTAAAAATGTTTTACTGAATTTATTCCTGTATATTTTTAATGCTATTGTAAATTTTGTTTATTCTCTACTGTCTTATATAAGTCCAGAATTGATTTTTGTCTTTGTGTCCTGTGACTTTGCTAAAGTTTCTTAATAGTTTAAATAGCTCTTTTTTGGTAGATTCTTTAGGATTATTTTATATGATAATGTCACCTAAAGGAAACACAGTTTTATGTCTTATCTTCATGCCTTTTATTTCTTTTTCTTTCCTTATTACACTGGTAGGACCTTTAGTAGAGTATTGAACAACAGTGATAAGAATGGATACTCTGGCCTTGTTTCTGTTTCTACATAAAGAAAGCATAAATCCTTTTATCAGTGATAATAAATTTGGTGAAGTTCGCTTCTGTTTCTCAGATTATTTATAATGAGTGGGGCATTAATTTCTTTGAATGCTTTTTTTGTACCTACTCAAATGACCTTTGTTTTCTTTTTCATTTTACTAATATAGTAAATTACAGTGATTGATTTCCCTTTTAAACAGATTTTGCATTCCTAGAATAAATCCTACTTGGTTATGATATTGTTCTCTTATATAGTGTTAGATTCAGTTTGCCAAAATTTTATGTTAATCTTCATGAAGGATATTTGTCTTTATTTTTCTATTTTTTTAATGATGACTGGTTTTGGTAACATAACAAAAGTTTGGTTTTGGCCTCATAAAATATAAAATGAATCAAGAAGTGTTTCTGCCTCATTCTTTATTTTCTGAAAGAGTCTGTGTGATATTGGTATTGTTTCTTTCTTTAGAGTTTGATAGAATTCATCAGCGAAGCCAGTGGGCCTGGAAGATTTATCATTATGAATGAAATTTTGTTAATTGATATGCAGCTGTTCCTATTTCCTCTTGGATTTGGGATCAAATTTAATCATTTATGTCTTTCAAGGATGACTCTATTTTTAAAGTTACTGGAATAAAGTTATTTCTAATAATCTATTATTATTATTATTTTAATATCTATGAGATCTGAAGTGATGTCCTTTCTTCCATCCTTCCTATTTTAAAAATTGAGGTATACTTGCCACGTATTAGTTTCAGATGTACCATGTAATGATTCTGTGTTTGTATATATTGGGAAATGATCACCACAAAAAGCCTAGGTAACATCCATCATTGTACATGATTACACATTTTTTTGTGTGTGATGAGAACTTTTGGCAAGGTCTACTGTTTTAGCAGCTTTCAAATATGTAATACAGTGTTACCATGCTATACATTACATCCTCATGACATTTATTTTTATAACTGAAAGTTTGTACCTTTTCCCCAACTTCATCCATTGGCTAATTTTTGCTTTTTCTCTTTTTCTCTGATAGACTGACTGGATATTCATCAATTTTCTTAATTATTTCAAGAAATCAACTCTTAGTTTCTTTGATTTAAAACAATTTTTTGTTTGTTGTTTATTTCTTGAGTATTTGGGGAGGAAGATTTCTTATTTTCTACCTTATACTTTTAATTTTACTTCATCTTTCAAAATTTTGGATGAAGGTGTCACATCTTGACTTTTTGTAATTTTCTAATTAAAAACATCTAAAGGTATAAATTCTGTTTTAAGCATTGCTTTAGCTGTATATCATGAATTTTGATCTATTGTTTTCATTATCATTTAGTTAAGATATTTTCTAGTCTCTTATTTCTTTGTTACTTTATGGATTATTGGAAGTATGCTTTTATATTCTAAGTAAAATATTTGGGTTTTCCTAGTTATCTTATTGTTCCTAATTTCTATTTCAATTCTATCTTGGGAAAAATAATTTTGTATGATTTCAGATATTAAGTTCATTAAGACTTGTTTATGATGAGGCGTATGGTCTGTCCTGGCAAACACACGACGTTCACTTGAAAAGCATATGCACTGTACCATGAATGGCACAGAGCAATCAGTAGGAATTAAGTCAAGGTGGTTAGTAGGATCATGCAGGTATTCTTTGTTTTTACTTTTCTTTTTGTCTATTTCTTTTACTTACAGAGAAAGAAGTATTAAATCTCCACATATGATTGTGGAATAATCAATTGTTTTTAATCACTAAGTCATGTCCGACTATTTGTGACCCCAGGAACTATAGCCTGGCAGGATCCTCTGTCCATGGGATTCCCCAGGCAAGAATACTGGAGTGGGTTGCTATTTCTTTCTCCAGTAATAGTCCATATTACTTTTAATTTTCAATTTTTGCTTCATTTAGACTTTTATTGTCTTCTTTAGTAACTGATTCTTTTATCCATTGCTGTCTCATGCTTTCTGTTTACATGGGCTATCCTTACCCATCTATTTACTCTCAGTCCGTCTGTGTCTTTAATTTTAGAGTGTGTCTCTTGTAGATGGTATATTTGTTGTTCTTTGTTGTTCAGTTGCTGAGTCGTGTCTGACTCTCTGTGACCCCATGGATTGCAGCACACCAGGCTTCCTGGTCCTTCACTGTCTCCCAGATTTTGTTCAAACTCATGTCCATTGAGTCAGTGATGCCATCCAACCACCTCATCTTCTGTTGTCCCCTTTTCCTCTTGCCTTCAGTCTTTCCCAGCATCAGGGTCATTTCCAATGAGTCAATTCTTTGTATCAGGTGGCTAAAGTATTGGGGTTTCAACTTCAGCATCAGTCCTTCCAATAAATATTCAGGACTGATTTCCTTTAGCATGGACTGGTTTGATCTCCTTGCAATCCAAGGGACTCTCAAGAGTCTTTTCCAATTGAAAAGATTTTCAAAATCTTCAATTCTTCGGCACTCAGCTTTCTTTATGGTCCAACATTCACATCCATACATAACTACTGGAAAAACCATAGCTCTGACTATATGGACCTCTGTTGGCAAAGTGATGTCTCTGCTTTTTAATATGCTGTCTAGGTTGGTCATAGCTTGTCTTCCAAGGAACAAGCACCTTTTAATTTCATGGTTGCAATCACTCACTATCTCCAGTGATTTTAGAGCCTAAGAAAATAAATTCTGTCACTGTTTCCATTTTTCCCCCATGTATTTGCCATGAAGTGGTAGAACCAGATACCATAATCTTAGTTGTTTGAATGTTGAGTTTTAAGCCAGCTTTTTCACTCTCCTGTTTCACCTTCATCAAGAGGCTCTTTAGTTCCTCTTTGCTTTCTGCCATTATGGTATAGTTATTACTTTAAAAAAAAAAAAAAAGGATCACTTCTGACCATCTGTATCTTTTGATTTAAATGTTTAGTCCATTTACTAAATGAAGTGGAGGAGGACTGTCACCTCAATACCATTTAAACTGCTTCTTTAGAGTAAAGTTTTTTTATATCACACAGGTAGTCTATATTTAGGCCACAAGCCATGGGAGATCTGACTTGAGAGTTTACTCCCTATCCTGTGACTAACATGGAAGTCAAATCGGACGAGTTGCTGTCTTGTCTTTCTTTGTCTAGAGGAGGGTCTAGCTCACTCTGTCTCCAAGGTGTAAGAGTCTCCTATTGGAGTCCTCATGTTGGACACATCATAGGCTTGGTCCCTCAAATAAACACAGCTTCTCAAGTCGTCAGTCTGAATGTCTTTCAGTTTCAGCCCAAATATCATTTTTGACCTTTGTGGATTTATGTTTCTGTCTTACCAACTCAGCAATATATTTGGTGCCTTTGTGCAAAGTAGAAAAAACAGCTTTTCTTCTACATAAGTGTAGCATCCTCAGTTCTGTTTAGTTCAGCTCAGTCGTGTCTGACTCTTTGCGACCCCATGGACTGCATGCAGCCAGGCTTCCCTGTCCATTACCTACCCCCGGAGTTTGCTCAAACTCATGTCTATTGAGTCGGTGATGCCACCCAACCAGCTCATCCTCTGTTGTCCCCTGCTCGTCCTGCTTTCAGTCTTTCCCAGCATCAGGGTCATTTCCAGTGAGTCAGTTCTTTGCATCAGGTGGCTAAAGTACCGAAGTTTCAGCTTCAGCATCAGTC
This sequence comes from Antilocapra americana, assembly GCA_007570785.1. Classification (NCBI taxonomy): domain Eukaryota; kingdom Metazoa; phylum Chordata; class Mammalia; order Artiodactyla; family Antilocapridae; genus Antilocapra; species Antilocapra americana. The sequence continues at coordinate 3,747,435 of ML664243.1, read as the reverse complement.
CTTCCAATGGCTATTCAGGACTGATTTCCTTTAAGATTGACTAGTTTGATCTCCTTGCAGTCCAAGGGACTCTCAGGAGTCTTCTCCAACACCACAGTTCAAAAGCATCAGTTCTTTGGTGCTCAGTATTCTTTATAGTCCAACTCTCACGTCCATACATGACCACTGGAAAAACTCTAGCTTTGCCTAGATGGACCTTTGTCAGCAAACTAATGTTTCTGCTTTTTAATATGCTGTCTCTGTTGGTCATAGCTCTTCTTCAAGGAACAAGCGTCTTTTAATTTCATGGCTGCAGTCACTCACCATTTCCAGTAATTTTGGAGCCCAAGAAAATAAAGTCTATCATTGTTTCCATTGTTTCCCCATCTCTTTGCCACAAAGTGATGGGACCAGATGGAATCAAGGGATCAAGTGATGGTATCAAGGCATGACTGGGTGCCTTGATCTTAGTTTTTTGAATGTTGAGTTTTAAGCCAGCTTTTTGAGTCTCCTCTTTCACTTTCGTCAAGAGGCTCTTTAGTTCCTCTTTGCTTTCTGCTATAAGGGTGGTGTCATTGTTATATCTGAGGTTATTGATATTTCTCCCTGCAGTCTTGATTCCAGCTTGTGCTTCATCCAGCCCAGCATTTTGCTTGATGTTGAATATTCAGGGTGACAATATGCAGCCTTGATGTACTCCTTTTCCAATTTGGAACCAATCTGTTGTTCCATGTCTGGTTCTACTGTTGCTTTTTAACCTACATACAGATTTCTCAGGAGGCAAGTAAGGTGGTCTGGTATTCCTATCTCTTTAAGCATTTTCCACAGTTGTGATCCACACAGTCAAAGGCTTTGGTGTAGTCAGTAAAGCAGGAGCAGAAGTGTTTCTGTAACTATCTTGGTTTCTCTGTGATCCAACAGATGTTGGTAATTTGATCTCTGGTTCCTCTGCCTTTTCTAAATCCAGCTTAAATATCTGCAGGTTCTTGGTTCATGTACTCTTGAAGCCTGGTTTGGAGAATTTTGAGCATTACTTTACTAGCGCTTGAGATGTGTGCAGTTATGTGGTAGTTTGAGCATTCTTTGGCATTGCCTTTCTTTGGGATTGGAATGAAAACTGACTTTTTCCAGTCCTTGCCACTGCTGAGTTTTCCTAATTTGCTGGCATATTGAGTGCAGTGCTTTAACAGCATCATCTTTTAGGATTTGAAATAGCTCAGCTGGAATCCATCACCTCCACTAGCTTTGTTTGTAGTGATACTTCCTAAGGACAGCTTGACTTCATATTCTAGGATGTCTGGCTCTAGGTGAGTGAACACATGAACACACCATTGTGTTTATCTGGGTCTTGAAGATCTTTTTTGTACTGTTCTTCTGTGTATTCATGCCACCTCTTCTTAATATCTTCTGCTTCTGTTAGATCCATACTGTTTCAGTCCTTTATTGTGCCCATCTTTGGTTGAAATGTTCCCTTGGTATCTCTAATTTTCTTGAAGAGATCTGTAGTCTTTCCCATTCTATTGTTTTCTATTTCTTTGCACTGATCACTGAAGAAGGCTTTCTTATCTCTCCTTGCTATTCTTTGGAACTCTGAATTCAGATGGTTATATCTTTCCTTTTCTCCTTTGCCTTTTGCTTCTCTTCTTTTTTCAACTATTTTGTAAAGCCTTCTCAGACAACCATTCTGCCTTTTTGCATTTCTTTTTCTTTGTGATGGTCTTGATCACTGCTCCTGTGCAGTGTCACAAGCCTCTGTTCATGGTTCTTCAGGCAGTCTATCTATCAGACTTAATCCTTTGAATCGTTTTTCACTTCCACTGAATAATCATAAGGAATTTGATTTGGGTCATACCTGAATGGTCTAGTGGTTTTCCCTATTTTTTTCAATTTATGTCAGAATTTGGCAATAAGGAGTTCATGATCTGAATACAATCTGCTCCTGGTCTTGTTTTTGCTGACTATAGAGCTTCTCCCTCTTTGGCTGCAAAGAATATAATCCATCTGATTTCAGTATTGACCATCTGGTGTTGTCTGTGTGTAGAGTCATCTCTTGTGTTGTTCAAAGAGTGTGTTTGCTATGACCAGTGTGTTTTCTTGGTAAAACTCTGTTAACCTTTGCTGTGCTTCATTTTTTATTCCAAGACCAAGCTTGCCTATCACTCCAGGTATCTTGACCCCTACTTTGGTGATTCCAGTCCCCTATGATGATAAAAACATCTTTTTTGGGTGTTCTGGAAGGTCTTTTAGATCATCATAGTATCATTCAACTTCAGCTTCTTTGGCATTAGTGGTTGGGGCATAGACTTGGATTACTGTGATATTGAATGGTTTGCCTTGGAAACGAACAGAGATCATTCTGTCATTTTTGAGATTTTATCCAAGTACTGCATTTTGGACTCTTTTGTTGACTATGAGGGCTACTCCATTTCTTCTAAGGGATTCTTGCCCACAGAAGTAGGCATAATGGTCATCTGAATTAAATTTGCCCATCCCAGTCCATTTTAGTTCACTGATTCCTAAAAGGTCGATGTTCATTCTTGCCATTTACTGTTTGAGCACTTTGAATTTACCTTTATTCATGAACCAGACATTCCAGGTTCCCATGCAATAAGTATTGGTCTTATGGCATCGGACTTTACTTCCACCACCAGTCACAGTCACAATGGGGAGTCGTTTCACATTGGCTCCGTCTCTTCATTCTTTCTGGATTTATTTTTTCATTCTTCCCAGTAACATATTGTACACCTACCTGCATGGAGAGTTCATCTTTCAGCGGCATATCCTTTTGCCTTTTCATACTGTTTATGGGATTCTCAAGGCAAGAATACTGAAGTGGTTTGCTATTCCCTTCTCTAGCAGTCTAGTATGGTGAATAGAGTACAGGTTGGATTTCAGACCCTGCTTGTCCCTTCAGTTAGGTATCTTTTTTTTTTTAGATATATGGTTGCCCTGTAATCCTGTATTACAATGGTTTGTTTGTTTGTTCATTTTTTGGTTTCTTTTTTTTTTCTGCCTGATCACAATGGCTGCCTTGAATTGTTTCAGATTTGTTTTTTACATTAATTCAGATTATGTTATAATTTGGTTCATGTTTATTCACCTGCATATAAGATCACATTTTTGGTATTTTTGGTTTTATATTATAATTTGTGTTTACTTCTTTCAAAGTAAAGAACTGATAGTAACTTTCACTTCAGAATGGTCAACCACATGCTCTGAAAGGCCTTTGTTTTGAACTGCAGTCAAATCCTGCACTGTTTGGCTTGACAGAAGTTTGAGAAAAATCTGTAGTTCCTTCTCCTTCAGTCTGCCCTTCATGTCTCTGTTCCTCCTTCTCTGATTATCCCCTCTGAAAAGATGAACTTTAAGCAGAATGAACTGATGGGTAGCAAATAGTCAATGGTTAAATTGGTGACAAAGCCTTAGGCTAGTAACAAAGTCAGTGTACTGAACTTGGGATTCTTATATTAAGTTGGACCCTTGAGTAGCGGTATAGTACTCTGAAACTGGTAGATCCCCTTGGCTTCTAGCTGAAAAGTAAATTAAAAATTTCTCTAAAGAATAGTATACTTTAGGGCCTTGACAATACTGCAGATTAAGAGCAGTCAAAGAACTGTTCATGGTTTTAAAAGCAATGAGCAAACAAATAAGAAAACAAGGTACCTTGACTGATTACTAACAAAAACAATGAATTGTTTATTTGATTTAGATCTCCTCAAGGACTTAGGGCTTCACTGGTGACTCAGAAATTTAAAAATCCACCTGCAGTGTGGGAGACCTGAGTTTGATCCCTGGATTGGGAAGACCCTCTGGAGAAGGAACAGCTAACTACCTACTCCTGTATAAGACACATTTCATGGTTTTAAAAACAATTGGCCAAGGAGAACAAAGCTAGAAGCATCATGCTTCTTGCTCCTGAGCTGTATTATAAAGCTATAGTGATCAAAACAGCATGGCATTAGCATAGAAACAGATACAGAAATCAATGGAACAGTATGTAAAAGCTGGAAATAAATGCATGTTCACATGGTCATTGAATTTATGATGTCAGGCTAAGAATATACAGTGGGGAAAGGACAGTCTCTTCAATAAGTTGTGTTGGCAAAATTGTATAGTTACATGCAAAAGACTGAAACTGGACTCCTATCTTTCACAATACACAAAAAGTAACTCAAAATAAAGACTTGAACATAAGACCTGAAGCCATAAAACACCTAGAGGAAAACAGAGGTAATAAGCTCCTTGACACTGATTTTGGCTGTGAATTTTTGGATCGACACCAAAAGAAAAGGCAACAAAAGCAGAAAAAGCAAGTGGGAGTGCGTCAAACTAAGAAGTTTCTGCACAGCAAAGGAAACCATCAACAAAATGAAAAGACAGCGTACCAAATGGGAGAAAATATTCATAAACATATCTGATAAGGAGCTGATATCTAAAATATGTAAAGAACTCATAGAGCTAATTAGCAAAAAAAAACAGTTTAAAAATGAGCAGAGGATTTGAAGAGATAGTTCAAAAGAAGACATACTAATGGATATTATGTAGAAGAAAAGGTGCTCAGTGTCACTGATTGTCAGGAAAGTGCATATGAAAACCACAATGAGCTATCACGTCACACCTGTTAGAATGGCTGTTATCTTAAAGACAAGGTATAACAATCGTTTGCAAGAATGTGGGAATGTAAATTGTTGTAGCCCATGTTGAAAACTGTGTGGATCACAACACACTGTGGAAAACGTTTGAAGAGGGGAATGCCAGACAACCTTACCTGCCTCCTGAGAAACCTGTGTGCAGAAGCAGCAGTTAGAACCAGAATGGACTGATTGAAAATCAGGAAAGCAGCATGTCAAGGCTGTATATTGTCACCCTACTTATTTAACTTACATGCAGAGTTCATCATGAGGAACACTGGGCTGGATGAAGCACAAGCTGGAATTAAGATTGCTGGGAGAAATATCAATAACCTCAGGTAGGCAGATGATACCACTCTTATGGCAGAAAGCGAAAACAAACTAAAGAGCCTCTTGATGAGGGTGAAAGAGGAGAGTGAAAAGGCTGGCTTAAAACTCAATATTCAAAAAACAAAGATCATAGTATCCGGTTCCATCACTTCATGGCAAATAGAAAGGGATAAATTGAAAGCAGTGACATATTTTCTTTCTTGGACTCCCAAATCACTGCATGACAACTGCAACCATGAAATTAAAATATGCTTGCTCCTTGGAAGAAAAGCAGCGACAAACCTATTTCTACTCAAGAGGCATCAGTTTTCCAACGTATAGTCCAAGCTATGTTTTTTCTAGTAGTCATATACAGGTGTCAGAGTTGGAACATAAAGAAGGCTGAGCACCGAAGAACTGATGCTCTCAAACTGTGGTGCTGGAGAAGAGCCTGAAGAGTCCCTTGGACAGCAAGAAGACAAATCATTTAATCCTGAAGGAAATGAACCCAGAATATTCATTGGAAGGACTGTTGCTAAAACTGAAGCTCCAATATTTTAGCCACCTGATGTGAAGAGCCGACTCATTGGAAGAGACCCTGATGCTGGGAAAGATTGAGGGCAGGAGAAGGGTGACAGAAGATGAGCTGGTTGGATGGCATCATCGACTCAATAGACATAACTTTGAGCAAACTCTAGGAGATAGTGAAGGACAGGGAAGACTGGCGTGATGTAGTCTGTGGGGTCACGAAGAGTCCTACATGACTGAGTGACTGAACAACAATATGGAGGGTCCTCCAGAAGTTAAGGACATAACAATACATATGACCTGACAGTTCCATTTCTGAGTTTTTATTTGAAGAAAATAAAAACACTAATTTGAAAGAATATCTATACCCACCTGTTCATTGAAGCCTTGTTTACAGTACTGAAGACATTGAAGCAACCTAAGTATCCATTGATGAAGAGGAGTGAATAAGGAAAATGTGATTGTGTATGTATATATACAAACATATGTATGTAAAATTATACATATATATATAAAAGGAATATTTTTTGACCATATATAAAGAATGACATCTTGTCCTTTGTAGCAATATGAATTGACCTTTAGGACATTTTAAATGAACTTAGAAAAAGACAAATACTATATGATCTCATTATATGTGAAATCTGAAAAGCAAGCCAAACTCATAGATAATAGAGCAGAGATTGGTAGTTGTTAGAGGTGGGACTTGGGGAATGGTTGAAATGAGTAGAGATAGTCAAAAGTTATAAACTTCCCGTTATAAAATAAATCATGGAGATGTAATATACAGCACGCCAGCTATGGTTAATAATACTGTATTGCATATTTGAAAAGTTCTGAGAGAGTAGAGTTTAAAAATTCTCACCACAGGAAAATAAAATTTGTGACTCTGGTGATGAATGTTAGCTAGACTTACTGTGGTGATCATTTCCCAGTGTATACAAATACTAAATCATTGAGTTTTACACCTGAAACTAATATATATGTTAGTTCAATTATATCTCAGTTTTTAAAAAATTACCAAATTCATAAAACAAGTCTCAACTAAGTTCAGTAATCATTGAGCCCAGATTTTCGTTACAATTTGCAATGCAAAACCAACACAATAAAGTAAAGAAAATTAAAAAAAAAAAACTAACCTGCAAAATTATAAATTACATGTAGTTGGTAAGTTTATAAACATACTTCTAAGTAACTATGGAGTCAAGTTGTCTTGGGGAAATTTTAAAAAGAGAGAAAAATGGAAATATGACATGTTTGGAACTCAGTTGGAGATTTACTTCACAAAAAGAAGAAAGGCCAAAATGTTGTAACTTAAGCCTCCAAGTTGAATGTTAGAAGGAAGCAACAGATCAAACCCAGAGAAAGGAGAAAGAAGGAAGCAACAGAAATTAATGAACTGAAGGATAAAGATTCAGTGAAATAAAAAAATCCAAAGTTGATTCTCTAAAAATACTAATAAAATTGATAGACCTCTCATGAGATAAGAAGGAAAGTGAATTCACAAATAACATTAGGATAAAGAAGGGGAATACAGATATAACAAAATTTTAAAAGATAAAATTTATACATAGTATTTTTTTAAGGTCAACAAGTTAGAAAACTTGAGATGAATAAATCCCTAGAAAAATACCTAAAGTCAACTCAAGATATAAAAACTAAAGAAAAATACCAGTAGTGGGAGAAGATATTTGCAACATATATACACGCAGTAACCCAGACAAGGTTCACCATCTAGAAGAGTCTGAAAAAATTTCCTAGAAATCAATAAAACAAGCAGTTCTTTAGGGAAATAAAATAAACATACATGTTACTACTTATAAGAGAAATGGAAGTTAAGGCACATGAGATACCATTTTACTTACAGTAGATTGGCAAAAATAAATCCTATAGGAGAATGTTGATCAAAAGGAATTCTTATGTACTAGTGGTAAGAGTATAAAGTATAGTCAGTTGGAAACAGAATGGACATCAGTTTGATGTTGTCTTGAAAAGTTAACATTTGAATTGCTGTTGACCTGGAGCTTCTACTCTTAGGTATCTTTTAGAAAATCTCTTCTAAACAAGAGGACATGTTTGATAATGTTCATAGCCTAAATGTTATTAAAGACAAAAAATATTAAAAGTTCAAATGCCCATCAACATGAAAATGGATAAACAGATCATAATATACATAATACAGTGGAATATTATATAATAGTAAAAAATGAATGTACTTCAAGTATACTTAAAAATTAATTTCAGATAAATTTAGTGAAAAAATAAGCAATTTCAGAAAACTATATATATTAATAGTATGAGGTCTTCTCCTGGATTAGGAAATGGCAACCTGATATTCCATGGACAGAAGAGTCCAGTGGCTACAGTCTGTGGGGGTGCAAAGAGTCAGATGCAACTGAGCATGCACATATATATGAAACAGTTAATAGAACCCCGGAACAAGTGAGACTAAAAATATATTGGTAGGATTATATGTAATAGTGATAAAATAAAAAATGTCCAGAAAATATTAAGCACCAAATACAGACTCCTGGCAGCTTCTAGGGTACAGGGTAAGGGGACGAGCTAGGGCAGCAGAGTGACGACATGTGCGACAGTGTTGGCAAAGCTGTGGTCAGAATGGACAGGGGGTTCATTGGGGTTTGTCTCACTGTATGGTATCTGAGGTTACCACACTTAGTGATTCAGCCAACCACAGAAAATGCCCTCCCCCCTTCAAAAGGCTTTGAGAATGTTCCAAAAAGCTAGTCTTGAATTAATTAGCCATGTGCCAGCAACTATTTACCTAGCATTTATATTGTATTTACAACTGTTTACCTAGCCTTTTCATTATATTAGGTTTATAAATAATCTGGAAATGATTTAAAGCCTATGGGGGTTATAAGTTATATGCAAACACTGTGTATGCCATTTTATATAAGGGTCTTGAGCATCTGTAGAGTTTGTTATCTAGAAATAATCCCTTTTGGATACTGAGAGAGAAGACTGTACTTCGTATACATTACATAGATTCTTTTATAAGTATCATATTATGTTACAATGTAAAAAGATTCATTTGTAAAATCAAAGGCTTGTTTTCCTACAAAAGGATATTGAATGAAAGTATAGCTGTTCTAAGATACATTAATAAAATTAACTGAAATGTAATAGTTTATTGGTATTAAGTTGATCTGTCTTTTGAGTGAAATAAGTCAGATGTGATTCTTGATAAATATAAATTCAAAGTTTTTACAGTATTAATAAAACATTATTTCAAAGTTTCTAACATACTGCCTGATACACTGAAAATGTTTAATATTTGTATTTTCCTTCTATTTGAAAGGTTAGTGAGAAGTCTGTCTGCTCTTTAAAAATATCTGTAGTCTGCTCGAAAATAATCGTTTTATATTATGAAAAGTGCATAATGCAGTTCTAGCTTGTACTGCTATATGCAGTAGAGTTCAATTTCTTTTGTGTAAAGACTTCAGTTAGTGTTGAACAAAGAAAATTATATGCTCTTGTTATGTGTGCTTTAATTTAGATGCTTAATGGCTTTTAATGTTACAAAATAAGTTTATTATTATATTATGATCTCATTTGTATAATATTGTCTTGCTCCTCCATATTTGTGGTGATATGGTCACGGTTTACAAAAACAATAATCCCTAAGAAATAGGTCATTAACAGTAGTTAACGATTACTTGTGATCTATGGTAATGACTGATTTCTTTGGGATTATTGAGGTTATAAACCATAATTACAGATTATTACAGCAATAATTATTTTGTTAGAGGGAAAAAATGTTCTGTTCTTAAACAGCTGTGGAAGCAAGTGCCCTGAACATTTCAGAGTAAATATAGAACTGGAAAGCTATAATGGAAATATAATCTCAGATCAGATTTTTTTAAAAAAATTGTAGATTTGAAACTTATGTATAGGATATTTAAATTTCTAAATACAGTTTAGATTTATAGTTTTACTTGGTTCTTTGAACTTTCTGGATATAATTACATAACCAGTGTAAATTTTTAACATTTAAAGACCATCCCTCTAAAAATTCTAGAGTTTTAGGGAAGGATTAATGTGTATGAGAAATATCATTCCTCATTCTGTGAAATATGAAAAGTGTATTTGATAGATTAATAAAAGAACCTTTATATTTCATTGTTAATATCTAACACTGATGCTAATTTATTAGTAGTTGTCTACTTTTAAGGTTAAAAATATCTGCTTTTCTGTCTTGTACAATAAAAAAATCACTGTTTGCTAAAACACGGAAAGAATAACTGTACATTCTATTTTTCTCTGTACAAACTTCCATTCAAAATTTACCGTAATTTTAGAAAAGAATGTTCACAATTGATCATATGCTATCTTTGCATACCATTCTTTGATATCAAGTCTTAATTTCAAGGTCACAGAATAAGTGAATTGAAGAGTAAAAAGTTAAAATTTGAGAAATTCATGTCCTATATTTAGTATTTATTATTAGACAGTGATACTCAAAGCATGAATATCACATGAGGAGAAGGGAATGGTAGAGGATGAGACGGTTGGATGGCACCACCAATTCAATGGACATGAGTGTGAACAGACTCCAGGAGATAATGAAGGACAGAGAAGCCTGGCGTGCTGCCAGTCCATGGGGTCTCAGAGAGGCAGAAATGACTGAGCGACTGAACAACAACAACACTCATCACACTGCATTGAGAAAACCATTTTTTTGGTTTTTTTCCCCTCTTACTGAATTCAGTCTGTTGGACATACGTTCCCTCTGTCCCTTTTTACCCTGCTTTATATTTATATCCCAGTGGGCAAAACATGACATATAGCAGATACTCAGAAAATGAAGGAATAAAACAAGAAAGCAGATTGTTGCTTTGTTTTACCTAATCTTGGAATGTGCACATTGGGCACTCAGATTATTTGCTGTTCTGCATTTGGCCATGAGTGATCCACAAGTATTGATTTGGGTAATTACAAATGTGTAAATTTTATCAAGAAGATGAATTTGCAAAAAACAGGATAGACTAGATCATAGATCGTACCTTGTATTGAATGTGTGTTGAAAAGTTGCTTTTATTTAAGCATTAGAAATGGAACTACAGTTAACATTCATGCTCTACATTTTAATGTTTACTGAATTAATAAATAAGCGGTTAACTTTTTCTTGCCTGTTTCATGCTATATTTTCTAGGTAATGATTTCTTAATTCAATGTGTATGCATGCTCAGTCATGTCTTAATTCAATAACCCATATCTGTTTGATAAGTTGTATATGCCAGGCACTGTTTTAGGCCCTGGATATGCAATAGACAACCAAAGAGAAACAGTAATGGCTGCCATGCAATTTACATTCTATTGGAATAGACAGATAACAAAACAAGATAAATAATAAAATATATTTTGTTAGAAAGTGATAAGTGCTAAAATTTTTTCAAAATATTAAATCAGGAAAGGGGAATATGAAATGTCAGCAGATTGTGTTCTGTAATTGGGTGACAGCGATGGCCGACATCACCTCAATGACTCTTTACTCTAAAGTCTTCTGTCTTTGCTGGGGTGTTTGATGAATTAGCTATAGTTGGGCATTTCTGTCTCCATGAAGTCTCTCTATATCACTAACCTTTTAATAGTATGATGGTCTCAGGGTATATGGTCTTCTTACATGGTTCCCCTCAGTGAAAACCCCCTGAGAGCCTGGAGAAAGCTGCCAGTTCTCTAAAGACTAAGCCCAGTACTGGAATGAGTGTCACTTCTGCAATATTTTTTTAGTTAAAGTCCAGCCAAGACTTATAAAGGGTTGGAAAACTAGACTCACTTCTTAATGGCAATTGCATACATGGAGGAAAGGAATTGATGATGAGTATCTTGAAGTCATGGGCTTCCCAGGTGGTGCAGTAGTAAAGAATCTGTCTGCCAAGCTGGAGACCTGGATTCAATCCCTGGGTCTGGAAGATCCCCTGGAGGAAATAGTAACCCACTTCAGTATTCTTGCTTGGGAAATCCCATGGGCAGAGGAGCCTGGTGGGCTACAGTCGATGTGGTCGCATAAGATTTGGACATGACTGAGCAACTGAGCAGCCCTAGCAGCATCTTGAAGACATGCTGTCATACTCTAGGTATTGAGAATTGATGGGATAGCTGTGTAAGGCCTGACTGAAAAGGTGAGTCCAGAGTGAGACCAGTCAGCATGGCTGTGTCTTTTTCCAGTTATATTAAACTGTACGTGGATAGACAAAGAGTAAGTGGGGAACTGGATTTAAACAGTGGTTTTGTAAGATGAGAATGTGGAGGAAGGGAGAAATTGACCTATGAAAGACAGATTATAATGACTGACAGCAGGATTGAATATAGGTAAGCAGGTTAGAGAAGACATGAAGGGTATAAGAAAGTGAAAAAAAAAGACAAATCCCCAAAAACTATTGCAACTAATACAAGAGTAGCAAAATTGCAGAATATAAGATCAGTAAGTAAAAATCAACAGTGGGTTTATATATTAGCAGTGAACAGTCAAAATTAAATGAAGCCTACTTACAATAGCATTAAAAAGAATAAAATACTTAGGTACAAACTTTGCAAAAGTGTTAAATCTTATACACTATAAAATGTTATTAAAAGAAGTCAAAAATCTAAATAAGTTGGAAGACATCCATGGTCATTGTCCAGAAGACAATATTGTTTAGAAGGATTCCTCAAATTGACCTACAGAGTCAGTGTAATCTCTGTCAAAATCCCAGCTGGCTTCTTTGCAGGAATTAACAAGTTGATCTTTAAATTGATGTGGAAATCCAGGAGACCCAGTATATCCAAAATAATTTTGGAAAAAAAAAAAACAATGAAGTTGAAAGACTCATACTTCCTCATTTCATAATTTACTACAGAGCAGCAGTAATCAAGACAGTGTGGTATTCGTGTAAAGATAGACACTAGATCAATGAGATATAGTTGAGAGTTTGGGTAATAAATGCTCCAGTTTGAAATCATGTGAGTTTTGATTGGGATGAGAAGACAATTCAATGACAAAGGAATTGTCTTTCAACAAATGGTGCAGGGACAGCTGAATGTCCACACGCGAAAGAATGAAGTTGGACCCCTATGTCCCACAGTACACAAATCAAAATGAATCATAGACCTGAAGGTAAGAGTTAAAGCTATGAAACTCTTAGAAGAAAATGTAGAACTAAATCTTTATGACTTTGGATTGGGCAGTGGTTCTTTAGATTTGATATCAAAAGCTGAACTATTCAAATAAAAACTAGCAGTTTGGTACCACATGAAAATTAAACATTTCTCGGGGGGGAGGGAGGAGGGAGGGGGGTTTCGGAGGGGAAGCATATGTAAACCCATGGTGATATCATGACAATGTATGGCAAAAACAATTAAAAAAAAAAAAAGAAAATTAAACATTTCTGTGCTTCAAAGGACACCATCAGGAAAATGAAAACAACCCATAGAATGATAAAACATGTTTGCTAATCATATATCTGACAAGGAACTTGTATCAAGAATATATAAAGAACTCTTGCAGCTCAATAATAAAAAGGTAAATAGCCCAATTTTAAAATACACAAAGAATTTAAATAGACATTTCTTCAAAGAAGACATGAAAAAGGCCAGTAAGCACATGGAAAAGGCTCAGTGTTGTTGGTCATTAGGGGAAGGCACATCAGAATTACAAGATACCACTTTATACCCACTAGGAGAGATACAATAAAAGGGTAATACCAAGTATTAGCAAGGATTTGGAGAAGCTGGGCTTTCATACTTTGCTGGTGGGAATGTAAAATGATACAGCTGCTTTGGAAAATAGTTTGGTAGTTCCTCAAAATGTCATGTTTCATATGACCCACCAATTCCAATTCTTGATATGAATCCCAACTCTTGATATGAAGAGACATGAAAACATAGCTACATTAAAAACTACTCAAATGTTCATAGAAGCAGTATTTACAAAGCCAAAATGTGATAACAGCCCAAATGTCCATCAACTGTTGAATGGGTAAACAAAAGGTGATATACCCCCAAATGGAATGTTATTTGAACATATAAAATGATTGAAATCCCAATACAGGAGCTATAACATGGTTGATCCTTATACCTCATACTAAGTGAAAGAAGATAGTCACAAAGATCACACTGTATGAGTTCATCTGTATGAAATAGAATGGGAAAAATGAGTCATAAAGTAGATGACTGGCTGCTTGTTTCCTTAGGGCTGCGGGGGTGGGGTGTGGTACAGAATAAGATTTCAAGTGGAATGGATGTGTTCTAAAGCTAGAGTGTGGTGGGGATTGTATGACCCTGTGAATTCATTCAAAAACATTGGGTCGTATACTTTAAGTGGATGAACTGTATGGTATGTGAATTATGTTTCAGTAAAGTTGTTTAGGTCTTCAAGTGATTGTAGTTTCCTAATAGAACAAAGGATTGTTGGGAGTTGAAAGATTCATCTTTGTAGATAATTAAAATTGTTACCTGTTACGATAAAAATAATGTTGGAAAGAGTGACAATGGACCAGCAACTAACATATTCAAAAGATAAGTAATAACTCAGAGTAGATGGTTGCAATAAGAAAGATAATTTGGTACTATGATGACACAAGATGTAAAGCTGAGTGCTTTTACAATGGAGAGGGAGAATGTTCTGAAAGTAAAAATGAGGACCATCAACTGAACAGCTGGGTTTGAGGCCCAGGTTACCAGAGGTGCAAAAGAGAAACCAGCTGCCACTTGAGAGGGTCCACAGAAGTGAGGTCATCAAAGGAGATCAGTATGTTTTTAATAGGCTTTAATATTGATCATAAAACACATTTCAACTGCATATTGGTAACTTGTTATCAGTTTCCTACACGGGCCTTTTTTCTGTTAACTTTTTTGCCCACTGATTTTACATTTCCTGAAGCTTGAATTTCTTTTATAAATCACTTGATCAAGGTAGTGTTCTGTTTTTACATTGCTAATGTAAAGACTGCATACTTAGTCAGTTATGATTTATTCATGGCTTTGTGATAAATTAAAGAGATGTGGATACTTAGCAGGTAAAATTTTCAAAAAAAATCATTTTTTGAAAAATAATTGGTTTGTTGTTAATTGCTCATAAAGATCTAAAAAATCTTGGAGAATTTGAGATGTAGGTGAGTGACTCTAAAGACATAATGTGTCTAAACAAGAATTACTCAATAAATACCTCCATTTTTAAAGTCAGTTTTGACTACCCCAAAGATTTGTGAAAACTGTAGGTGTTGCCATTTGTGCCACTCTTATAAAGTTATTTAGTCCTTTGCTGCTACTCCCCATGAAGGTAATTTGGTCATCAATGTAATTTGCATAGTAAAAATTTTGGATTTTTAAAATACAAAGGGAGTAAATTTATTACCATCTGTTATCTTCCAAGCCTGGGCAGTATTAAAAATGATGAGACTGGTACTATCATGACATGGACTGTTCAAAAAAGATACTGGTCATTGGATCATAGTTATGCTTACTAACAGCCCTTTATATTGACATTACATTTGGTGTTTTGTTATCAAATTGATATTCATCAAGTCTTCATGGTAGATATTATTTTCTCTATTTTGCAAATGAAAATCCTAAAACTTAGAGAGGTAAGTAGCTTATGTAAAATCACATACCTATTGGTAAAGCTGGGATTCATAGTTGTATCAGGTTCTAAAATCTCATTTAAACTGTTTTACTGCCTTAATGAAAACCAACTCTTCACTCTGTGTTAGGAACTAAGCTCACACCTTACCACTAGTTTGGAAGAAATTTTGCTCATTTTAGAATATTCTGAAAAATAAGGTTTGTTTCTATCTAAACTTTGTTTCTTTCTAAACTCTTCTTTTAGGACGTCTTGCCTGGCTGGTATACTTAGTTGGAACAGTTGTTGGAGGAAGATTAACATATACCAGTACAGATGAGCATGATGCTATGGATGGAGAATTATCCTGTCGGTAAGTAGTAGCCATATAGTTTATAGAAGTTTCCTAAGTCCTTAGAAACTCAGTTATTGAGCTAGTACTATGAGCTCAAGCATTTTGGACTTGGCCTTTTAGGGAAGGTATTATTTTCCTTTCTATTGATGATAAAACCAGGGCTTAGAGCTTTAGTGATTTGTAGGAGTCATATCAATGATAAATAGTACAGTCAGAATATTCATATGAATGATATGAGTGAGCTGGCTTTCCATATGTTGTAATTCATTTTTAATAATATATTTCTTTTTAAAATTGATTTGTGTGTTTTTGGCTCGTTGCTGCATGGACTTGTTTCTAGTTGCAGCGAGTCAGGGCTACTCTTTAGTTGTGGTGAGTGGGTTTTCATTGTGGTGGCTCCCCTTGTTGCGGAGCATAGGTTGCAGGGCGCACAGACTTCGGTAGTTGCAGCACATGGCCAGTTGCAGCTCCCTGGCTCAAGCACAGGCTCAGTAGTTGTGGCACACAGGCCACATGCTCTGCAGCATGTAGGATCTTCCTGGATCAGGGATCGATCTGGATCAGTGTCTCCTGCATTGGCAAGCAGATTCTTTACCACTGAGCCACAGGGAAGCCCCAATGTCTTTCTTTATAACAAAATAATACATATTTTTCTGAACACTTTATAAAGTTTCAAATGAAAAGTTATATATTTGAAGATAACTATTGTCATTGGTAAAGATCTTTGAGTCTTTTTAATTGATATTTGAAAGTTATGTATATTACATGTGTATTTTTCAACTTTTTTCTAACAAAAATTATACTTAAGTACTGTAAACTGAAATGGGGATACCAGTACTGATAATTAATAACCCAGGAGAAAGGAGCAGTGACTCCACAAGAGACTGACCCAGACTTGGCTGTGAGTGTCTAGGAGTCTCCGGCAGAGGTGTGGGTGGGCGATGGCCTCCTATAGGGTCAAGGGCACTGAGTGGATCAGTACATGCACGCGACATTTTGAAGGAAGTCACAGTTACCTTCATTCAGTTCAGTTCAGTTGCTTAGTTGTGTTCAACTCTGCGACCCCACAGACTGTAGCACACCAGGCCTCTCTATCCTTCACCAACTCCCGGAGCTTGCTCAAACTCATGTCCATCGACTTGCTGATGCCATCCAACCATCTCATCTTCTGTTGTCCCCTTCTCCTCTAGCCTTCAATCTTTCCCCAGCATTAGGGTCTTTTCTAGTGAGTCAGCTCTTCGCATCAGGTGGCCAAAGTATTGGAGTTTCAGCTTCAGCATCAGTCCTTCCAGTGAATATTCAGGACTGATTTCCTTTGGGATGGACTAGTTTGATCTCCTTCCAGTTCAAGGGACTTCATTACCTCCACCATAGATTGGTATCAGGTCAAACAAAAGGGAGGGAACAGAGTCCCACCCATCAAGAGAAATTTGGATTAAAGATTTACTGAGCACAGTCCTACCCATCAGAACAAGACCCAGTTTCCCCCTCAGTCAGTCTTTCCCATCAGGAAGCTTCCACAAGCCTCTTATCTTTCTCCATCAGAGGGCAGACAGAATGAAAACCACAATCACAGGAAACTAATCAAATTGATGACAAGGACCACAGCCTTGTCTCACTCAATGAAACTATGAGCCATGGGCCACCGAAGATGGATGGATCATGGTGGAGAGTTCTGATGAAATGTGGTCCACTAGCGAAGGGAATGGCAAACCACTTCAGTATTCTTGCCTTGAGAGCCCCATGAACAATATGAAAAGGCAAAAAGATATGACATTGAAAGATGAACTCCCCAGGTTGGTAGGTGCCCAATATGCTACTGGAGAAGAGTGGAGAAGTAACTCCAGAAATAGTGAACAGACAGAGCAAAAGTGAAAACAATGCCCAGTTGTGGATGTGACTGGTGATACAAGTAAACTCTGATGCTGTAAAGAGCAATACTGCATAGGAACCTGGAATGTTAGGTCCGTGAATCAAGGTAGATTAGAAGTGGTCAACAGGAGACAGCAAGAATAAACATCGACATATTAAGAAATCAGTGAAGTAAAATGGAATGGAATGGGTGACTTTAATTCAGTTGATCATTATATCTACTACTGTGGGCAAGAATCCCTTAGAAGAAATGGAGTAGCCCTCACAGTCAACAAAAGAGTCCAAAATGCAGTACTTGGGTGCAGTCTCAAAAATGACAGAATAATCTCTGTTCGTTGCCAAGGCAAACCATTCAGTATCACAGTAATCCAAGTCTGTGCCCCAACCAATAATCCTGAAGAAGCTGAAATTAAATGATTCTATGAAGATCTACAAGACCTTCTGGAACAACCAAAGATGTTCTGTTTCCCATAGGGGACAGGAGTGCAAAAGTAGGAAGTCAAGAGATACCTGGAGTAGCAGGCACATTTGGCCTATGAATAAAAAATTAAGCAGGGCAAAGGCTAACAAGAGTTTTGCAAGAGAATGTACTGGTCATAGCAAACACCCTCTTCCAGCAACACAAGAGGTGACTCTACACATGGACATCACCAGATAGTCAACACCAAAATCAGATTGTAGCCAAAGATGGAGAAGCTCTATACAGTCAGCAAAAACAAGACCGGGAGCTGACTGTGGCTCAGATCAAGAACTCCTTATTGCCAAATTTAGACTTAAATTGAAGAAAGTAGGAAAAACCATTAGACCATTCAGGTATAACTTAAATCTGTTATGATTATACAGTAGAAGTGACAATAGATTCTAGGAATTAGATAGAGTGCCTAAAGAACTATGGACAGAGTTTCGTGACATTGTACAGGAGGCAGTGATCAAGACCATCCCCAAGGGAAAAAAAAGTGCAAAAAGGCAAAATGGTTGTCTGAGGAGGCCTTACAAATAGCTGAGAAAAGAAGCTAAAGGCAAAGAAGAAAAGGAAAGATATACCCATTTGAATGCTGAGTTCCAAAGAATAGCAAGGAGAGATAAGAAAGCCTTCCTCAGTGATCAGTGCAAAGAAATAGAGGAAAACAATAGAATGAGAAAGACTAGAGATCTCTTCAAGAAAATTAGAAATACTAAGCGAACATTTCATCCAAAGATGGGCATAATAAAGGACTGAAACAGTATGGACCTAACAGAAGCAGAAGATATTAAGAAGAGTTGGCACGAATACACAGAAGAACTATACAAAAATGATCTTCATGACCCAGATAACCACGATGGTGTGATCACTCACTTAGAGCCAGACATCCTGGATTGTGAAGTCAAGTGGGCCTTAGGAAGCATCACTAGGACAAAGCTAGTGAAGGTGATGGAATTCCAGTTGAGCTATTTCAAATCCTAAAAGATGATGCTGTGAAAGTGCTGTACTCAATATACCAGCAAATTTGGAAAACTCAGCAGTGGCTACAGGACTGGAAAAGGTCAGTTTTCATTCCAATCCCAAAGAAAGGCAATGCCAAAGATTGCTCAAACTACCACACAATTGCATGGATCTCACAAGCTAGCAAAGTAAGGCTCAAAATTCCCCAAGCCATGCTTCAGCAATACGTGAACCGTGAACTTCCAGATGTTCAAGCTGGTTTTAGAAAAGGCAGAGGAACCAGAGATCAAATTGCCAATATCCATTGGCTCATAGATAAACCAAGAGAACTCCAGAAAAACATCTACTTCTGTTTTATTGACTACACCAACGCCTTTGATTGTGTGGGTCATAGCAAGCTGTGGAAATTTCTTAAAGAGATGGGAATACCAGACCACTTGACCTGCCTCCTGATAAATCTGTATGCAGACGAAGAAGCAACAGTTAGAACTGAACATGGAACGACAGACTGGCTCCAAATCTGGAAAGGAGTATGTCAAGGCTGTATATTGTCACCCTACTTATTTAACTTATATGCAGAGTACATCCTGAGAAATGCTGGGCTGGAAGAAGCACAAGCTGGAATCACGATTGCAGGAAGAAATATCAGTAACCTCAGATATGCAGATGACACCACCTTTATGGCAGAATGTGAAGAAGAATTAAATAACCTCTTGATTAAAGTGAAAGAGGAGAGTGAAAAAGCTGGCTCAAAGCTCAACATTCAAAAAATGAAGATCATGGCATCCAGCCATCACTTCATGGCAAATAGATGGGAAAACAATGGAAAGAGTGACAGACTTTATTTTCTTGGCCTCCACAATCACTGCAGCCCTGAAAGTAAGTGACTCTTGCTCCTTGGGAGAAAAGCTATGACCAACCTAGACAGCGTATTAAAAAGCAGAGACGTTACTTTGCTAACAAAGGTCCGTCTAGTCAAAGCTATAGTTTTTCCAGTAGTCATGTATGGATGTGAGAATTGGACTATAAGGAAAGCTGACCACCAAATAATTGATGCTTTTGATCTGTGGTGTTGGAGAAGATTCTTGAGTCCCTTGGACTGCAAGGAGATCCAACCAGTCCATCCTAAAGGAGATCAGTCCTGGGTGTTCATTGCAAGGATTTCGGTGTAGCTGAAACTCCAATACTTTTTCCACCAGATGTGAAGAGTTGACTCATTGGAAAAGACCCTGATGCTGAGAAAGATTGAAGGCAGGAGGAGAAGGGGATGACAGAGGATGACATGGCTTCCTGGCATCACCAACTCAATGGGCATGAGTTTGAGCAGGCTCTGGGCATTGGTGATGGACAGGGAAGCTTGATGTGCTATGGTCTTTGGGGTAGCAAAGAGTCGGACACTGAACTGAACTGAACTGTGCACTGATGGTAGTATCTGATTCATTTTGGACCATTGTAAGGATTAAAAGAGTTAATAATTTTAAAGTACTTAGGACAATACCTGGGAAATAGTAAGCACTATATTATCAAAAGAAACTCCAGAACAATTCTTTTTAAAACAAAATCAAGCATTTTATTATTAACATTTTACCTGGACATTAAGTAAAAAATGAAGTAGAAATTGTTAGTTGCTCAATATTCTAAGCTATTCCGTAATTTAAATATCTCCTTCCTTTGGGAATTTTAGGTTGTTTCTCAATTTTTCCTGATTACAAAGGTGAATATTCTTTTACCTGTATCTTTATGTAGATCAAAATAATTATATTAGAGTCATATCCTAAAAGCTGAGTAGCTGGTTGAATAATATACATATAGCACTTTAAATGCTCAGTACACATCACCAGATGGCCTTCTGGAAAAGTATCAGTTTGTCCTCTGAACCCAAATGCTGTGAGAGGTCATGATTTTTTCCTGCAGTTGAACACTAGGTAGTAGGATTCTTATGTTTTCCAATTTATATGTAACTAATGTCCCACTTTTATTTGTATTTTTTTTTAGCAGTGATATCAAACATTCTTTTCCATTTGTTTTCTTACCATTTCTATTTTTCTTTGTCCTTTTTTATTATATTTAGATTGTATCATTCACTTGGTTTTCTTTTATGATTATCTTTCCTAATTTTTTCATAATTACTCAAAATATATCAGTATATATCAAAGATTGTATTATTTTGCTATTCATTTTGAATATGTCTTCTGTATATATTTTAATGTTTTAGAAATTTCTTTTTTACTGGCTTTAAAATATTTATATTCCTGGAGAAGGCAATGGCTACCCACTCCAATATTCTTGCCTAGAGAATTCCATGGACAGAGGAGAGCCTGGCAGGATACAGTCCATCAGATCACAAAGAGTTGGACACGATCTAGCAACTAAGCACGCACAATATTTGTGTATTCAAATCTGAATTTTTCTTTCATATTTTTAAAACATTGATTCATTAATTTGGCTGTGCCAGGTCTTAGTTGTGGCATGAGGGACTTTTAGTTGCAGCAGGTGGGGTCTTAGTTCCCTGACCAGGGGTCAAACCCAGACCCTGTATTGGAAGCATGGAATCTTAGCCACTGGGCCACTGCGGAAGTCCCTATCATATAGTTTTAATGCTCATATTTAAGAAGGTTGTACCATACCTGGATAATAAAAACATTCACCTATATTTTTTCCTGGTTCTTTTACAGTTTCAGCTTTTTATATTTAATTTTTAATGTATCCAACATATATTTTGTTTTATATGCTGTTTTGAAAGTTTCCAAGGTATTAACCAGTCAGTGTCAACTCCACTCTACCAATTTAAAATGCCACTTAAATGTTACTCAGAATTCTTATGTCTCTTTCTAGGTGTTTCATTTTTTTCCACTGATATTGGAAGTCTCTTAGTATATCATTATTACCCTACCAAAGTCTTTAGCGTGATATTTTTCCTCATTATTATTTTTTTAATTTATTCTTAAGTGTTTAATACATTTATTGCCATTTTGAATAGAAATTTCTCATTTCATACCATTTTTAGCCTTTAAGCTATATCTCATTTCAGACTATCTCAATTTGAATCTGAATAGAAAGTAAATATTTTAGTTTTCCTAACATTTATTATTTCTAATATAAAACCACTCTTAAATATGAATAGGAATATTCTCAAAATGATTTGTTTAATTTTAAACCAAGTGAATAATTTGCTTCTGTACCATCTTTTAATATAACATGACCAATTTAGTAAAGTGGGAATTAAGTATAATTTTGGTATAATTATTTTGATTTATTTTACAGTTTTCATCATCAAATAGAAAGTTACCCAGTGGCACTATTTTCCTAAAATATATATATATATAACAGGAAATAAACAAAAGTGATATGCATTTATCAACTAGAAAATTTTAATTTTTTTCTTTAAGCAGCAAACATGTTTATTTAGGTTTAAATAAGATTTGTTTTGTGTTTAGTGTGTATTCTCTCGAAAATAAAGCCTTAGGTGAAGTTTATCAGCTGAAGTTTTGGGGGTAATGGGGAAAAGGATACATTTTCAGGGAAGAAAGAAGGAAGGAAACCTGAGTGAGAAAATGAGAGAAAACAAATAGAATTGATACTCATTTTTCACAGATTCCATTTTTGCAGATTTGTATACTTGCTAAAATTTGTTTGTTAACTACCAAATCAGTACTCATGCCTGTGACTGCAGCCATGAAATTAAAAGGCACTTGCTCATTGCAAGGAAACCTGGGCAGCGTGTTAAAAAGCAGAGATGTCAGTTTGCTGACAAAGATCCACATAGTCAAAGGTGTGGTTTTTCTAGTAGTCATGTATGGATATGAGAGTTGGACCATAAAGAAGGATAACCACTGAAGAATTGATGCTTTGAGAGTCCCTTGGGCGGCAAGAACATCAAACCAGTCAACCCTAAAGGAAATTAACTCTGGATATTCATTGAAAGGACTGATGCTGAAGCTGAAGCTCCAGTACTTCGGCCAACTGATGTGAAGAGCCAACTCACTGGAAAAGACCCTGATGCTGGTGATAGCTTATGGTAAACGGTGTTGGGTTCGTGATCTCCAAAGAAGAAGATTTAGCTTCAGGACCAGGGACCAGGCTTGGTCACTCAAGAGGTTTTGTGTAGCAGTTTTTTTGAAGTATGAAAAGGGACAGAGGAAACTTCTGACACAGACATCAGAAGGGGGCATAGACTAGCCCCCTCGCTAGTCTAAGCAAGGGAGCTATATGCTTTTTCAGTGGGTTATTACAGTAAATCAAAAGAACGTTTCA
Organism: Antilocapra americana; assembly: GCA_007570785.1. Lineage (NCBI taxonomy): Eukaryota > Metazoa > Chordata > Mammalia > Artiodactyla > Antilocapridae > Antilocapra > Antilocapra americana. Next base: position 3,724,522 of record ML664243.1, on the reverse strand, counting down.
AGGCTGTAAAGGTCTTACTAGACCCACTCCCACAATATACATTTTAAGATAACAGGATTAGTCAGAAGGTTCTCAAGAAGGATGCATTGTTGTTATATAATCCTTAGTACAGAGTTTAAGCTGAGTTGTTTTGTTGTGTGATCATCAGCTCTGGGCATAAAGAAAACAATGTTTTATGTGACTAAGACTAAGGAATGTAGGAAAAAAGTGTTTGTCCTTTCCTTCTCCTTGATAATTCCAGACCCCTTACCTCCTTCAGAGCCCCAGACCCTTTCTCCTCCTTGGGGACTCTGGACTTCTTATCAACTTGCCTAGGAGTTGACTCTCATTTCTCCTTTTTCTTTTAGAAGAATTATGTTGCCAAGGGAAAGAGGTGTCATTTTTATTCCATAACTGCTTCCTACTGTGATGGAGTGTTGTCCCTAAATTGTTGAGGCAGCATATTCTCCTAACTCTCATATTGAGGGTCTCTGATCCAGGGGCCCCAAGTAATAGTTGGAGGAGGCTGTGGCACTTATAGGAGCCATTTATAATCTAAAAGCTTTCAGACGATTAGAAATAGACCCCATTATACAGTTACAGATGTCAGACAAGATAGTCATTAAACCAAGTTAAATCATAATCAAAATTAAAAGTTACGTTATGTCCATAGTTACATCAGTCCATCTTAGGATCGTTAGATGTCATCAGATAAAGAAGAGACATCACATATGATTGTTGATGGTGAAGGCATTCACCGAGTTGAAGAAAGTCCTTTCCTTGAAGTGGAGAAACCCACCATGTTAATTAAGCCTTTAATTGATGAGGAAGTTGAAAAGCTGAAAGCTGAGTCACATAGTTAATTCTAAGGCTTCAAGATCTATGACAATATCTGTGCACAAAAACTGTTTGTCACTGAGATAATCCCATTTTGGGGGGGACAGTTCGAGCCCTCATCAATGTATGGGTTAAACTTTAAACCAGCTGTCTTGTATTTCCTGAGTTAGCTTACGCAGATGTCTCTTTATAATGTCATTAGCCTTTCCTACCTTTTCTGAAGATTGGGGTCTTCAGGAACAGTGTAAGTAATATTCTCTTGCTAGAGCTTTTGACACCCCTTGAGTTAAGCAGCTTTAGAGGCGGAACCATTGTCACTCTGAACTCTAGAGTTTAAGATCCCACTTACATGATGAGAAGGTGCTACAGTAAGATTTTGCCCATTAGTAAACCTATGAGCTTCAGGCTCTTAAGGAATGTGGCCTTAGCCTTTTTTTCAGTAATGAACTAAACTATGATCCTGTGAGGAAGCTCAAAGTTGGAGCCTGCAGAAGAGCAGCTTGAAGAGCCTTAAAAAGCCTTTTGAGTCTCGGGACCAAACACCTTGTCAGTTTGGGCCTGCTGATTCTCAGTTATAAGTTTATACAAAGGCCGGGCAGTTCCCCATAACCCGGAATCCAAATGGGGCAATAGCCTGTAATGCCCAGAAATCCTCTCAATTGTTTCAAAGTCATAGGTAGAGGGTGATTTAATGTAGGTTTAACTCTAGAAAGCAACCTTCAAATCAATAACGGAAAAATATTTGGCTCATTCAGGAATTTCAGACAATAAAGTATAAGGATAAGGCACTTATTATTCGTATATCTTGAACAAGTCTCCATTTATCATTTTACTTTTTTTACACCCAAAATAGGAGTGTTCTTGGACTATATAGGATTATTATAGGGAATTAATAGCCCTTGTTCCTTTAAATTTTCAATGATGGGTTTTAATTCTTCCTTAATCTTGGGCTTTATTGGGCACTGCTTTTCATGTGGAAATAGGTGAGGGTCTTTGAGCATTGATAATGACAGGAACAGCATTTTGTGTTCTACCCACAGTGTTTCCATCAGAGGGTAAGATTGTGGGCGGGAGGAACAGGGGGTGACAGATGATAAAATTGTTGGATGGCAAAAATCTACAAGCAATAAATGCTGGAGAGGATGTGGAGAAAAGGGAACCCTCTTACACTGTTGGTGGGAATGCAAACTAGTACAGCCACTAATGAAAACAGTGTGGAGGTTCCTTAAAAAGCTGCAAATAGACCTGCCATATGACCCAGCAATCCCACTGCTGGGCATATACACCGAGGAAACCAGAATTGAAAGAGCCACATGTACCCCAGTGTTCATCGCTGCATTGTTTACAATAGCCAAGACATGGAAGCAACCTAGATGCCCATCAACTGACGAATGGATAAGAAAGCTGTGGTACATATACACAATGGAATATTACTCAGCATTAAAAAAAAATTCATTTGAAGCAATTCTACTCAGATGGACGAAACTGGAGCCCATTATCCAGAGCGAAGTAAGCCAGAAGCAAAAACAACAATACAGTATATTAACACATATATATGGAATTTAGAAAGACAGTAACGAGAACCCAACATGCGAGACAGCAAAAGGAACGCAGATGTATAGAATAGACTCATGGACTTTGGGGATGAGGGTAAGGGTGGGATGATATGGGAGAAGGACATTGAAACAAGTTAATTATCATATGTCTAATCAATCGCCAGCCCAGGATTGATGCTCGGGGCTGGTGCAGCGAGATTTCCCGGGGGGGAGAGAGGAGGGAGGGGGGTTCTGGAGGGGAGGCATATGTAAACCCATGGTGATATCATGACATTGTATGGCAAAAACAATAAAAAAAAAACAAAAAAAAATTGTTGGATGGCATCACTGACTCAATGGACATAATTTTGAGCAAACCCCAGGAGACGCAGTCCATGGGGTCGCAAGGAGCCGGACACTGCTTAGTGACTGAACAACAACAAATTGTAGTCATTCTTGGTTCTGTGAATAGTGGCTAAAAATTTGAGTTGCCTGGTGTACATTTTCACAGCTGAGGTTGAACAGATGGTATGTCTTCTTGTTTGAGCTCTGATACCATAAATGTGTCCTTTTTGCTTTCTAATTTAGTGCCGTATTTTTCATATTTTGTCCTTTCTGTTGGTGGTTTTGCTGTTTAAGATGTTCCTCCAGCATAGTGCTAAGGTGCTGTTTGGTATTCCTAAGCACAAGAAGGATGTAATGTGCCTTACAGAGAAAATACATTTGTTAGGTAGACTTTCTTCAGGAGCAAATTTTAGTGCAGTTGGCTATGAGCTCAAAGTTAATGAATCAAAAATATATGTTAAATAAGGTGTCTTTAAACAGAAACACATAAAACAGGTTATGTATTGAGTAGCTGATGAAAATATTGTGATCAGAGTTCCTCAGGAACCTATTCCTTTATTACCTCTAGGAGCAGTGGTTTAGTATTTGCTAATTCCGTTTTTATAGCAATTTTATGGCACATAACTGCCATAAATAATGAGAACCAATTATAAACCATGGTGCGTTCCACACCTGGTTGCTCACTTTTACAGTTTACCCTAGAGACCACGTGGAACAGCTATGTTTCAAAACAGTCCGTCTTGGTGTGGCAGGGGAATAGGGACTAAGGGCAAGCAGTTAATCTCATCACTTATTTCTGTGTCCCATTTTTTAGTGGTTGAAATCTACTCCTGGAGTGTTTAACTTTTCTGTGCTTCTTAGTTTTGTTGCTTGGCCCCTTCGAGGAGATACTGGGCATGCCAGGGCTTCTGTTGGTTCTATTGGTTGGAGGTGGGGGCTGGCTGGAGCTATGGTAGGCCTTTCCTCTCCCCTGAGTGAGGATTTATAAGTTCAGAAACTATAAATCTTTCCTGGGGCTACAGGGCAAGTAGTTGAGGAGATAAAAATACAGGGGCTAACAAAGCGGATAAAGCTTATTCCTTCCCTATTCTAGTGGAATAAACAACTAAACGTTAACAGATAGTAAATACTAAGAAGAAAAATAGAGTATGATAAGGATGTTATTTTGGTGGGTGTTTAAGCCAAGCAGATTCAAGGTGGGGTATGTACCAGGACTTAAATATTTTGTCTAGAAAAAAGACATAAATATGTGCTCTAACATACTGAGATTTTAAATTAGATAAGAACTATGTTTTAAACAACCATTTCATATGAAGAAATTCCAAGTAACTAGAACTATAATACAATTTGCCTTCTGTGTATTGTTGTTAGGTGATAGCCATTGTAACTCCTGGGAAAACACTACAAAATTGGAAGTTCAGAAGTTCTTGCCAAAAATTTATGTTATTTTATCAGGTAAAGGTTGATATTCATAAAAACTTTCAATATCATAATAACAATGTTTAAGACATGTTTAAAATTTCAAAATATGCTACGTTGACCTAGCAAATAAGAATATTTGTGCTCATGCCACACAATTCTAATTAAATAAAGAGAATTTAATAATTATTTCAGTTGCACTCATCATGACCAGAATATAAATGTTTGAGAAGTTTCCTAGGGATTTTGTCTTATCCTGCACCATCTCTAATTTGCTAGTGATTGCCTCTTTTAGGCACATTCCGCTCAGTTAGGTCGCCCTCTCTTTCTCCATGCTGTTCTCACCTATTCGTCTCCCAGTCATTTCTCATTATTCACTGAAGACTTTTGCAACTGTGTTTTGCTCTGTCCCAAACCCATTCAATAGTGTTGATCCTCTTCTCTACCCAGAAACTTCCAGTGGCTTTCTCTGTCCCATATGAGAGAAATTCCAAAATCTTGGCCATGGCCCAGAGTGAACAGTGCTAGTTCTCTGACCTTATTTCCTATACTTTGTCATTCAGCTCAACCACATACACTGGCTTCCTTGGTATTCTTTGAGTATTACTAATATATTTTCACTGTAGGGGCTTTGTGCTTCCCTTCTGGTTGGAATGCTTTCTCCCAGATTTTATATAGTACTCTGTCACTTCAGTCAGGTCTGTATCCAGATGTCTTTACCTCTTTTGACTTCCCTTTCCAAAATAACATCCTTATCGAACTCTTATTTTTCTTCTTAGTACTTACTATCTGTTAATGTTTAGTTGTTTATTCCACTAGAATAGGGAAGGAATAAGCTTTATCTGCTTTGTTTGCCCCTGTATTTTTATCTCCTCTGCGTGGCAGAACCTAAACGCAGAGTTTTCTCTTAATCTGTTGAGCAGTGTAAAAATACTACACTCATGTATAGATAGGTACCACTGTGTGTGTGTATGCTCAGTTCCTCAGTCATGTCTGACTCTTTGTGACCCCATGGACTGTAGTAACTTCCTAAGATACATTTTTTTTTTTAACTTTAACTGAGCCCACAGTGATTCTGTGTTGTTTTAGTAACTCCTACCTTCTGGTTACCAAACACTTACAGAACAGGTTCTCTTGCAAGTTTTATCCCACATGTACCTCTAATTCAGTGACGAAAATTAAACTCATCTCTTCCATCTGCTCCCAACCCTGACTTTCTTCATGCCTCTCATAACTGTCCACTCAGTTGATTCAGTTCAGTCGCTCAGTCATGTCCAACTCTGCAACCCCATGAACCGCAGAATGCCAGGCCCCCATGTCCATCACCAACTCCCAGAGTCCACACAAACCCATGTCCAATGAGTCGGTGATGCCAGCGAACCATCTCATCCTCTGTCGTCACCTTCTCCTGCCCTCAATCTTTCCCAGCATTAGGGTCTTTTCAAATGAGTCAGTTCTTCGCATGAGGTGGCCAAAGTATTGGAGTTTCAGCTTCAACATCAATCCTTCCAATGAACACCCAGGACTGATCTCCTTTAGGATAGACTGGTGGGATCTCCTTGCAGTCCAAGGGCCTCTCAAGAGTCTTCTCCAACACCACAGTTCAAAAGCATCAATTCTTCGGCGCTCAGCTTTCTTCACAGTCCAATTCTCACATCCATACATGACCATTGGAAAAACCATAGCCTTGACTATATGGACCTTTGTTGGCAAAGTAATGTCTCTGCTTTTTAATATGCTGTCTAGGTTGGTCATAACTTTCCTTCCAAGGAGTAAGCGTCTTTCAATTTCATGGCTGCAATCACCATCTGGAGAAATTTTGGAGCCCAAAAAATAAAGTCAGCCACTGTTTCCCTATCTATTTGCCGTGAAGTGATGGGAACAGATGCCATGATCTTAGTTTTCTGAATGTTGAGCTTTAAGTGAACTTTTCACTCTCCTCTTTCACTTTCATCAAGAGGCTCTTTAGTTCTTTACCTTCTGCCATAAGGGTGATGTCATCTGCGTATCTGAGGTTCTTGATATTTCTCCCGGCAATCTTGGTTCCAGCTTGTGCTTCCTCCAGCCCAGCATTTCTCATGATGTACTCTGCATATAAGTTAAATAAGCAGGGTGACAATATACAGCCTTGACGTACTCCTTTTCCTATTTGGAACAGTCTGTTGTTCCATGTCCAGTTCTAACTGTTGCTTCCTGACCTGAATACAGGTTTCTCAAGAGGAAGCTTAGGTGGTCTGTTATTCCCATCTCTTTCAGAATTTTCCACAGTTTATTGTGATTCACGCAGTCAAAGGCTTTGGCATAGTCAATAAAGCTGAATTAGATGTTTTTCTGGAACTCTCCTGCTTTTTCGATAATCTAGCGGATGTTGGCAATTTGATCTCTGGTTCCTCTGCCTTTTCTAAAACCACCTTGAACATCTGGAAGTTCACGGTTCATGTATTGCTGAAGCCTGGCTTGGAGAATTTTGAGCATTACTTTACCAGCATGTGAGATGAGTGCAGTTGTGTAGTAGTTTGAGCATTGCCTTTCTTTGGGATTGGGATGAAAACTGACCTTTTTCAGTCCTGTGACCACTGTTGAGTTTTCCAAATTTGTTGGCATTTTGAGTGCAGCAGTTTCACAGCATCATCTTTCAGTCTTTGAAATAGCTCAGCTGGAATTCCATCACCTCCACTAGCTTTGTTTGTAGTGATGCTTCCTAAGGCCCACTTGACTTCACATTCCAGGATGTCTGGCTCTAGGTGAGTGATCACACCATCATGATTATCTGGGTCGTGAAGGTCTTTTTTGCAAAGTTCTTCTGTGTATTCTTGTCACCTCTTCTTAATATCTTCTGCTTCTGTTAGGTCCATACCATTTCTGTCCTTTATTGAGCCCACTGTTGCATGAAATGTTCCCTTGGTATCTCTGATTTTCTTGAAGAGATCTCTAGTCTTTCCCATTCTGTTCTTTTCCTCTGTTTCTTTACAGGGATCTCTGAGGAAGGCTTTCTTATCTCTCCTTGCTATTCTTTGGAACTCTCATTCAAATGGAAATATCTTTCATTTTCTCCTTTGCTTTTCCTTCTCTTCTTTTCACAGCTATTTGTTAGGCCTCCTCAGAAAGCCGTTTTGCTGTTTTGCATTTCTTTTTCTTGGAGATGGTCTTGACTCCTGTCTCCTGTATAATGTCACGAACATAAGGAATTTCTTTATATCTGACGTGAAAAATCTATAAGGTGTGTTAGTAAATGAAGAAAACTAGGTTTAACAATATAGCAGTATAGTATGCTTCAGATCTGTGAAGAGTTGGGAGGAAAATAATTAGTCACATTTGCTTGTACATAATTTTAAAGTCTCTGAAATAACACAGACTGTTGACAGTGTGTATATGTTCTGTGTGCATGCATGGGTGGAGATGAATGGGTTAGGGCTGGACTCAGTTGCCTTTGTACAATGAGAAAAAAATGTAGATACTATTTCCTCCAGAAATTCTATTTCTATCTCTTAAAAATTTTATTATGGTATGCTGATTTTGTTAGCACCAGGCACTTGGCAGCCATTCTTTGGAAAATTTTGGTGAAAATAGATAATAGAAGGATTTTTTTTCTGAGGGGGGGAACCCTAGGCTGAGCTTATTATTCTTGTAAGTTTTTCTTTAAGAAATTTAAGTTAGCCTTTAGTTCATTTATGATTTTTGATATAATAATTGCATACTTATATTAAAAATGTTTGATTTTGTTAAGATCATTTTGTAATTTATTTCAGGTAAAATTTTTATAACTCACTTAGAAATAGATATAAGTTGATGGGTGTACCTCTTAGTATTTTTTTTTTGTACTTTGAACCATGTGAGCTCAAAATATATGGTTTGATTAGCTCTAGTAATTTTCTCGTAGAGTCTTTAGGGTTTTCAATATAGAGGATCATGTCATCAGCAAACAGAGAGAGTTTTACTTCTTCTTTTCCAATCTGTATTCCTTTGATTTCTTTATCTGCTCTGATTGCTGTGGCCAAAACTTCCAAAACTATGTTGAATAGTAGTGGTGAGAGTGGGCACCCTTGTCTTGTCCCTGATTTCAGGGGGAATGCTTCCAGTTTTTCACCATTGAGGATAATGTTTGCTGTGGGTTTGTCATATATAGCTTTTATTATGTTGAGGTATGTTCCTTCTATTCCTACTTTTTGGAGGGTTTTTATCATAAATGGATGTTGAATTTTGTCAAAGGCTTTCTCTGCATCTATTGAGATAATCATGTGATTTTTATTTTTCAATTTGTTAATGTGGTGTATTACATTGATCGATTTACGAATATTGAAGAATCCTTGCATCCCTGGGATAAAGCCTACTTGATCATGATGTATGATCTTTTTGATGTGTTGTTGGATTCTATTTGCTAGAATTTTGTTGAGGATTTTTGCGTCTAAGTTCATCAGTGATATTGGCCTGTAGTTTTCTTTTTTTGTGGCATCTTTGCCAGGTTTTGGAATTAGGGTGATGGAGGCCTCATAGAATGAGTTTGGAAGTTTACCTTCGTCTGCAATTTTCTGGAAGAGTTTGAGTAGAATAGGTGTTAGCTCTTCTCTAAATTTTTGGTAGAATTCAGCTGTGAAGCCATCTGGTCCTGGGCTTTTGTTTTTTGGAAGATTTCTGATTACGGTTTCAATTTCCATGCTTGTGATGGGTCTATTAATATTATCTATCTCTTCCTGGTTTAGTCTTGGAAAGTTGTACTTTTCTAGGAATTTGTCCATTTCATCCAAATTGTCCAGTTTATTTGCATATAGTTGCTGATAATAGTCTCTTATGATCCTTTGTATTTCTGTGTTTTCTGTTGTGATCTCTCCGTTTTCATTTCTAATTCTGTTGATTTGGTTCTTCTCCCTTTGTTTCTTGATGAGTCTGGCTAACGGTTTGTCAATTTTATTTATCTTCTCAAAGAACCAGCTTTTGGCTTGGTTGATTTTTGCTATGGTCACTTTTGATTCCTTTGCATTAATTTCTGCCCTGATCTTTAAGATTTCTTTCCTTCTACTAGACCTGGGCTTCTGCATCTCTTCCCTTTCTAGTTGCTTTAGGTGTAGTGAATATAGCAAAGTTTCAGGATACAAAATCAACACACAGAAATCCCTGGCATTCCTATACACTAACAGTGAGAAATCAGAAAGAGAAATTAAGGAAACAATCCCATTCACCATCGAAACAAAAAGAATAAAATACTTAGGAGTATTTCTACCTAAAGAATCAAAAGACTTGTATATAGAAAACTATAGAACACTGATGAAAGAAATCAAGGAGGACACAAACAGATGGAGAAATGTACCGTGCTCATGGATTGGAAGAATCAATATAGTGAAAATGAGTATACTACCTAAAGCAATCTATAGATTCAATGCAATTCCTATCAAGCTACCAGAGGTCTTCTTCAAAGAATTAGAACAAATAATTTCTCAATTTGTATGGAAATACAAAAAACCTCGTATAGCCAAAGCAATCTTGAGAAAGAAGAATGGAACTGGCGGAATCAACCTACCTGACTTTAGGCTATACTACAAATCCACAGTCATTAAGACAGTATGGTACTGGCACAAAGACAGAAACATAGATCAATGGAACAGAATAGAAAGCCCAGAGATAAATCCACGCATCTATGGACACCTTATCTTTGACAAAGGAGGCAAGAATATACAATGGAGAAAAGACAACCTCTTTAACAAGTGGTGCTGGGAAAACTGGACAGCCACTTGTAAAAGAATGAAACTAGATCACTTTCTAACACCATACACAAAGATAAACTCAAAATGGATTAAAGATCTAAGCATAAGACCAGAAACTATAAAACTCCTAGAGGATAACATAGGCAAAACACTCTCTGCTATAATCCAAAGCGGGATACTCCATGACCCACCTCCCAGAATATTGGAAATAAAAACACGAATAAACAAATGGGACCTAATTAAAATTAAAAGCTTTTGCACAACAAAGGAAACTATAAGCAAGGTGAAAAGACAGCCTTCAGAATGGGAGAAAATAATAGCCAATGAAGCAACAGACAAACAATTAATCTCAAAAATTTACAAACAACTCCTGCAGCTCCATTCTAGAAAAATAAACAACCCAATTAAAAAGTGGGCCAAAGAACTTAACAGACATTTCTCCAAAGAAGATATAAAAATGGCTAACAAACACATGAAAAGATGTTCAACATCACTCATTATCAGAGAAATGCAAATCAAAACTACAATGAGGTACCACTTTACACCAGTCAGAATGGCTGCCATCCAAAAGTCTACAAGCAATAAATGCTGGAGAGGATGTGGAGAAAAGGGAACCCTCTTACACTGTTGGTGGGAATGCAAACTAGTACAGCCACTATGGAAAACAGTGTGGAGGTTCCTTAAAAAGCTGCAAATAGACCTGCCATATGACCCGGCAATCCCACTGCTGGGCATATACACCGAGGAAACCAGAATTGAAAGAGCCACGTGCACCCCAATGTTCATCGCTGCATTGTTTACAATAGCCAGGACATGGAAGCAACCTAGATGCCCATCAACTGACGAATGGATAAGAAAGCTGTGGTATATATACACAATGGAATATTACTCAGCATTAAAAAAAAATTCATTTGAAGCAATTCTACTCAGATGGACGAAACTGGAGCCCATTATCCAGAGTGAAGTAAGCCAGAAGCAAAAACAACAATACAGTATATTGACACATATATATGGAATTTAGAAAGACAGTAATGAGAACCCAACATGGGAGACAACAAAAGGAACGCAGATGTATAGAATAGACTTGTGGACTTTGTGGATGAGGGTAAGGGTGGGATGAGATGGGAGAAGGGCATTGAAGCATGTTAATTGTCATGTGTCTAATCAATCGCCAGCCCAGGATTGATGCTCGGGACTGGTGCAGCGAGATTTCCCGGGGGGGAGGGAGGAGGGAGGGGGGACCCGGAGGGGAAGCATATGTAAACCCATGGTGATATCATAACAATGTATGGCTAAAACAATAATTAAAAAAAATAATAAAATAAAAAAAAAAATATATGGTTTGATGAAAATATGTTGTAATGAAAAAATACAAAATGACACATTCAATATCACTCTCTTTTACTAAAATGCTTTCTAAATATATGTATTTTTATACATATTTAAGTGAATATCTATGTTTCTATGATATAATGGTAGGTATTTACCATATAGTTGTTATATATTTATATGTATATCACATGTATTTATATATCAGTTCAGTTCAGTTCAGTTCAGTCGCTCAGTTGTGTTTGACTCTGTGCGACCCCATAGACGGCAGCCCACCAGGCTCCCCTGTCCCTGGGATTCTCCAGGCAAGAACACTGGAGTGGGTTGCCATTTCCTCCTCCATTGCATGAAAGTGAAACAGGAAAGTGGCATTGCTGAGTCGTGTCCACCTCTTAGTGACCCCGTGGACTGCAGCCTACCAGGCTCCGCCATCCATGGGATTTTCCAAGCAAGAGTATTTATATATAAAATTTAGTAAATTAATGATTGTATGTCCATGTAGGTTTCTAGGCATCTATATGTATGTGTTAGGAAAAAAGGAGAGAAGAAATTTGACCAGATTGTAGTATCCCTTAGTGTAGGATTTCAGATGATTTTTGAAATATTTTCTTTATAAGCATTTTTATTTTTTCACTTTTTGTGTTACATAAAATTGTTGATAAATGTTTTAATATTATTTCTCTAAGAATTTTTACTGAAACCTTTTTCTTTCCTTCATGAAAAGAGTTTTTCAGCTTATATCTCTAATGGATACCGGATTGCATCAGTGTTCTAATGAGAAAATAGAGCTTGCAATTCTGTGGTTCTTGGATCAGTTTCGTAAAACATATGTTGGTGACCAACTTCAAAGAACCTCAAAGGTAGGTTTTTACCAGCAATTTAAACTAGTACTATTGAACAAAAGATATTCACATGTAACACCTTTAAGCTGAATGATATATTTGAACAGTTTCTACATAAAAAATTAATTGATCAGTTGAAGTCAATTGATTAATTGTTATTGAAGGCAATGTGAGATTGCTTGTCTTATGCTTAGATTTACCGTTGTCTTTGAAGATTGATTGGCAGTTAGTGAATATTTTTTATGTAGTTAGTCATTAAATAGTTAAGGTTAAAACACCGTACTGAATTTTTCCTTATTGTACTGTATTTCAAGATTTAAGACATAAGATTTACTCTTTTAGTAGTTCTGAGAGGTATTTGTTTTGTATTTATTTTCGTGATTTCTAGCATATTTTCCACTCATTCCTCAGCATTTTTACATGATAAATGATGAGGACAAGAAGAGTAAGAAGACAAGACTCTGAAAGGCCACAGTTAACCTACCTTAGTGACGAGAACACTTGTACTCTGCTAGTTGAAAGTTTTAGCATGATGTTTGGATAAATTGATCTTAAGGCATTAAGATGTTATTGAAGGCATTTATGTGAACCTAACCAGATATTTAGTAGTACTGTGACATTTGAGTAAGATCCATGAGGTTTTTTTTTTCTTCCCCAAATCCTTCTCTGTAGTAAGTCCTAAGAATATTCTTACCTCCTTTGTATTTGTAGTTTGTATTAGTAATGTTGAGAGATTAAGTTCTAGAATAAGCTTTTTATATTGGACTGAGCTTTTTGTCCTTGGAAAATTTAGCTTAACCTCAGTTCATATATGGTTTTCTCTCAATAGTAGTTGTATAGTAGTTTGAAAAGTATTTGTGTTTGTTAAGATCATCCTTTAGTTTATTTCAGGTAAAGTTTTCTTTGCTTTTCCAAAAAGTGATGTAGCTTGATACTTTCTTTGTCAAATATACTGTGATATTTTATTGCTGTTTCAGGATTTTTTTTCATTCACGATTAATATTAATAAAATTTTCTTAGAATTAAGCTAATACTGAATGAGACCACTAGGGAGAAAAAGGAGTAGCTGATATAACTGTTTTAGGTTGACAATAAGACAAAGAAGAACCATAAAGAAATTACATGGTATAAAATTTATATACATAGAATTATGATAAATTGTCAGGTTTTAAATATACCCAGAGAGTTTGTGTTTTGCTTTTGTAGAAGTGAATACGCTGCTGGAAGTATTACTTATCTAATATCCATTTGGTCTGAGTTTTAAATCAAAACAGTGTAATATAGAGTGGAAAAGCCTTCAGATTATTGTGTTTAAAGTATTTGGAAATAAATATGTAAAATGAGATTTGAGAAATTTTAGGGCAATGAGAAATTTTTTTCCCCAAAGATTCTTGTTATGTGTATAACTTTTAATATAAGGTAATTGTGGAAAAATGAATTATAAAAGATCAGTATTTCTTTTTTGAAATTGCTTACATATTAGGAACAAAGTAAACATCACAAACACATCATCAGACTAGTGTATCTTTAGTTTTAATTTTACTCTGACATGTTTGGTACATCTTATTCTATTTTAAAAGAGAATTAGATGATTTTATTTTGGAGGCATTCATACTAAATAACCCTGAAGTGAAGCCAAAGCTTTCCACTTTCTTTTCCTTTCGGCTTTTCTGCTGATCTGCCATAGCGAACTGTTGTGAGAGAACGTACGTGTCTGGTCTGGCACTCCAGGAATTCTTCACATTCTCTCTAGGTCTTATAACAAACCTGCAAAGTTGAAATTATGGTTCACATTTTACTCTGCATACTGTTTTTCTGTCAACCAACTAAGGAGGACCAAATGAAAAAAAAATTTTTGGTGAGAGTATTATCAGATTCCATGTTTAGTGTGTATTTATTTTGTACCAGGAGCTGTACTAAGCTCTCTTAAGCCTTGTATCCTTTAACAGGCTCACACAGAGTATGACTTAAGGTTCTTCCCAGCCTCTGTGCATGTTGTCAGTTTCAGGCTTCAGGACTCCGTGGTTGTACTGCATACTTCAGTTCATGTATATGAAGCATTTTCCACCTCCTTTAACTGTCTGCATTCTCTTTACATTCTGGACCTTTGAGAAAAAATGTTTCATCTGCCTAAGACTCTTATTTTTCAGAGTTCAGCTTCCATCTCCCTGCCCTACTCCACTAACTCCAGCTTCTCTTTCACATTAGATACCCCATCCTTTAGGATGCTTTTCTTAACCTAAATTCTAGGAGAGTTCCTTTTCTCTTTTCTCTCTTTTAACATTATTATACTGCATTGTAACTATTTATTAGCAAAACACATATAGACTACAGTTTGGCTTAGGACTGTTCTGCCTTCTTTATTATTTTCACCTCCACATGCTTGGCATATTGCTTGTATGCTTTCTGATAATGGTTAAATATATATATTTAGTGGAATTTTATAGGAATTGGGTCTAGATATCATGTATATTACTTCCAGGTAATAAAGGATATGTTTTTGAGCTGGAAAATAATGCCTACTTTGGTGAAATTGTAAATTTCAATTGAAATTGAAATTGACAATTTTAAGTAAGTTATACCACTACTAAGCATCTTAAAAATTGTATAAAAGCTTCATATACAAGATAATATAATTTATAGAAATAAATGCTCCAGGAATCAAGGTGGGAATCATTGAAGTGTCCTAAGTAATGTATAGAAGTGTGTCCTTTAGGTGAGAAAGAGAAATCATAAATAGTGTCTGTAGGCGTTAATTGAGCAGTTACTCTGTGCCAGAGACTTTGCCGGGCACTTAACATGCATCTAATTTCATCTCAGAAAAACTCCATGGAAATAGTTATCTTTATTAACATCTCCACCCTTTTTTACAAATGTGCAAACTGAGGCTTCAAATGGCTAATTAATATAATTAAGTGGTTGAATCTAGATCCGAACCCAGGACATCTGATAGAGCCTTTGCTGCTTCCCACTTTGCTGAGTTGCCTCCTGCTAGACCTTTGACTAGGGTACTGAATGGGTCCCTCAGACCTAACAGGTTCTAAGAAGAAACTTGCTGTCTTAATGGAGAAGGAAATGGTTACCCACTGCAGTATTCTTGCCTGGGATATCCCATGGACAGAGGAGCCTGACAGGCTATATAGTCCATGGGATCACAAAAGATAGCAATTAAACAACAACAAGGCACAAGTCACGTATGACTATTGAGCGCTTGAAATAAGATATGCTATAAGCAAAAAATGCACACTGAATTTCCAAGACAAGTTTGAAAAAAAACCCCATAGAAATAGAGTATAAAACATCTTATAATCTTTATATTGCTGCTGCTGCTGCTGCCAAGTCGCTTCAGTCGTGTCCGACTCTTGCGACCCCACAGACGGAAGCCCATCAGGCTCCCCCGTCCCTGGGATTCTCCAGGCAAAAACACTGGAGTGGGTTATAATCTTTATATTGACTATATGTTAAAAAGCTATTTGGAATATTTTGGGGCTAAATAGCATGTTGTTAAAATTTTTTAAAAAGAGACTGGAGAACCTTCTACTGCACAGGGAACGCTCCTCAGTGCCCTGTGGTGGCCTAAATGGGCAGGGAATCCAGAAAAGAGAGGAGATATGTATGTATGTGTAAAGCTGAGTCACTGTGCTGTACAGCAGAAACTAACACAACGTTGCAAAGCATCTGGACTCCAGTGAAACTTTTTAGGAAAAAGAAATGGACTTTGCCAGCATGAAAACAGGAACCTTTCTGTGGGAGCCCTGAACTTTTATATGTCTCAGAGAAAATAACAGGATGGCAGCGAACAACTCTCAGCCTAATTTGGCCTAATTGGCAATAGTGGCTAATTCCACTTAAAAGAAAAATTGGTTAGCCTTGTGGGACTGATCTTATGACCTGTATGTTCGGGTCTCCTATGAGCTAACCCTGATGAGAGGGTAATTGCTATGACAACTTCCAGTGCTTCTAAGAACAGCTTGAGTTAAGTCCCAGTTTCCCAGGGTGTGTCTGACATTCTCCAACACCGCTGATAGCTGTCTCCTAAGACCTATCCAGAAGTCACAGCCCGTGTGAAGTTTAATCTGGTAGGTGGATAAGCCCTACAGGGACTGTGGGCTTCCCTTGTAGCTCAGTTGGTAACGCATCTGCCTGCAATGCAGATTCCTGGGTCTGATTCCTGGTCTAGGAAGATCCCCTGGAGAAGGAAATGGCACCCCACTCCAGCATTCTTGCCTGGAGAATCCCATGGACAGAGGAGCCTGGCGGGCTACAGTCCAGGGGGTCACAAGAGTCGGACACAACTTGGCCACTAAACACCACCACCACAGGGACTGGGTGGAAAGCATAATTTATATATTTCTTGTTGTAATGCAGAACATTTTCTGACATTCAAATGCATTAAGGGTTAAAGATATATATTCTGTTTTTTTGCTTTCTCAAATTTTAAGCCTTAACACTTAGTAAAGCTGGCTCTGATAAATGTTGTTTTACTTAGAAATCCTAAAGTATGTTTGACCATATCTTCTTTAGAGAAAAAGATATTTTTTTAAATTAATGAAGTACTAGATTTTAAAAAAAACATAATGTAGCAATACTGTGTACAGAAACATTGAGTCTAGAGAGTGTTAGAGGTTGTGGCAAGCTAGACTTTATGTATCTATTCTGTAGGGCATACACAGGTTTTATGTGACTGTAGCTCTATGCATTAAAGGCATACAGAAATTCTCAGGGCCTCCAGACCAAGGTCCTGCGACCAAGGTCATTGTCAAACAAACAGTCTGAAAGTTTCCAGGACTCCTGTGTCTCCCTGGGGTGCTGGCCTTGTGAGCACCGCTGTACAGTCAGGAAGCCCAGGGCAGAGAAGAGAGATCCTCTGTGGTCTTGTGACCCAGCCAGTGTTTAGGTGAGCATGCTCTTAATTGTTCTCCAGTGTTTGCTGCTACTGTGGCAGGATTGACCTTAGCAAGACATGAAAAGTGGGAGATGGTTGTGTCGATATACAGTTGATTGATTTTCTGAAAGAAATGGGAGATCTAGATTTTTATGTAGAACCATTTTATCTCTGAACAGCTTTATTGGTTTATAATTGGAATAAATTGCACTTATTTTAACTGTGGGGCATCCTAGGTAGTTCAGTGGTAAAGAATCTGCCTGCCAAGCAGGGGACACAGGTTCAGTCCCTGAATCAAGTAGATCCCTTGGAGAAGGAAATGGCAACCCACTCCAGTATTCCTTCCTGGAGAGTCTCACTGACAGAGGAGACTGCTGGGCTACAGGCCGAGGGATCACATAAGAGTCAGGCGCAACTTAGCAGCTAAACAACTGTCTTCTAAAATGGTCTCTACCTGCTTTTCTATTTTGAGGAAAAATGACTTTGAACTCTAAATTTCTTCTTTGCTTTTACTTCCTATGTTTGTTCTGCCATCTGATCTTATCGATTTTATTTTCTAAATATCTCTCAGTTCCACTGCTTTCTCTAGCCCCTTCTTTTTTATCCTTGTTATTACTGCTTATCATTTCTCAGTAGATTTCAGAAGTCTTTCGGTTGTACTCTGTGTTTCCTTTTTGCCTCCTTCCAATCCATTTTCTATACTGCCACCAGAGTAATCTTTTCTTTGGTAGAAAGACAGAGAGAATAGTGTAGTGAATCTTCCAGTTTTGTCAAATGTGAATGCTTTGTCACATTTGCTTCAATCTATATATTTCAAAATTAAACATTAAAAACATATTGGTCTGATTCTGTTCTTCTCACTTCTTGCTCAGAAATAACCACAACCCTAAACTTAGTGTTACTTTCATGCCTGATTTTGTTCTTTCCCATATTTCTATATATTTGTTAATAAAACATAGTATTATTAACCTTATAGAAAATTATTAGGTAGTAGCTTGCGTTTTTTGATCAACATTGTTTTTGAGATTTATCTATGATGATATATACAATTTTAATTATTTTAATTAATAATTAAATATAGTACTGTAATATATTACTGTGCCATTATATATTCATTTTTTCTGTTATTATATGTTGGGTGCTTCCAATTTTAATGTTTACCAAAAAACTGCAGTATGTACTCTTAATACCTGTTTCCTCATGCATATGTATAAGTTTCTCGAAGGTAAACATCCTAGGAGTAAAGTTGCTAGGTTGTGGAATGTTCATTATCTTCACCTTTACAAGACAATGTCAAGTCGTCCTCCTAAATGTCATAACAGTTTATTCTTCCTCCCCCAGTGGAATAGGTATGTGTTGGTCTATATTGTCATATAATACTTGCTTTTGTCAGTCTTTAAATTTTGCCAGTCATTACGAAATACATTTCTTCATGTGCCATTTCTCTGCTTAGAATGAACAATTTTCCATTATTTACAAAATAAATTTCTTCTATGGTCAAACTTCACTTACCTTTGCAACTTTTTCTTTTGATACTACATTCTCCTCTATGCATGATGTATATGTGCTGCTGAATATTTTCCATTTGTATATTTTAATTATCCAGTGAATATTAATAACTGAATGCAGAGTTCTAGAGAATAGCAAGGAGAGATAAGGCCTTTTTAAATGAACAATGCAAAGAAGTAGAGGAAAATAATAAAATGGAAAAGACAAAAGATCTCTTCAAGAAAACTGGAGATATCAAGGGAATGAATATTTCATGCAAGGATGGGCACAATAAGGGACAGAAATGGTAAAGACCTAACGGAAGCAGCAGAATTTAAGTAGATATGGCGAGAATACACAGAACTATAGAAAAGAGATTTTATTGACTGGTGTGGTCACTCACCTAGAGCAGACATTCTAGAGTGTGAAGTCAAGAGGACCTTAGGAGGCATTACTACAAACAAAGCTAGTTGAGGTGATGAAATTCCGTTTGAGCTATTTATTTAAAGTCCTGAAAGTTGATGCTGTTAAAGAGCTGTACTCAATATATCAGCAAATTTGAAAAACTCAGCAATAGCCACAGGGCTGGAAAATGTCAGTTTTCATTCCAATCCCAAAGAATAACAGTGTCAAAGAATGCTCAAACTACCGCACATTTGTGCTCATTTTGCATGCTAGTAAGGTTTCTTTCAAGCTAGGTTTCAGCAGTATGTGAACCGAGAACTTTCACATGTACAAACTGGGTTTAGAAAAGGCAGAGGAACCAGAGATCAAATTGCCAAAATCCAGCTCATAGAAGAAGCAAGGCAATTCAAAAAAACACCCACTTCTGCTTCATTGACTATGTTAAAGCCTTTGACTTTGTGGATCACAACAAGCTGTGGAAAATTCTTAAAAGAGATGGGAATACCAGACCACCTTACCTGCCTCCTGAGAAATCTGTATGCTATCAAGAATCATCAGTTAAAACCGAATGTGGAACAAACAGACCGGTTCCAAATTGGGAAAGAAGTATGACAAGGCTGTATACTGTCACCCTGCTTATTTAACTTATATGCACAGTACATTATGCAAAATGCTGGGCTGGATAAAGCACAAGCTGGAATCAAGATTGCCAGGAAAAATATCAAGAACCTCAGATATTCAGGTGATACCACTCTCATGGCAGATAGTGAAGGGTAACTAGAGAGCCTCTTGATAAGAGTGAAAGAGAGAATGAAAAAACTGGCTTAAAACTCAACATTCAGAAAACTACGATTGTGGCATCTGGTCCCATCATTTCATGGCAAATAGAGGGGGGAAAAGTGGAAGCAGTGACAGATTTTATTTTCTTGGATTGGTCCAGAATCATTGCAGACAGTGACTGTATCCATGAAAGTAAGAGATGCTCCTTGGAAGAAAAGCCATGACAAACCTAAACAGTGTTTTAAAAAGCAAAGACATCACTTTGCCGACAAAGGTCCATATAGTCAAAGCTGTTGCTTTTCCAGTAGTCATATATGGATTGAGCGTTGGACCGTAAAGAAGACTAAGTGCCTAAGAATTGATGCTTTCAAACTGTGGTGCTGGAGGACTCTTGAGAGTCCCTTAGACAGCAAGGAGGTCAAAGCAGTCAATCCTAAAGAAAATGTACCCTGAATATTCATTGGAAGGACTGATGGTGAGGCTGAAGCTCCAGTACTTTGACCATGTGATGGAAAGAGCTGACTCATTGGACAAGACCCTGATGCTGGGAAAGATTGAGGGAAGGAAGAGAAGGGGGCAACAGAGGATGAGATGGTTGTATGGCATCACTGACTCAATAGATATGAGTCTGAGCAAACTCCATGAGATACTGAAGGACAGAGAAGCCTGGCATGCTGCAGTTCATGAGGTTGCATAGTTAGACATGACTTAGTGACTGAACAACAATTTATTCAAGCCATCCCTACCCATAAACATCAATTTTACTTTTATTGGTTACAAAATTGCACCAAAAGTTGAATTCAGAATGTTAGTTAAAATGTCATTTAATCTTGGAATGCATTTTCCTTTAAAAATAGACCTACAAAGAATTATTATTTAACCAATGACACTGATAAGCTCTATTTTTAATAGAAAGTTCCTGAATTCTGGCCTCCTAAACTAGGACACCAGAATTTGAGGAGGGATTCCCTCTTTGGATGTAAATTTTCAAATTGGCAAGTTAGTCTTCAGAGTTTTTCTCTCCCTTTCTCTGCTGCCAGTTTTGACGTCCTGTACAGTCAGTCTCCACCAGAGGGATTTCCTTCCCTAAGATGATCTGTACCTCTCTTTTCTCCATCACCACACTGCATGCAGCAACACGCATGCACACAGTAGCAAACAAGCACACACCTCACAAACCTGCTTTTCCCCTAGATATTTGGCATCTGCTAGGTGTCAAGAGGGAAGAATCTCCATTAATGTATGGGTGAATTATCCTTGAAAGGATTTGCCATTTCTAAAGAAGATATTTATTAGTGCTGAAGAATTTCTAGTAGTATAACAGCGTCAAGTAAGTGAAAAGTCAGGCTGTTGGAGGTGGTTACTTAGACCGAGGCATTATATGGTCTGGAATACACTTTCTTGTTATTTCTGCTTCCATCTCCCTTTCTTGCTTTCAACCTCCTGAATTAGGTGTTTACTAAAAAAATTCAAATTACTTTTCCAGAAGATTCTCAGGGCATTGTTATGAAGCTAAAGGGAATGAGGGCAGCATAGTGATTTATAAATAGGTAACCATACATTCAGATTTGCCTAGGATTGTCCCAGTTCACACTTGTGTCCGTGCTAAGTTTCTTTAGTTGTGTCTGACTCTTTGCGACCCTATGGAGTGTGGTCTGCCAAGCTCCTCTGTCTGTGGAATTCTCCAGGCAAGAATACTGGAGTGGGTTGACATGCCGTTCTCCAGGGGATCTTTCCGACCCATGGATTGAACCCCTGTGTTATGTCTCACTGCATTGGCAAGCGGATTCTTTACCACAATCACCACCTGAGAAATGCTCACACTTGTTACACTGGCGTAATTGATAGTTAATTGATCCACTTTTCATTCCCTGAAGTGTCCCTGTTTGGATAAGTTATAAGATTACTTTATTTATAAGTCATATGTTCACAGATGAGATATTGTAGTAATTCATAAGTGGGAAATAATTTCATTGATGCCAGGCAGGTGACCCTCTTCTTTTGATCTCTCACTCTCCATACCTGAGTGAAAGCCTTTTTATAATCATTGTGATATATGAGTGCACTGTATCCTTGTGATTCTGTGGAATAACTTGGAATCTGCATTAAGGCAGTAAGTGCCCATTGATGTATTTTCAGGTTATCTAAAATAGAAACAAGAACATTGCAACTTTCAGGTATTGTCTCTGTATATGGATTTTGATTTTATTTTTTGTAATTGCTCTACCTGTTATCCAGCTTTTTCCTGTTGGGCACCACGTGAGGCAGCAGATGGCATTCTCTCTCTGCAGTTGTTAGAGCCTTCTATGTGGAATGTTGCTAACAGCTAAGGGAAAACTGAGTAGGGAAGACTTGAATAGTAAAACAGAAAAACATATAGTAATAGTAGCTTAAGTTGACTGCTGTAAGTGCAAACCAGTGTTGAAATAATGTACCTGTTGCTTTTCCGGGTAACGTGGATATATTTTTCAGGTTTTTGTATAACAGAGTTTGTGTTTCTATTTAACGACACAGTTTTAGGGAAAGGTGTTTTAAGAAATCACAGAGAACTGTTTTGTATATAGGATTTTCACTTGGTGAAAAATAAGAAGCAGCTTTAAAACATTTAGACAATAGGCATTTAACATTAAAAAGTATTCTCTAGTGTAACAGGTGTATCATGCAGGTTATAGGGGAGAGAAAGTACCTTCAAAAGTTAAGATTGTCTTTTGAAGTTTGAATGTTAGAGAATAATGATCACTGACTTAAGGGATTTTTTTTTCCTGTTAGGTGTTTTAAAATGCTTTTTAAAAAGTTTTTGAACTTTCATTTTGAGCTTTTCCTGTATAAATATATCATAATTTGTCACTGTGATAGAGTGTTATTAGAGCTAGCTACATTTTCCTTCTTGGATAGTGGTTAGTACTTATAGTCGTAGTTAATGCTTATACTGCTGGATTATTTTATTGCTCACAGATTTGCTCTTTCAATTATCGTATATGTCTAATACATATATTACATATCAGAACTCAGATGGACACTTTAAAAAGTATGGTTTCTCTACATCCATTCCTACTTAATTCAACTTATATGATAATGTTTATTAGCTATTGAAAAACACGTCTTGTGTCTCTGCTTAACAGAAAGTTGAGCAAAGTAGCCTAAAGCCGAATTATTTTTTTTAATGTTTTTGCTTTATAAATGGGTTTGCCAAGTTATACTTGGCACTCTACTCCCTAAGTGCATTAAAGTGTTGATTCAAGAGCATTCAAGGAAGTTTGCAGCACAAAAATCTGAAGCTGTTAATAATTGAAATTATGATGTAATTTGGCAAAGTGTAAGATTTACATTGGAAAAATAATGGGCTTGGTTTATTATTTTTAAACTGACTCCTATGTATTATTTTAAGGCTTCCCAGGTGGTGCTAGTGGTAAAGAACCCACCTGCCAGTGTAGGAGATTTAAGAGACACGGGTTCAATCGCTGGGTCAGGAAGATCCCCTGGAGGAGGAAATGGCAACCCACTCCAGTATTCTTGCTTGGAGAATCCCATGGACAGAGGCGCCTGGCGGGCTACAGTCCATGGGGTCGCAAAGAGTCGGACATGACTGAAGTGAATTAGCACGCCAATGTTATTTATCATACCTGATCAAATATACCATTATTTGACATATGTAATCATGTAATTCTTTATACATACATTCCATAAATCCTTATTGTCTTCCTTGTACTGCATATTATGCAACATCCTGTAATACAAAGATAATGATTATTTGTAAAAACTTACTAAAAGTATGTGGTTACACACGGAGTATCTTAAATCTTTATTTTTTTTTCCATTTATTTTAAATGCTTATAAATTCTGAAGCATTCATAGAATCCGACATTTGTGGACAGCATGCACAAAGAGTCCTTGTGCATTCGGATTATGAACTGGATTATTGTGGCTGTTCTCCTCATTAATTTTTTACAAGTAAGGCAGAAGGTAATGCTTTCTTTTGGTGTTGATTTTTCTGCCTCAGATACATTTATCCTCTCATCTTTTGATGTTTGAAATTCTTTTAGTGATTCTAAGAAATTGTTGTGATAAAAATAACAAATGAAATATGTGGATGTGACTAAGATGTATCTTTGAAGAGTTTCAGCACTAAAGAACACTCAGTTTAAAAACGTTTTAGTTTTTAAATTTTACAACTCAAAAATTTCTCTTCTCCCCATATCGGTATGTAGTTTTTCTAAGTAGGCATTGGGTCTTGTGGAAATCATACACAAGATGATCTTTTCCTACAAATCAAAAGGTGAGGCATGCGAATCTACTGCATTTATATTAGAAATGTATTCACTTGTGATAATATTACTAAAATTGGTTATCTTCTTTATTATTTAGTGTCTAAGTAGTTATCAATGGGAATCTCTTCTTCATTCAAGAAAGTATTTTCTATTCTTCTGTGGATAATTGCTTCAAGTAGCTTGCTTAAAGGGAATCTGAATGAGAGGAGAATCCGTCTACTCCTGATGCATAAATCCTGAACCTGTGTAATATTTGTAAATCATCCATCCCACATCTTTGTTTCTTTTAGCTTCAAGGAATGCTTAGCACCTTTTTAATATCATCATGATTTGATAACTGGAATGATAAAAAAAAAGTTACCTTAGCTAGAAGTTTGTAAATAAATATGGTTAAAAATATTTCCATAAGTCTTAAGCTTTAAGATGGTGATTCTGTATTGTCAGATGTTTTCTACAAATTTAAATGAGGACTACTGTGAATTATTTTTGATCATTTATTTAATAATTTTTTTAAAGTTCTTTATATTAACTACTTAATCATTTATTTACTGACATGTTATGCTTTTTTGATAGCATAAATCTGAGAAACTATTTTGAAGACATGTTAGTATTTGAAGAATAGATATGTTTAGTCTGAGAATGAGACTAATGTTAAGTGGTTAAACCTTTTAATGATATATTCACATGTGGTTTATATTTTTCTTCCTCAAATATATTGTTTTCTGCTAATTCATATTCTTATATGATAAACAGGATGGAAAATTTACAAGGAAGGCTTATTAAAAAACATACATGAATGATAAGCCAGAATTGCAGGCTGTTTATTAATTTATACATACATAGTGTGATTAAAATGATGTAAATAGTAAAAAATAAATAGTAGAAAAGACAGAAGAAATATAATAAAAATGGCTGTCTATTAACATTTAAATATCAGGAAGTGGGCGCCTTTTTTTTTTTAATAGTTTCAGATTTGTCCTACTGGTTGTATTATATATATTTGGGAAATCTCATAAAGTTCAGTTGAACATACTTAAATATGCTTGTCTGTGTCTGAACGACACTTTTTTCAAATGATATAAGTTTTTATAATGCAGAGCATTATAGGCAATTTATTGGATGCATTTGTTTAAATGTGTTGTCAAAAATTCTCTCTATATATTCTATGTCATATAAATTTAGTTTCTATTATATATAGATGGATGGAGTGTGCATTTACTACATTCCTACTAATTTTAGAGAATATGTATGCTTATGTTCCTGCTTAATTCTGTCAAATTAGCTACCTCCAAGTTATGTAATATTAAGCCTCTTACTACCATGTGGCAGTAAAACAAATAAATAGAAACATCAGTAGCATGGATTATAAGAGTTGATGTTTATATTTCATGTGGTACATTTATTTTTTCCTCCTGTGGAAAGGCCAAAAATTTTTTTTTAGCTTAAACAAAGGATAAATGAGCACTCTGAATAAGGCTCCTTTACTGTCCTCATGATTAATGATCACTGAACACTCTTGAAAGATTAGCATTTTTCAGAGCTGCTAAAAAAATATACTGTTTTATTTAATTACAAGAAAGTAAAGGCTCTTCACACTGACAGGTGGTGGAAATTAGCAGGCAGTTTTGAAATTGTGCTGTGCACAAGAAATTAGATCTCATTTTAATTCTGCTTTTCTCAACTAGCAAATGAGGTTAATGCCATACATATTCAGCTGATATGGATGAAGAAATTGATATAAAGTAGATCAACATAGCTACAGGGCTAGATTAATTTATAGGTAAAGAGGCAGTGATAAATGAAAGTAATGTAGTAGTGGTCACTAAACTCCTCTGCCATGAGGGATTCAATAGCGTTAGTTGCTCATTAAAGGCATTGTCGGGGTGCATCAAATAGAAATTTGAAAAGGAATAGCCAACTAACCCCTAATTATCAAAATACAGAAAATACTAATTATACCTTAATTAGCTTTTCTTTTAATGTACTGAAATTTGTTACTTTTTGTGTGGCACAAATGGATAGTTATATCAACAATAAATAGGTTGTTTTAATAACTTTCTTTTACCGCTGGGAAAACTACACTCCAATTTTTAATATGCAATAATGCTTCTCTCTAGCCTGTAGGAGATGAAAATTATTAAGTAGCTTTATTTTTTTGAAGATTTTACAGCAGCTTTGGGAAGAATTATTTCACTATGCATCAATTACTTTTAATTGAACTGAATATTTTTCACATTGTACCAAATGCTTCTCATTTAAGTTTAGCAGTTAGAGTTTAAGAAAGCATCATAATGAGAACTATATATGTCCTCTGTCACATGTTGTAATAAGATAAAGATGATTATTTATTTTGAATTTTTAAAAAGCAACTCAATTAGAAATTATAAGGTAGTCAGTCACCTTATTTATTTCTGGTAGTCAGTGTTAGAGAAGTAGAGCTATGTGTATTTCAGAAACTTGACTTACGATTTGTTTTCTTACCCAAAATAAGGTAGCTGTCAAACAATCCAGTTGAGAACGGATTTTTCTATTTAAAATAAAGATGCAGTGTTGTAGTGGGAAGCAGCTTAGACTTTTGGTCAAATAGACCTTGAGCCTGCTCTGTGCCCCTCATACTACCCTTGAAAAACACTTTAACTTTTCTACCTGTCAGTTTCCTCACCTAATCGCGAGGATGAAGACACCTGAGAAGAATTCGGATAGAATTTAATACAGTGCAGATACTTGAAAGAAAAAATGTCTATTGTTATTTATAAGAAGATAGGGCTACATTTTTTAAGAATTATCTATATAAATTTATGTAATAGGAAAATTCTCCTTGAAAGAATTAAGTGTAATCAAGTCTTTAGAATGTATAATTTCTGATCTTTTTTTGAAATTCAACTGATTTATCACAGATTGATTTTGTGTGTGTGGAGAATTTGGAAATAGTTTGGCTTTGGGGCAAATTGTTACAATCATTATAATATTGGCAGATAATCTAAGTTCGTGTTTTTTTTCCTATTGCTGGGTGGAACTGGGAACTATAACTGAACAGTGTGATTTTGAAACCCTCTAGAAGGAGACAAAAGTGTGACTTCTGGCCTAAATCAAATCTATAATTTGTTCAAAAGTCTCTATTTTCTATCTTCTTGCTTTTGATACTTGTGTTGGATTTGTGTTTCCTTCTCCCTCTTTTGCTTTTTCTCTTTTTGGATCATAGTCATTCAGTATACTGACCATTAACTAAGTATGTGACACTAAACTTCTCCAATTTTGTTTTCATTATAAGTAAAATAAAAACAAATAATATTCATTGGTCTTTTGGGTAATGAATTATATCAGTATGTTATGCCAATATCAATTATGTTGTCCCTTTTGATAAAAAAATCAGATAAATAATTCAAATAGGAATAAAAGAATGGATCACCAGAAGAGAAAAGAGCAAGAGGAGCATTTTACAATTGATCAAAATATGGATTCTAGTACTACCTTAAAACCTGACAACTGTCAGCCTGTAGTTTAGAATTATGAATGGACACTAAATTAATATATGTGAAAGTAAGCTGTAAACTCTGAAGCATTATATGTATCACCATATTACATGAAAAATGACAACACTACCTTTCACCTGCTCAGTTGCGTCTGTTTGCAACCCCATGGACTGGAGTCCAGCAGGCTCCTTTTCTCCTGCTTACTTGCTTTCAAAATAACCAAAAAAAAAAAAAAATTCAAGTGTGATTGTGATGAGAAGGAAAATGAATGGCTTTGCTTTCATGCAGGGTTTAAGAGAGTGAGAAAGAATGTCAGAATGGAAGATTTTTATGTTCATCAGGAGAGGAAAGGATTTTAGAGGTTAAAAATAGGGAATTAAGCAGTGGTCTCAAACTGAGACCCCAAATCAAGAGCAGTAGTCTACCTGAAAACCTGTTGGAAATGCAAATTTGGGGGCCTTTCTGTGTGTGACCTACTGAATGTGAAGCTCTGGGGGTGGACTCAAGCAGTCTTTGCTGTCAAAGGCTCTTCAGGTGATTCTGATGTTCACTGAAGTTTGAAACCACTCAAACTTCTTTGCATGAAGACAGATGCTAATTTTATTTTATCATCATAAGGACCTAGATTGTAACTCATCCCCATCCCAGCCCCTTTCAAATATGTACTCTTTTCTTGCATTTATTTTAACCCAAGCTCTAAAGAAGGGTAAGGGGAAAATGACCGCTAGTCCATTGTCTGTTACACACTGTGCTGAAATAATCCCGGGGACTGTATAAGTCAATAGGACCTACTTTCTCCGCTCCTAAGAACTGCAGTGTATACTTACACATTGTTATGCAAGGTACGTATGTAATAACCTGTGAGTATTCCTAATCTTATTCCTATTTTTAACATTTCTTTTAATATTATAATTAATGCTAAAATGAACATTTTTCTTAAAGGATATACTTTAAAGATAAAGTTGTTTTTAAATAAAATTTCTCTTAATATACTTGTTTTTTTAAAAGAAGAAAACTACAATCTGAATTAATGGCTTGAACATAGTTCTATCAAGTGTTGTGACTCTTCCCTCTTCTTGGCATTTTATATGTATTATATTGTTGGTGATCTGTGGGCTCATTAATTTTAAGAAATGTTCTTCATATACTGTAGCAAGATTAGGTCAGAAGTCACACTCTTTTCTGCTTCTAGAATGACATAGCTTGGATTTAATTCCCAGTCCTGTCTCATAATGTTCTTGTGATTTTTGAATACATAAACTTTAAGTCATTCTTTCTTCATCTAGAAAATGATAGTAGTACTTATCTCTTAGGAAAGTTTGAGATTAAATGAAAGTACATGGAGCCTAATACATAGTACCTAATAAATTGTAACTGCTGTGATGATGGTGATGATGACAGCTATAAAAACAGTATGACTCTTATTTTCTACTTCAATTTAAATAGTACACAGTTTGTTTTAGAGTTACAAAATGTTAAGAGTCTGAAAGAGACTACAGATAAAATTTAAAGGAGTACTTTCTAAGATGTTTTCTGCAGGTCTTGGTAATAGAACTTAACAAGTTAATAGCACTTCAAAGGATTTTTGCCATATAAATTTAGAAATTTGGGAAAACCCATGTACTATATATTTCTCTCCTGGAAATTTATAATGCATGTTAGCATATTACAAGTTTTATGAAGGCCTTGTCTTAAATAATCCTTAGCATTTATCAGAATTACTAAACCATAGAAACCTTTTCTATGGAGAACACTTAGTTAGGTTTTACAAACTACAGTCTGGGAAACGCTTTCTAGATCATTTACAAAGAAGCATCTCCTCAACCCCATTCCATAGAAAATGATAACTTAACCTAAGTTCACACAGCATAGATTGAGTTTGGAATCTAAGGCTCTTTCTAGTCATGTTCACTTATTTTTCTAACCAGATTTTGATGTAGAAAGGAACACATTTTGAGTAGAAAGTTGGAGATGATTCTGTTACATAGGGTGGCAAGACCAGAGGAATGGGACATGATTCTAGTATAGTGCTTCTCATATGTCTCTGATTTTAAGGGAGTTCAGGATAGCTGTTAAATTATAGGTTCTCATATTCCTGGAAATTTTGATTTATAGATTTGAGGTAGTTATCATTGCTAAGTCATGTATTAATAGATTTAGGATTTCCAGACATGAAAATTATACAGATTTGTAAGAATCTTCAGATTCTAAGTGTTATCTTTCTAGATTGGCAGAAAGATGATTAAAAATAGACCAGATTCTATGACAAGGAAGGCACATAAACCTCATTTCATGTCCCCTTACATCTTAAAATTATGTCTGTTTGAGAAGAATGTTACTGGTTTATTTGTTCTTTCCCTTTAAATACTCCCTCTTTAGTAGTCATTACACTAAGGAATTACAGAAATCTGTTTCTTAAGGTAGTTGTAGAGTCATTCACAGCATAATTGGTTATCAGTAAGCTATATTAAGTTCTCTGTAATAAATTAGTGATTCATTAAATTTAGTTTTTGCTTTTTGACCACAACTCTATTGGATGCAGCTCAAAGAGATGGAGTGCCTATAATTTAAAGTTAAATCTAGGTCTTCTTATGTCAGAAAACATCTAAAAATTTCTACATGGAAAACTCTAGAAAAACATGGATGATATTTAGAGTAATAGCATAGCCTTTCTAGCTGATACCTAGTTAAATCCTGTAAAGACAGTAAGAGTTCCTAATGAGACAAGAATTAGTTCTGATATATATTAAAATGCCTGCTTTCTGACAAATAGTCATAGTTAAATCAGCCTATTTCAAGAAGTCAGAGAGGCATTGTTTGGGAGAAATAAATATATTTAAGCTGTATACTGTCATAAAGATTTTTATGACCTTTTGTGGGGATTTTGTGTGTTGTAGGTTAAATGTTTCTGAAGTTTGTTATATGCATATCTTTTCTTTAAGACCTTGAAGTTTATGACCACGTTACCTAAACATTTTTGCATTTAGCATTTTTATTACAAGTTGTCAATTAGAATAGATTCTTGAGGTATTGAAGGTATGTTTATAAATTTTGACTTTCAGAATATTATTACTGTTATCTTATTCTCCAGCTTGCTTTCTAACCCACTTTTCCTTCATGTTTTCTTCAGAGAAACCAAACCAAATAAAATATAGTTATAATATCAAGGTCTTTAAAAATGTTCGCATCTGTTTACCCAGTGTTTTATGTAATAAATAACTGGAGGAAACAATTTGAAATGCTGGGAGAATTTTGTGTACAAGATGTTCATCCAAGTAATGTATAAAAGAGTCAAAGATTGATTAAATAAGTTATGATATGGCATTTGATGAAATTATTGGGCAGACAATGGAATTATTTAGGCTGAAAGTAAAAAGTTTTTGTAGACTGTTGTACTCCCTCTTTCTAGGCATAAACTCTGCATATCATTCCATACTTTTTTCTTTCCTGAAAAATTTTATTGACATGGTATGATGCTTTTGATAAAATGTTACATTTTTTTAAAAGACAACAAATTATAAAAATATTTTAAAAATTCATCCAAAGTATAGAAAAAGATACATTAAAATGTTAATGAACATTGCTTATCTCTGGGTCTATCTTATATTTTCAATTTCCTTCCAAAGCCCCTCAAGTAATTTTTAAAAACTTACAGATAAAGGATAATCTTTTATATATTACCATATGTGGAATAGATGGCCAGTCCAAGTTCAATGCATGAAACAGGACACTCAAAGCCGGTGCACTGGGACAACCCAGAGGGGTGGGGTGGGGAGGGAGGTGGAAGAGGGGTTTGGGCTGGGGGGAAACATGGACACCCATGGCTGATTGATGTCAATGTATGGCCAAAACCACCACAATATTGTAAAGTAATTAGCCTCCAATTAAAATAAATTAATTAATTTTAAAAAAAGGATACTCTTTCTGTCTCAAATGGCTGGAACTCTAAAAGTCGAAAAGATAGGATGCTTGAAGGATCCTCTTTCTTATTCTTACTAAATTTAAATGTTAGTTTAAGTTATTTTCTCCTATAAAGCAAGGCAGTGAATGACAAGAATATCACTGGCAGATGTGATGACAATGAAAGAAAGATAAGTGGAAAAATTGTTTATGGAAATGTGAATTGATGGAGTGATTCTAATAATACCTGAACTTGACTTCAGAAAAAGAAACAGTGATTTTCATGACATTGGTTATTTTGGTCATTTGAAATCAGGAATTTATTTCATTGATGCTCTGCTAAACAGCTTTCAACCTCTCTACTAAGTGAATATGAAGACAATTTTCTAGAGGATTTTGATGTCATAATTATAACATGTCAAAGGTTTTCACAAATAGAAAGTGGTGAAACAGAATTCAGACCTAGATTGGTCTAACTTCAGATTACTTTCTCTATAAATGCATCATGTTTAGGAGTCTAATTCCCACCTAGACATACTGTCTGATTGTGGAACTAAAAGATGTATCTCAAATTACTTTGTCTTTGTTACTACTTTTCTGATTGGAAAGGGAGAATTTATCTTTTGCTAGCTTTACTATACAGAGTTAGATTTCTCTGTGTTCCTATTTGGAATGCAGTGGTTTGTAAAAAAAAAAAAATTGGAAAGTCAATTGCTAAGCATAAGAAAAAAATTTTCATTTGAGTCCAGAAAGCTTTATGATGACTCCAAACCCTCACTATGATGTTTCTGAAAAGGTGATTCCTCAGACTATGGTGTACATAAGAATCCTGTTGCAGGAGTTTGTTAAATGCAGATTCCTCTACCTTTTATAGATTCTGATACAACAGACTTGGGGCAGAATCCAGAAATCTCTATTTTAACAAGTACTCCTGCGAATCCTGACATTGGTGATCCTGAACTACACTTTAAACAACTCTCATCCAAAAGTTCTAACTCCTAGTCCGTATACTGGATATAATATCAAAGAGTGAGGAATGACTCTTCATACACAAGTGTTTCTAGCTTGCTTGATTACTTCTCACAGACATGTTTCTACCGTGCGTGATTTTTTTAAGTGTTTTTTTAAATTAACTAATTTTATTCATTTATTTTGACTGTGCTGGGTCCTCATTGCTGCGTGCAGCCTTTCTTTAGTCATGGTGAGTGGGGCTACTCTCTGGCTGTGGTGCGAGGCTTCTCGTTGGGGTGGCTTCTTGCTG
This sequence comes from Antilocapra americana, assembly GCA_007570785.1. Taxonomy (NCBI): domain Eukaryota; kingdom Metazoa; phylum Chordata; class Mammalia; order Artiodactyla; family Antilocapridae; genus Antilocapra; species Antilocapra americana. Next base: position 3,692,077 of record ML664243.1, on the reverse strand, counting down.
GGGAGCACAGGCTCTGAGGCACACGGGCTTAGTAGTTTGTGGCATGGCGCTTAGACAACCTGTGGCATGTGGAGTCTTCTCTGACCAGAAGATCAAACCCTGCAGGGATCGCCTCCTGCACGGGCAGGCATATTCTTTCCCACTGGTCCTCTGGAGGAGTCCTACTGTGTTTGGTTTAGATTGCTGGTTTTTCTGTTTGTATTTGTATACAAACAGAATGGAGAATTTTATTGCTGTGTGCATATATTTTTGAATATAGAATTTTGAACATAGTTCTCAGGTTGAAGAAATTGCCATTTCAAACAATTAGGAACTCTCAGACCTTTTTGGGGTGGAGCCCATGTATAAACCATGAGCTTTTTGCCCTTTTATGTTAGGCATATCTTTGTAAAATTACCCAAATGATTACGTTTAGTCTTTACATTGTCATGGTATTTAAATGTTGTATGTATGTTCATGTAACGTAAAAAGTGTGTGTTCACATAAAAATAGCATCAGTACTAACAGTAGTACAGGCCTTTAATAGCATGATTAATTCAGTGTTAAGCCCTTCTTGTTCAACAGTTTAATAGTCCTGTTGAGGTCCTTGAGGCATTTTAACTGCTACTAATTAAAAATGGACCTACTGACTGGTCTGTTTTATTGTGCTTTTACTTGTGTCTTGGATGTCTATCCAGATGCTTTTGCTGTTGGGAAATTAAATCATCTATTACAGTTTCAATGAAAAAATAGTGTCAGATGGGCACAGGTCTTTGGGCTGTGGTTTTTAATTTGTATAAAATATTTTTTATTTAGGATTGGACATTCCAGGGTTTTTTTTTAATTTATCATTTGTACTTTTTAAAATATAGAAATGTTTATGAACCTAGATAGAATATTTTAAAATACTTCACTTTCAGATTTTTAGTTTATATTTATATACTGTAACAGCACTGTAAAGTTTAGAACTGGAAAGGTTCTTGATCAATCATCTGAAGCATCATCTTGAAACAGTTAAATTTTTTAACCCTCTTTTAATAATGAGGCCTGTGAGAGTAAATGACTTACCCAAGTTCTCGTAACTAGCACAGCAATGCATCATTATGACTTCAGCGTATGTCATTGTTCACCGTAATTAAGTCTTTAAATACACTTCTATAATTGTAAATAAAATGCTAGTATTTGTTGTAGGTTTACTTTTTACTACTTGATAATATTTTTCAATAAAAAAATAAGCAATTATAAGAATAAATAGCCTATTTTTTCAGTTGAATAAGCTGGCTTTATTTTATACTGCTAGTAAAGGCACATTACATTCAGGCATTGCAATTATCACGAAAACGCACATCCATTAACTGAAACATTAGGCTGAGTATATAATTACTGTCTAGAGCCAATATCTCTGAAGCTGCATCTACACAATGCTATTACGCTATAAGCAATATTTGTAAACTAATATTTAAATGATTCAGAATTGATACCATTTTTTGTAAACATAAAAATGAATACTGTATATTCAGCTTGATTGGTTTCTTGTGTGTTTAGGAAAATATGGGAATTGTTAAAGATGATTGAAATATGTGACTTTACATAGGTGAATTTTAATATAATTGTAGTAACCTGAAAATATTTTTTTTACTGACATCATCTTTTTCCCAAGTGTTTTTTGTGGTAAATATATATAACATAAAATTACTGTTTTAACCATTTTAAGTGTATAATGATATTAAATACATTCATATTATTGTGCAAACATCACCATAGTCTATTTCCAGATCTTTTCTCAGCTTGCAAAACTGAAATTCTGTACCCATTAAACAGTAACTTTTCATTATCCTATATCCCTACCACTGGCAACAGCTTTTCCACTTTCTGTCCATGTGATTTTAGCTGTTCTAATTGTTCAAATAAGTGGAGTCATATAGCATTTTTATTTTGGTACCTGGCTTATTTTTACTTGTTGTTATTCTTCAGTTGCTAAGTCATGTCTGATTCTTTGTGACCCCATGGACTGCAGCACACCAGGCTTCTCTCTCCTTCACTATCTCCAGGAGTTTGCTCAAATTCATGTCCTTTGATTCGGTGATGCCATCCAACCATCTCATCCTCTGTATTTTTACTTAATGTCCTCAATGTTCATCAGTGTTACAGCATGTGTCAGAATTTCCTTCCTTTTTAAGGCTGAATAATATTCCATATTATGTATCATATTTTGCTCATACATTCATCTATCAATGGACACTTGGATTGGTTCCACATTTTAGCTATTTTGAAGATTGCTGCTATGCACATGGCTATGCAAATACCTCTTCTAGACCCTGCTTTCAGTCCTTTTGAGTATATACTCAGAAGTGCAGTGGCTGGATCAGATGGTAATTCTGTTCTTAATTTTTTAATGAGGAATTGCCATTCTGTTTTGCACAGTGACTCTACCATTTTAAACGAGATTGGGTGCATTCAGGGTGGTGTGGCTATAGACTGGCTTAGCCATTTTACAGTCCTAGCACCAGTGCACAAGGGTTTCAGTTTCTCCATATCTTTGCCAACATTAGTTATTTTTTTTAATTGAAGTCTTTTATTTATATGAAATAAAAAATATATATATAGCCTATTCATAATAAAACAGAAATGTCTATATAATCAAGCTTTTTAACTCAGAAGGTCTTTGGGGGCTTATCATTGCAAAATTGCTTTTAAATTTGAATATTTATGTTTACTATTGAAGTCTGCCTGGACTTGTATTTACAATAAGTACCACTTTTCTTTACTGTTACCACATTTATTAATAGAAAGGTGTTTTGACAGCTATTACATATAGATGCTTCACAATTTCCTACAATGTACCTTTACAGTTGTATAATTAGTATGTTGCAATGTAACATAATTTAATTAATTGGGCCCTACGAAGTTCTCATGTCAGTCTCCTGGCTTAGATATACATATCTAAGCCATACAGTGTGGAAGATAGTCGAGAGACTTACTGTCTAGTTTTGTTTCTACCATTAATGCCACCTTTTGTGGTAAAAAATACTTAGTGTTAGAATGTGATTAACTTGGTTTCTGTTCCTGTCTTAATCATTTTTAGGCCTGTGGCCTTTAAGCAATTTACTAACTTCTTTGGATACCAGTTTTCCTAAATAAAACACTGTAAAGCATTCTGCAGCATTGTTTTGAGGGTTAGAGATGAATAGAGGTTCACACAGAATTTGTTGTTTAAGTTGCTAAGTCATGTCGGACTCTTTTGTGACGCCATTGACTGTAGCCTGCTTGGTTCTTCGGTCTTCATGAGATTTCCCGATCAACTGGAGTGGGTTGCCATTTCCTTTTCCAGGGGAAGTTTCCCGACCCAGGGATTGAACCTGCGTCTCCTGCATTGACAGGTGGATTCTTTATCACTGAGCCATCTGGGGTGTTCCTGATATCATACCTATTAACATTGGTTTAGTTGGGTAAGTTATTTACAATCTAAATCTAAAATTTAACCTGTGTAATATGAAAGGATTTGAACTAGATTAAGAGAAATGAGTCCTAAGATATAGATCCTTGAAATAATATGCTAATATTTTCATTTTGTATACTCTTCTGAAAACACTCATAGTGTTCATCAGGTTATTAAAGTTTATGAATCGCCCAAAAGGATAAATATTAAAGTAGGTGAGTTCCAAATTATTTCCTAGTGAAAAAATTTTGATTATGTGCTCACATTCAACCTCAGTGTGGCCAGAGTTAGGGAAATTCTTTCTGAAAAAAATTTTTTACTCAAGATCTTTTTTGTCAGAGATAATCATTTTTGTTTACCTTAGGTTAGCAAATTATACCCGAAGTAAGTAGAAGAAAGGAAATCGTTAAAATGTGAGCAGAAATCATTGAAATATAAAACAATCAGTGTGAGTCTCCAATAACATGACAACATGGTTATTTGAAAAGATTAGTAAATTAAATTATGCAAGACAGGTGAGTATAAAAAAAGAGAGAGAAACCCCTAAAATATTAATATCAGAAATTAAAAAAGAAGCATCATCACAGAGCCTACACACATTAACAGGGTAAATAGGTGCTCTCTGAGGACCTAGAGGGGCACTAGTAAGGGGTGAGTGGGAGGGAGGCACCAGAGGGAGGGGATGTGTGTACAACTGATTCACAGTAGATGAACTGTTCTACAGCAGAAACTGACACAGCCTTGTAAAGCATTGTACTCTAGTTTTTTTAAAAAAAGGAAAATTAGGGAACCTTACAATTAAGTTTACACCAGTAAAACTGACGGCTGAGAGAAAATGACAAGTTCTTTTGAAAGCAGAGCTTATCAAAACTAACAAAAGACATGTAATATTTAAATAGCCTAATATCTAATAAAGTAAATTAAATTTGTAATTAAAAATCTATTCACAAAGGAAATTTCAGGCACAGATGGTGACCTCTGTCAAGCATTAGGGAAGGAAATAAAACACAAACTTTCAGGAAAGAGAGAAGGAGAATAAATGAGTCCTAATTTCAAAATCCAACAAGGAAATCTCAGAAAAAGAAGATCGCCAACCAACATGCATCATGAATATGGATACAAGACCCCCAGTAATTTCAAACTTTACACCGGTTACTAATACCTGAAAGAAAAGAGTTTAACCAGTTTAAGGTTAATTCAGATAATAGATAGTATACTTCTTATGTTTGTTTCTTTCATTTGCCACTACATAGGAATGTGAATAACTGTTGGTGTTATTATTCAATTTGTAATCAGAAATGACCAGGGTGTTATATTAGGATAGCTACTTAGTACAGATTATGGCCTCTGTTGTCTCTCTTACTACTGTTCTTTTTTTTTTTTTATTAGTTTTGCCATACAATGGCATATCACCATGGGTTTACATATGCTCCCCCCTCCAGAACCCCCCTCCCTCCTCCCTCCCTCCTCCCCTTACTACTGTTCTAATAGGCAGTTACTCCTGTTTCTTTTTATATTATTCATCAAAAAGGAGTTGAATTTCACAGATTTTTTTCATGATAATTATGGAAAATTATTTTTAATTGCACATTTAAAAAATCTCAAATCTACAGAAAAGTTTAAAGGATACTGTAACAGGTACCTTCATACCATACACTTTGTCACATTTATTTCATCTTTAATTCTTTCCATATAATGCATTTATAAGTATGTACTACATATAGACATTTTGCTGAACCGTTTGAATATTACATGCATCATGATGCGTGTAATATTCAAACGGTTCAGCAAAATGGGAGATATATATATCATTATCACAGTCAAATATATATACAAGAACATCATTTAATATATGGTCCATATTTAAGTTTTTCCAGTTGTCCCAATAATTTCCTATAAATACATTTTTTAATGCTAGAAATAATGATCATATATTGAATTTGCTTATTTCTCTTTAAGATAAAATCTTTCTACAACCATTTTTCATATTGACATTTTTGAGAACTTCAAGCCAGCTGTTTTTTAGAAAGTCCTGTAATTTGTATATTTCTTGTTATTGCCTTAGTATTATGTTTGTTTAAATAATATTGCCAAGAATATTACATAGCTGAAGAAATATAGTTCTTAGTAGAATATTTTCAAAAAGAGCATGTTAGACCAACAGTGAATTGTGGAGCAAATAGATAAAATGATAGAAACAGCAAAGTTTCCAGGATTTTCCTGCAGATACCAATTGTGCATTATAGTGTTTTGGCCTATCTTCATTTACCTTATAAATATTCCAGTTAGTCCATGTCTTTGCCAACACAGTCAGTCTGGTATAGGCAAGCTTTTAAATTTTAGTCATTGTACTATATGGTGAGATTTCACTATAGTACTAATTTGTACTTCCTAATGATTAATGATTTGGAGCGTCTTTTCGGGGACTTGTTGGCCTTTCATGTGTCTCACTTTGTAAAGCATTTGTTTACCTCTAACTCTGGTGAAGTTCAGTTTATCTTCCTTTTTTAAATTTTTGTTTCTTTTTGTGTCCTAAGAAATCTTTACCTTTGCAAGGTCACAACTCTTTTCTCCTGTGTCTTCTTTTAGAAGTACTATATTTTTAGATTTTTGCATTTGTATCTCTGATCCATTTTAAGTTAATTTGTCTGTGATGTGAGATAGTGGTTCATTTGTTTCCCCCATGTGGACATTAGATCATTTCAGCACCAATTGCTGAAAAGACTGTTCTTTTCTTCCATTCAATAATCTTGTTCGCTTAGTAGAAGAACTAATTTTTTGGTCCCCTTTAAAAAACTAAAAATATGTGTAACATCTATTTCTGAAATCTCTATTCTGTCCTGTGGTGATCTGTAAGGCTATTATATGCCATTATTATAGTGTTTTGGTTACTGTTATTTTTATTGTCTTAACACCACATAATGTAAGTACTCTAAATTTGATATTCTTTTAAAAAAATTACCTTGGCTATTCTGGTTTTTGTCTCTCTTTACAAATTTTACAGTTGTCTTATCTATCACTATAAAAAATACTAGACCATTTATTGCAGTTACATTACATGTATAGATCTTTTCAAAGGGCACTAACATTTTAATAATATTGAGATTTTCTATATTCTTTCCAATTTTCTGGTTCCTTGGTTTTATTGGTTATTGAGAGAGAAGTGTTGAAATCTCTGGCATAATATCTATTTCCTCTTGCAGCTCTATCTGTTTTGGCTTCATGTATTTTGAAATTCTGTTATTTAGTCCATAAACTTTTAAAATTGTTATGTTATATTAATAAATTGATTACCCCTTTTTCATTATTGACCTCTTTGTTCATTGCAGTATTCTTTGCTTTGAAGACTAATTAGCTTGATATTAATATGGTTACTTTCACTTTCTTTTGATTACAAATACTGTTCTTTTAACCTTACTATGTGTTTATTTCAATTGAGAAAAGAAAGGCAATACCAAAGAGTGTTCAAACTACCATACAATTATACTCATTTCACATGCTAGCAAGAATAGGCTCATGCTCTTTCAAGCTAGGTATGTGAACCGAGAACTTCCCAGTGTACCAGCTGGATTTAGAAGAGCCAAAGGAGCCAGAGATCAAATTGCCAACATCTGCTGGATCATAGAAAAAGCAAGGTAATTCCAGAAAAAGCATCCACTTTTGCTTCATTTACTACACTAAACCCTTTGACTGTGTGGATCACAACAAACTGGAAAATTCTTAAAGAGATGGGAATACCAGACCACCTCACCTGCCTCCTGAGAAATTTGTAGCAGGACAAGAAGCAACAATTAGAACCGGACATGGAATAAAGGATTGGTTCAAAATTGGGAAAGGCATATGTCAACCTGCTTATTTAACTTACATACAGAGCATATTAGGTGAAATGCCAGGCTGGATGAAACACAAGCCGGAATCAAGATTGCTGGGAGAAAAATCAACAACCTCAAATATGCAGATGATATCAGTTTAATGGCAGAAAGTGAAGAGGAACTAAAGAGCCTGAACTAAAGAGAACTGAAGGTGAAAGAAGAGAGTGAAAAAGCTGGCTTGAAATTCAGCATTCAATAAACTAAAGATCATGGCATCCAGTCCCATCACTTCATGCCAAATAAATGCAGGGGGAAAGTGGAAACAGTGACAAATTTAATTTTCTTGGCCTCCAAAATCACTGTGGATGGTGACTGCAGCCACAACATTAAAAGACGTTTGCTTCTTGGAAGAAAAGCTATGAAAAACCTAAAGCGTATTAAAGAGCAGAGACATTACTTGCCAGCAAAGGTCCATGTAGTCAGAGCTATGGTTTTTCCAGTAGGCATGTATGGATGTGAGAGTTGGACTGTAAAGCAAGCTGAGTTCTGAAGAATTGATGCTTCCAACTGTGGTGTTAGATAAGACTCTTGAGAGTTTCTTGGACAGCAAGGAAATTAAACCAGTCCATCCCAAGGGAAATTCAAGCCTAAATATTCAATGAAAGAACTGACGCTGAAGCTGAAGCTCCCAATACTTTGGCCACCATCTGATGCAAAGAGCTGAGTCATTGGGAAAGACCTTGATGCTGGTAAAGACTGAGGGCAACAGAAGGGGGCAACAGAGGATGAGATGGTTGACTGCCATCACTGACTCAATGGACATGAGTTTGAGCAAACTCCAGGAGATAGTGAAGGACAGGGAAGCCTGGCATGCTGCAGTTCATGGGGTCACAAAGAATGGGACACAACTTAGCAACTGAACAACAACAACGATGTCTTTATTTATATATAAATAGGGTTGTAGGGAGCATATGGTTCAATTTTTATAAAAATCCCAGATAGTAAGACCATTTACATTTAATGTAACTGTTGATATGGCTGGATTTATTGAGTTATCTTGCTGTTTTTCCTGTTTGCTTCAACTGATTTTTTACCCCTTTTGTTTTTTCGTTGTTTTACTTTTTTGGCTTTCTTTTGGATTGAGCACTTTTTTTTTTTATTCTATGTTATCTCCTTTTTTCGACTTGTTAGCTATAACTTCTGTTTATTGATAGTAGTAACTCATTAGGGTTTTATAGTACACATAGTAAACACATTTAGTTAATCATAGTTCCCTTTCAAGTTATACAACAGTGTACTTCCATTTTTCCCCTTTTGGCCTTGTGCTGTTTGTCATAGAGTTTTGGTGTTGTTTACTTGCTAAGTTAGTCCAACTCTTCTGCAGCCCTGTGGACTGTAGCCCTCTAGGATCCTCTATCCAGGAAATTTCCCAGACAAGAGTACTGGAGTTGGTTGTCATTTCCTTCTTCAGGGATCTTTCCAACCCAGGGATCGAACCTGTGTCTCCTGCATTAGCAGGTGATTCTTTACCACTGAGCCGCCAGGAAAACCCTGTCGTACATTTTACCTCTGCTTATATTATAAGCCCCACAATACCTTGATAGTATCTTTGTTTTAACCAGTCAGTTATCTTTCAAAGAGATTTAAATAATAAGAAAAAATCCTCTATATTTATCCATGTAGTTGCCATTTTCAGTGCTTTTGATTCCTTTGTGTTAATCCAGATTTCCACGTGACATCATTTTCTTTTTGTTTGAAAGATTTCTCATAAAAGTTTATGTAGCACAGAAATCATGATTACAAATTCTTTCAGCCTTTTGTATTTCTGAAAAAGCATTTATTTTGTTTTCTGTTTGGGGAGATATTTCCACTGGAGGTATCATTCTGGGTTGATAGTTTTTTCTTTTTAATACATTGAATTTTTACCACTGCCATCTCACTTGTATTTGTAATAAGGAATAATCTGTGATCCTTTTCTATTCCTGTGTATGCAATTACCTTTTTCTCTGCCTTATTTTAAGATTTTATCACTGGTTTGAAGCCATTTGATTATCATGTGCCTTGCTTTTGTTTCTTTTATGTTTTGGGGGATTTATTGAGCATCTTAAACTTGTGAAGTTTTACTTTCTTAGAATTGGGAAAACTTTTGGCTTTTATTTCTTCAGGTATATTTTTCTGTCTCTCCTCTTTCTCTCTTTTGGGAACTTAGAGCTGTCCAACAGCTTTGACTGATGTCTTTTTTCCATTTTATTTTGAATAATTTCTGTTACTGTCTTCAAGTTTACTAATATTTCCTTCCACAATGTCTGATCTGTTATTAATCACAGCCAGTGTATTTTTCAGCTTAGACATTTCAGTCTTCTTCTCTGTCTGGGCTGGGCCCTTTGTGTATTTTCTTTGTCTCTACCTAACATCTTTATCTTTTTGAACATACGGAGTTCATGTTATCATAACACATTTTTGTCTTTGTCTGCTGATTCTGTCATTTATAGAATTTTCTTGTTTGCATTCCTAATAATTTTTAATTGCATGGCCTTTTTTTTTTGTATTTCAATGAATGCTCTTGGGTTTTGTTCTGGGAAACAATTAAAGTACTTGGAAACAATGTGCTTCTTTCAGATACTGCTTTTAAGCTTTGCTCTGTGGAGTCAGAAAAGAAGGTTGTGGAGGGCAAATTTTGCCTCAGTGCTAAAAACGCTTTCTGAGTATTCTGCTCAGTGTGCAGCTGTGGCTGTTGAGTACAGGAGACATTTGGTGGGCCTCTGTGAACCCAAAGTACTATTCTCTGTAGTCCTTTTACTGCTTTGTTTTCTTTTTAGATTAGATAGTTTCCTCAAATGCATGTAAGGATTGGTAAGTACTCAGCCCTCTATATATCCCTGAAATTCTCTCTCTTTATACTTTTCTCTTTTCCAGTACTCTTTCCTGCAAACTATAGCTGCTCTCAGCTCTGGAGTATGATTTTCTCCTTCAAATTGAGGAGTCTTCTGGGCTTCACCAAGCGTCCACCTCCCTGGGCCAGTCCTAGGGATCCCTGTTTTTTGTTGCCTGACTCTAATATCTTGAAAATTATTGTTCCATATGTTTAAATTGTCTGGATTTTTAGTTATTTCAGGTAGGAAGGTAAATATAATCCCTATAACTTTGTTTTGGCAGAAATCCTGGGTTTTATTATTTCAGCTTTTTTTTCTTTTAAGCTACTTATTTCTTTATATTTAAAGTGATTTTCTCACAGACAGTATCCTATCACACAATCACTGAATTATAATTGACACAGTTAGACTAGATATCAGTAAACCTTTTCTGTAAGGTGCCAGACAATAAATTTTCAGGCCTTGAAGGGAATTTGTGTCACAACTACTCCACTATGTTATTTAATGCAAAAGCAGCCATAGACAGTATATAAATGATTTGACATGGTTGTGTTCCAATAAAGCTATGTTTGTGAATATTGAAATTTGTATTTTAAAAAATTGTCTTGTGTCATGAAATACTATTAATAAAAATATTTTTCAACCATTTATAAGTGTAAATGCCATTCCTGGCTCACATAAAAAAATAGATGGCAAGCTGGATTTGGCCTCTGGTCTATAGATCACTGACCCTAGTTTAGACCATTTCTCTTTAATATATTTATTGATATTGCAGCTTTCTTGCTGTTTATTTTCTTATTTGTCCCATCTGTTATTTGTTTCTTCCCCTTTCCCACAAGGTTTAGATTATTTTAAGTTATTCCACTTTATCCTTACTGTTGGTGTGTTAGCTATACTTCTTAGTTTATTTGTTAACAGTTTTTCCTGTGGTTTATAAAATGCATCTCCAACTTATCTACCCTGAAATGATATTATAGCCCTTCATATGTTTATGTAAGAACCTTATAACAATATTCTTCTATTTTGAACCTCTGTTCTTTATGAAAACCTTGTTTTCGTAGATTTAACATCTAATACATTGTTATTAGTTTTTAATTGTCATTTGTCTTTTAGAGAAATTGACGAATGAAGGGGAAAGGTTTTACATGTACCTACATATGCTATTTGATACTTCATTTTTTGTGTATAGTTATAGATTTCTTTATGGTATCTTCTTTATTTTCCATGTGAAACGTTTTTTTTTTTTTTTTTTGAGGGGCTTAACATTTCTTGTAGCTCAAGTCTGGTGGAAACTAATTCTCTCAGCTTCTTTTCTTTTGGCTGAAAGATTCTTATTTTTTGCTTTTGCCTTTGAAAGATATTTATACTGGGTCTAGAATTCTGGTTTGGCATTATTTTAAAAATATGTTTCATTGTCTTCTGGCTATTGTGGTCTCTGACATAAAGTCTGTGAACATTCTGAAGCTCCTTCTGGAAGTCTGCCTTGAAAGTTCAGGTTACCTCAGATTCTGAACTCATATTTGTCTCCTAAACTCAGTGAGAGTGCCATACTATGCTCAGGATACACTCTCCTTCTCTGCAGTCCAGAACATTCACCTTGTTGGTTCCCTTCTTATAGGAATCTCAGTCCCGCCTTGCCTGTTTTCTATTTTCTCAAAACTGTCGCTGACTATATTTTATCCAGTTCTCTTGTTGCTCAAGGTAGGAAGGTGAGCCGGCTGTGTGTTACTGCCTCATAGGTGAAAGACCAAGAAAATAAAAAAATAAATTTTCGTTGAATTATTAGGAACAACATCTCTCCTTTGAATACTAGAGATTTTAAAACATGAACTGTACAGTCTTGATCTCTATTTGCATGAAACTTACATTCCAGAGAAATCAGAGAGAAATAAACAACTAAGCAAATACAAAAGGTAATATAAGTGCTGTGAAAGTAGTAATGCAGGCTGGTGTGATAGAGAGATGGAAAGAAGAGTCTGAGTCGAAGGGACATGAAAGGCCTTGTTGAGGTAATCAGTATTTGATGTGAGACTTGACTGATGAAAGAATTGTCACAAACTGTGGTCTGAGGGCCACTGCGTGTCTTGTAGATAAAGCTTTATTGGAAAACAGCCACACCTATTCCTGTATGTAGTGTCTATAGCTCCTTTTGGACAACAGTGACAAAGCTGAGTAGTTGGCCCATAAGTCTGCCCATATCCATTCCTGCACCTCTCAAAACTGTTCATCACAGATCACAGCCAAAGTGATTGTTTTACAGTGAAAGTGACTGATTCCCATTGCTGTTTGGATAAAGACCACGTCTTTTCTGTGGTATAGCATCTGCTGAAGAAACCCTTTGTCTCCTTCTCCAGCCCTATCCTCTACCTTTTTCTTTTCTTTAGGTACATTCTCAGTTCCTAAATTCTTCAAATACTTTACCAGGGCCTCTGCAAGTATTGTTTCTTCTACATAGAATCATCTTTCTCTGTTTTTTTGCCTTACTAATTCCTATACTGTTTTCGATGGATGGCCTTCCTTCCTATCTTAGGGCCTCCAGTTGTATGAAATCATATTATTTAGTCTTTAGTCTTCAAAGTACTTATCATACTGTGATTATTCACAACTGTCAATATAATTAATGTAATTATATATCTGTCTTATTTACCATTGTGTCCCCAGCACCAGGCATATTTTCTGACAGTCAATATTTATGGAATGAAATGAAATAATAAATGAGTGTATTACGTATTTCAGTTATCACAAACCCCATGAAATTTATAATTTCTCTTTGGGAGGCTATTAAATTCCTTAAGAAAAATATAGTAAAGAATAATGATAAGAGTTACCATTTATTGAGCAACTTCCATTTGCTTGCTACTCACTGTGCTACATGTACAATCTTCCTTTAACCCTCACAGCAACCCTACAATGTCGTTAGCCTTGCCCTAACTTTATGTGGGGAAACTGAGGCTCATAAGGGCTACTTCACTTGCCAGGAGTCATACAGCTAGTACATGGAAGAGCCATGGTTCAAACCCAATTGATCTTTCTCTAGAGACTATTATATTCTTACTCTTTGTGTTGTACTCTCCAGACTATTACTGGGAAAACTGCAATTTCTAACTTTACCACAGGCCTCCAACCAATTTTTCCCTTTTACTCCAAAGAGGTTAAAGTTAGTATCTATACATACTAGCTCATATGTTCATTATTAGTTAATATTTGCATGATGATTGTGAAAATACAGGTACTTCTTAGATTAGCGAGCATCTATAAAATACTGTATCTCTTTTCTGGAATTTTCTATGTTTTAAAACTTCCCTTTATAAAAAAACTCATCTATTTGTACATTCAGTATGAATCTGTAACAGAGAAACACAAAAATCACACTATGTCAGTTATTTATGGGATCTAAGAAACAATATACAAATAGCATATTTATAAAACAGAAATAGACCCACAAACAGAAAACAAATTTATGGTTACCAAAGGGGAAAGAGAGGGAGGGATAAATTAGTAAGTTGGGATTAATACATACACCACTGCTATTCATTAAATAGATAACCAACAAGGACCTACTGTATTGCACAGGGAAATATACTCAATATTTTGTAATAACCTATAAAGGAAAAGAATCTAAAAAAGAATATATATATAGCTGAATCACTGCTGTACACCTGAAACTAACATGACTTTGTAAATCAACTATACTTCAATAAAGTAGTTTTTAAATAAAACATTAAAAAGACAGCAAAAAAAAAAAACGTTTGGAATCTGAAATAAAAATGAATCTAAAGCATTTGAACTAATCCCAGTAAGATCATATTATGATTAGTAATAATAATGTTTTGGTCATCAAACCTTGGTTTATAATAATTTATTTTCACACTTAAGTTTAAATCCTAAACTTTGTAGCTTCATAGAGTGATTTTCATTACAGAGATCAACCTTTTGAACTATATAGAAGTATAGACTACTAGACCTAGTAATTCCTGTTTGTTTTATAGAATGGGAGGTGAGAACTAGAATTGAGGAAGGGATTTTTTATTTCATATAAATTATCAGCTATTAGTTAATCTATTAGATTTTTATAGTAGCTATTGAACTTTTGCAACCAGTCTTATTCTGAGTACTTTATTAAGGTAGCATTAATTAGCCTCCGTATCATCTCACCATGTCATTGTATTCATGTGAAATGAAATTTTTTACTTATTGATTTTATTAAAATAAAACCTAAGTGATATCCATACATAGAGAACATTGAAATTCTAGAGCCGCCCATGAAGAAAGACAGTTAAATTATCATTAGACATATATGGGACACATATTATGTATATGGTACATTCATATATAGTATATATATTATAGACCTATATGGGAAAAAAACTAAACTTTTGTAAATAAAAAGTAAAATTTACTGTGTTTAGTAGGGCAAAATAGACGTAAAAATCCCAAGTTTGCTAATTATCTAAAATAAAAATTTTTCTATCTATAAAAAAGACTAACATGATATTTCTGACTATGGATTCCTAAAAGAAGTAAATCATTAGTTTTGGAGGAAAAAAACAGTATTTTTTTTGAAAACTTTCAATAAAGATTCTTGTACCTATGGAAAACCTGATTGGAACATGTTAGAGACATATCAAATCCTGGTCTTTAGAATACCAGATATTTTGAACTCTAGAAAGCTATTTGCTTTTAAATCACCATTAGAATAATAATCATTTGGATTGACACTTCATTGTTGACATCTTTCTTACCTACTCTTAAGCATTTTTCTGGACTTCCTTTGTGGCTCAATGGTTAAGAAGCCACCTGCCAACGCAGAAAACTGGGTTTAGTCCCTGGGTCAGGATGATCCCCTGGAGAAGGAAATGCAACCCATTCCAGTATTCTTGCCTGGGTGGCTGCAGCCCATGGGATTGCAAAAGAGTTGGACACAACTTAGCAACCAAACAACAAAAAGCATGTTTAAAAAGAAATATTCTAAGACTAAGTACTTTGCCCATGAGAGCAAACTTTTGATCATTAATCTTCCCAGAATCAAACTCAGCACGGCCATGAAATGATCAGTTGTAACAAGCATCGTTATTGCTCTAACAGGCATTCCCAAACTTAGACTTGTGACACGTTTGTCTCTCCCCACTTTGCAAGAGACTTTCTTTGCCTTGTGTACAGAAAAGAGGTAGCTAAACAGAGAATATGCATACCTGACTTTTTTTTTCCTCCTAAAAAAGGAGAATTCACCCACTGCCACTGTACCTTTTTTTTCTTTTCTTTTTTGTCTTGCACAGAAGACTGACATCTTCCTGTGAAGGGCTTGTGGCAAACCTATCCAACTCGGGTTTCTTCCTCCTTGAGAACGATCTGATCCACCATCATCTGAACCAGGGATCACACTCTAAGGGTCCAGGTGAGGGCAAGTCAGTCTAAATGTTAAGCCAATTTCTTTTCTGGTCAGGTAAGTCACACTCAGGCATGATCTCACTCAGTGTCAGTCAGCCTTAGTTTTTTAAAGCTTCATAGTTCCCAGAGAGAGATACAGTTCCTCTATCCACTAATTCTAGGACCCACCTAAACTATTAATGATTGATCACAGCATTTAAAAATTCTCTTTGCTGAATAATGTAATCATTCCAGCATATGTATTCATTTTAAATTCTAGAAATCTTGAAAGGAGTATGTGTCTATGGTAAGAGAGAAAGACATTGAAACAGATAGATAGGTATTTCTAGTTATAATTTTAGTGCTGATACTTGCTTTTATTTTTGTTGAACTTGTAAGAGTTTAAAAGTAAAAGTGTTCAGTTGCTCAGTTGTGTCTGACTCTGTGACCTCATGGACCATAGGCTCCTCTGTCCATGGAATTTTCCAAATAAGAATACTGGAGTGGGTTGCCATTTCCTTCTCCAGGATATCTTCCCAACCCAGGGATCGAACCCAGGTCTCCCACATTGCAGGCAGGTTCCTTATCATCTGAGCCACCAGAAAAGCCTCTGTAAGAGTTTAGAGCAAGTTAAAATCAATCAAGCAGATATAATCTTGTACCCTTGTAGTTTTAATAGCTCTTAACTGTGTTTGTAAATGTCTTGAAATCAAAGGTGGATTCAGAATATTAGAGCTAATAATATTTACATGCATGGTCATCATGAAGGTCCTTGTTGGTTTTGCCATGGATTCATTCATTTAATGTCACAGTGAGTCTTTGGCCATACCACTCTGAATGCTCTGGATCTCATCTAATGTTACAATGACTAGACAAGATTAGACAACAAATTGTTCTGTACCCAGTTTCTGTAAGCTAGTTATAAGAGGAAATTTATGATTGCTCCTCAAGTCATCTTAGCTATTTGAAGTCTGCCCTTATACCTTGATGCTATCTAAGACAACTTATTTTTCAAAAGCTTTTTTTAATTGGGGGAAAATCTTACCTATATTCTGACATTGATAATCTATCCTTTAAAATGCAGTTATACATTACATGTAATTTGTTTTATAGGTAATTCTTCCCATAGCATAATAAATTACTTATCAATCTTATAAAACTTTGTTTCATCTTGATAATGACAGTGTATGTATTTAATTGTGAGGAAAACAAAAGTAGTTCTGCTCTGATATACTTTGTCTCTGCCATTTGCCAACACATAGATAGGAATAAATTGGGCTTTTATTTCCTTCCATTGGCTGATTCTCCAGATGACTCATAAGTTATGGACTAAAGCTAATATACTTCAGTTTGCTATAGTAAAGAATGACTCCTACTTATGGGAAAAAGCAGTTGTCTTTCTCTCTGAAATTTTGCCAACCATGGAGCTAAATGGTTGTATTTTACACTTTAGTATTAGCTTTTAGAGATGCATTTTTTTTTTGGTGTTTATTATTCAAAAATGTTAGTATTAGTTCTGAGTAAGATAACTTGTTTTGACTTGGGAAGCAACTTTTTCAAGCATTTATTATTTGAAATCACCTGATATTTTACCACTAGAACCAAAATAAAGTAGTTGTTTGCTTGATTCTATATCAGTACAATTAAATTAGTATGGACTTAGACAGAATTTGTTGAATATAGATCCTCTGTTTTTTGATACCCTTATGTTTAGTGTAACATGTGTAGAAGAACGGAAAATGTTCATTTGGTACTACAAAATATTTCCAAGATACTTTCTCTTGAATAGGAAAGGTATTTATTTAACTCTGCTTCAGATTGTAATAGAAAGTTATTTCCCACTAGATCATAGCTATTTTAATATGGTTAGGTTCCTGTATGTGCACTATATAAGTCTGTGAACATATCCTTACCCAAGCATATAAATCTGTACAGATATAAATCTGTAAAGTAACTTAAATGTTTAGAAATCTGAGTTACATTGCTTACCCAGGAATGTCATGCACATTAAAGTATTTATTAAATATTAGCATCTGCATTGTAATAAGTTCAATGGCCGTATTTCAAAGGCTTCGGAAGCAGCACAGGTTTCTCATCGTGCTCTTGGGCTGGGCTAATCAACTGCATCATTGCAGGATTGCAGTTTTGAAGAAATAAGCAAACTATGCATGAGACTTGAATAATCTTCTATGTTTATCCTTCTCATACTCTTTTACTTCTGTCACCAGTAGTTTTTTGTGTAGAAGCATATGTAAATTTTAGACATTTTCATATTTATAGCAGTGATGTCACTGTAACATGTTTTAATAAACAAATGATCTGAAATTTAGAGATTTAAAAGATTAGATTTTTAGTCCTTAAAATATCATAATAGGATCAACTCTTAATTATCTACACAGAGATTTAAAGAATTAAGTATATATATTTAGATTACCAGTAATAATGTTTCCATTATCTACACCAGTTAACATATTTCAGAAACACCTGGTATATGTAATAAGGCACATGTTAGCCAATTTCCCATATATAAGCAAGGCAAAATTAGAATGGCAGATTTGCTCTGAAAAATAAGTAATTGATGAATTCCAAAACCATATATGTGACTTTTGAACTCTTCCATGCATTATTGATAGGCTTGTTCTGCCGTTTCTGAGAAAAAGGCATGCTAGACTCCACCATAAGCTTCAAGTTATCTTTTAAGTAAATTGTGTTAAATTTGAAATAAAAATATCTTAGACCTCCTAGGCATTATAGAGATTACATACTGAAATCGGGGGTTCTTTTCCTTATTCTCCCTTCCCAGTCAAGATTTGATTGCATTACTCAAATAAGCTTTTGTGTTAAAATTATGTTTTGTATTTCTTTGTTTCCATTTTCTGTGTCCTCTGTGGGACCAAAAAACAAAAACGAATAAAACAAACAAAGCCAATGAACATCTTTCTTCTAAGAAACCCTTTTACTACATCCAGGATGCCAGAAACAGTCCTTTCACGCCTCCTAAGAGTGGCAGCATGCAATTATATAGGAATGTTTTACCTGGCTTTTCTTTTGGTGATATCTTGCTATTAACTCATAGAAATATATATTCTACTATTATTTCTACTATATCTTCAAGTAATTGATTGGATTGCTGCTACTAGTATCTCATAATGATAACCAGAGAATATTTCAGATAGGTGGTGCCTGCTTCATAAAATGTGCCAGTGGTTGCTAAAATTGTATTTGGCTTGAAACAACTAAATTTAGTAGACTCTAAAATTGTATATTGTTAGAATATGATACTTCAAACAAACAAACTGTGATTTACTTTTAGTTCTGAAAATATTCAGAAGGGTTTGTTATCTCTTGCAGACCTTTCTGCAAACTACTAATGGGATGAACACAATATATCACTTTTATAATAGTGAGCTATTAAAGGCAAGCATAAAGCAGTCTGAAGCCCATAAGTGCTGCCAACAGCTCCTGCTTTAATGAATTCCCTTTTAGATGTCCATTAAATGCTCATGGCAAATGTACTCATAATGGAAATGGCAAATCTAAATGGGTAGATATGAATAATCCATGGAGTTTAAATTCTGTTTATGATCATCTTCACATTTAGTTTTCAAGACAACGCAGTTTAGTTTTCATTACAGTTTGGAATAAAGAGGACAGGGAGTAATTGATTGCTTCAAGCAGATTAAAATCAATGGTTTTCTTTTCAAAGAACCAGTTCAATGCAGTAATTCCAACTTTAAACGTTGATTTAGGGTATGTAACACAAAATGTTTTGTACTGTGTGAACTTTTATATAGAAAGACTAGTATTAATTTTATTTCCCTATATATCTATACAGTGAAATATGAGGTTGTTAGTAGCATGTGCATGACTTAATAGTGATCTATATTAAGTCATTTTGATATTATTGCAGTCATATAATGAATCAATGAGATTCCCGTCACCACTGTAATATTGTTTGTAACCCATTAGCACAGAGAAATTACAGCCCATCATACATCATTACTGTGATTGAGGCTTTATTACCATATTCTCAAATTGCTTGCTTGCTATAAAACTAAATAGACACAAGACAACTATAGGTGGATATACACTATGCATTATTGTGCTATAGTAATGAGGGATTATTGTACAATAAATGGATGAAGCTTATAAGGAAAATAAACCTAGCAGTAATAGAAAACTGGAGACTCTTTGCATTCTTTATTACTTTAAAGGTCAAATATATTTGTTATGCTCATGTTATTGTTTATATGCTACATGAATCATAGCTGCTAAATATTTTGTAAAGTTTTTTTTTCCAAATGTATCTTTTCTAAGTCTGTGATCTAACGCACTTTCAGTGCTCAGGGCTGGATTTGGAATCTGTATTTTGCCACTTGTGAAATTAGACACTTTAGTGCTGCTAAGCTTGACGTTTTTGTGGGTGGGTAATACCTTTAGACTTCAGGCTTTTTTTCAGTACTCTCTATATTAACAGTGTGAGTAGGTCAGCGGTCTTCTGGCTCTGCAGTTGGAATAATAAATGTATGAATGCAACAGTATCCTAAGCCATGAAGAGAGGTGAAATATGGAACAATTGCCTGGGGCCTGATTGTAAAAAGACTTTTGATGTCTCAAAGAGGAAAATGGAAGAAATATATTGTCTCCGTTTTAAAGGAAAAAAATCCCATGACACTAAAACTTGTTAGTTAAATTGTGCATATGTTCATCCTCTCTCTGTTGAATCTTGTTTATGAGTTATAACATTGAGAGCATTATTTAGAGCAATAAAAAGCCCAGTGCACTGACTTTTGAGCTAAGATCATTGCTTGGATTGAAAGCTCTGCTCAATGCAGAGTGGCTTTCTGATCTCAGCTTCATTGTGATTTGGCTCTGTGACAATTTAAATAGCAAATTATAAAACAAAGCAACAGAAGCTGGTATAAATATATTCATGATTATAAAGGGTTGTATATATATATAAAGTCTTAACTGGAGCAATAGTAACTACCTGCAGAGTTAGAAGTAACAACATATTCTTTCAAGAGAGCTAACTGTGCTCAGGTTATAATATCCTCCCTGGCCACTGAGGCCCAGCTCTTAGGCCTATAATGCTATAGTTACTACCTCTTCATAAATCACAGTTTTTATTTAAAACACGTACAATGGTTGTAGTGGTAGAAAACCAGACCACTTAAAAGTATGTCTTAACAAAATGAGAGATGCTTCATGAAAGTTCAGAATTGGCTAAGGAGACATTCACCTAAACTATGTCTCACCTAAACTCTACTAACATTCTTAAAATGTAAGAAATTAAAGTCTCCTAACTAACCGACGTTATTCCCTGCTTGTCAGATTACACAGCCACTTTGAACTACATAAATATTTTTGTGCCTTTCTATTGATTCATGTTTTCATTTCTTGGGAGCACTTTCCATGTTAAAAACAAAGAGAAGAAGCAATGCAAAAGCAAAATGCCAGAAATAATAGACGTAAAGTTTAGAGATATTAGATGTATTTCAAATCTTTAAAATCATCTACCCATGACTCATTTTACACTTAATATAATTTCAAACAAGATTGGAAGTTGTATTAAATTTGTTACCTGCTTCAGAATATTTTGGGGAATGTAGGGGAACATGAGTAAAATAAATTATTTTTTTTGTTGTCTAGTTGGAGAGATACTAATAAATTAAAAATTACAAAAATAATAATAAACAAAGTAAGCAATAAGTGCTAAGAAGAAGAACTGAGATATATAGGATAGGGGTGCTAGGTGGGGTTGTTTTAATAAAAC
This sequence comes from Antilocapra americana, assembly GCA_007570785.1. Classification (NCBI taxonomy): domain Eukaryota; kingdom Metazoa; phylum Chordata; class Mammalia; order Artiodactyla; family Antilocapridae; genus Antilocapra; species Antilocapra americana. Next base: position 3,670,831 of record ML664243.1, on the reverse strand, counting down.
GGAATATTTATAGAAGGCCTCCTTTCCCTGGTGGCTCAGACGGTAAAGAGTCTGCCTGCAGTGCAGGAGACCCGGGTTCAATCCCTGTGTTGGGTATATCCCCTGGAGAAGGAAAGGGCGACTCACTCCAGTATTCTTGCCTGGAAGTCCCATGGATGGAGGATGCCTGGCAGGCTACAGTCCATGTCACAAAGAGTCAGACGTGAATGAGTGACTTCACTTTCTTTTCTTTCTTTCTAATGAGGTGACATTTTGGCCAAACTCTCAAGAAAGTGCAGAACTAGCCATAAATGGTATATTGATAAAATGCACCAAGACAGTGAGTGCAGAAATTCGAAGATTGAAGCATGTTTGCTGTGTTTACAGAACAGCAAGGCCAGTGTGGCTCAGCGAAGTAAGGAACGAATCATGAGAAATTAAAAATAATGACTTGTTAAATTTAAGATTGATAATAATTAATTTAATACCATTAGTACTTTTTATATGGCATTTCCCAAAAACAAATAAAGAAGCCAAACTACCACCTCCCGTTTATAATCAAACTTATGATAAAATATGAGAATATATTTTTAATTGTTGAAGGAAATCCTGTATATCCCAATTGAGATCATTTTTGAAGTACATCATTATAAACAGATACTATACTTAAAAATATTTGTCATTTTCAGTATTATTGATATCTGTGGTAAAAGAGATGATTAATTAATGCTGGTGAGTTGTTTGTATCAAAAAGGAGTTCTCCCATTGTTGATACTTTGAGGATGAGCAGGAACATCAAGAATGATTTTACTACAGTAGCACTTACATTTGAATCATCTTTGGGTTAAAAGATTCTAACTATTGTCTTTTTTGCATTGCTTTTCTTAATTATAACTATAAATCACAAACATATAAAATTATAGAGAGCTAAATGTTTTCTAAGAACCATTTAATGATTGTAATAACCCACTCTAGAGGGAGGCATCATATTTTGTCAGGGAAATCAAAGTCGCAGAAAGACTCCTACTCTTAAATTTGTACTTTGAAGGGAGAATATATTAAGCTATTTGGAGAAATAGTTACATAAAGTCTTTTCTGCAGTATTTCAAAGAGGAGACAGTACTTTGCTTAAAACAAACTAATAATAAGGCAGTACTTAATGGACATAAAAGTGGATGGATATGGGATGACTGCAAAAAAGAGATATAGCTGATGTTATATATTGACTGATGACTGCTTTCCTGTACTTAACATTAAACAGTTGGTACTGTGCAAATATTGACTTCTGTAATATGAGTGACTGTAGTTTTTTCATGCAGATATTCCTATAATTATTTTGTAATAAGTAAATCTTTTTGAAGCAAATATGTAAAAAGAATACTCTTCCTTAAAACCTAAAGTCACTCGTTTCTTACTTAAAACATTTTATTCTGAAGATTTCAGGAATATACATAGGACAAGAGAATGGTTTCAAACTGCATTATAAATCTTACATAGAAGCAAATGGCTCTGACTGAAATGAGGACACAGTGATTGCAGGGAGCCAGATGTTCCAGTGGCTCAGTTCTTACTCTCTCTGTGGTGACCCTGAAGAGTCTCTCTGACATTCTGAGCCTCTAAGGAGTACCTTTTGAGAACTGTAGACACGTGTAGGAATTTGTAATTCATACATGTGTTATCCCTTTGGTTACTGAACGACTCTACCTCAGTGTCACCTGTAGGGTTGCATAGGCTAGCCACCAGCAGTTATAGTTGTTCAACAGGAATATGTGTATTGCATAAACAAGTTAGCAGGTTTGTCTAATTAGAACTAATAATTAGGTATGTCATGTGGGATCAGACATTTCGGATTCTCATGTTCTTTATATGTATGTAGTGAGAGAGAATTGGATTAGGACAAATCAGAAGCTCCTTTCAAGCACCTACCCTTCTATCGTTTGATAGAGAGCCTAGAACTTCCCTTGCATGAGGTACAGAATAAGTCTTAGCCATAGACCATAACTTAAGGGATTTAAACTTAGATTGGTGAGAAAAAACTGCGACATGAAATGGTTGTTGTTATTGTTCAGTTGCTAAGTTGCTAAGTCATGTTCGACTGTCTGCAGCCCCATGGACTGCAGCACACCAGGCTTCCCTGTCCTTCACTATCTCCCAGAGTTTGCTCAGACTCATGTCCACTGAGTTGGTGATGCCATCCAAATAATTAGTGACGTCTATTAACAAACTGTTAATGAATTGTTTTGGACTTTAAATGCCAAAATTATAGAGACAAATGTGTATAGGAAAGGTCTGTTTTTAAATTCTGAGATTAAAAAAGTCCTGTTTGATTCAGATTTCATATAATTTAGGTAAACTAGCAAATTATATACTTAGGTATTGCCTACTAAGAAATCAATGCTGTTTCTCTATTATGATCTTAAATACGGTCTTCCAAGCAAGTGTAAAAGGTGTTAGTTTTTTCTCTTACTGCCTATGAATATTATGACACTTTTACTTTTTAATGCCCCCTGTGAAACCTGTGTTCTTAGACTTTAATGAGCCTAAAGTGAAGGTGAAGTCGCTCAGTCGTGTCTGACTCGTTGGGACCCCACGAACTGTAGCCTCCCAGGCTCCTCTGTCTGTGGAATTTTCCAGGCAGGAATACTGGTGTGGGTTGCTCTTTCTTTCTCCAGATCTTCTCGACCCAGGGATTGAACCTGGGTCTCCTGCATGGCAGGCAGATGCTTTACTCTCTGAGCCACCAGGGAAGTCCTGGTATAGTCCAAACTATAGCGTTAATAGCTTATGTAAATCGATTGGTATCTGACTTGAACATCTAGAGTGACAAATTTTTCCTAATTGTGCATACAAATTAGTATTTTCCTAAGTCTGTTCTTAAAATGTATTTTTCTTACAAGGTCATATAGATTTCAACATACTAAAGAAATATTTTAGTAATTACTTTTTATGTTGAAATTTTATTTTACTTTACTAGAAATTTTAATTCATTAAGTCTTACTTTTCCTTGCAATAATAATGTATTTCCAAACCATTATAAAATTTGTAGAGACTCTTATATTTAATATTTGACTATAATACTCAAATTGGTTTTACTTGGCTCACAAAGGTAGAGAGAAATCCAAATTTACTCATAATAAACGTATTAGAGAAACTGTCAATAAATTTACTGTTATAATTGAATCATATGATATCTAAATTGTTGATAATATGATCTGCTCGTTAAACAATAGTGTCTGGAGAAAATGATGGATTAATTGACTGATGGCTAAAGTTTCCTTCAAATATAATGGTTTACCCAGTTTGATTTGATTTGTGTAAAATAACTTTCTCTAATAAACAATTTGCTCAGAGGCAATAGAAGAAATGAATGGTTATCAAACCAAACTTAATTAGTCTATCCTAGATTGATATTACTTGGGGAGTCTTCGTTTTAATTGTGGAGGGCTGGATACAAAGAGTTTGGTTCATTATTTTTTCCTGTATAAACACTATTGTGTAACTACCTATGGAATAATAACATGTGAATTCATTTTAATAAATGCTTGTAAAGTGAATTAGCTAATTATGCCAGGCTAAAAATGATTCCTTTAATTATTTTGGATATTTAACTGGTACTTCAATTTTATTATTGTTAGTCTGTAAATGTGATTTGTATTAGCTCTGCCAAACTAATTATAATATATAACTTAACAATTTGAACAGTTTTGTAATGCTAATTATGTTCTCTTCTCTTGTGTAAGAGAAAACGTTATTTCTAGTTTACATGATGATAAAGGTTTAGCACGAACGTAGACCAAAAGAATGGCAGATTATGTGTAAATAGAGAATAAAAAACCCTCAGTATCCAATACAGTGATTGACGTCATTGTATGTATGAGAAGAGTAGCATATTTCATTCAGGAGAAGACGAAACCAGTGACTCAGTTAATCTTAAGATGATATTAGTTTGGCACTTGAAGATATGATATAGAGGAAGAGATGTGATTGATTATTGTTTTACGAAGTAGGAGCATACTCTTCATGATCTTACCATAGAAGAACTCTATCCACATTCTCAGAAAGATTTATACTAATAACTCATTAGGAATATTAAAAACAATATACTTTTTAAATTTAATTTTATATTGGAGTATATTGATTTCTTAGTTTCAGGTGTGTTGTGTTAGTTTCAGGTGTGCAGCAAGGTGATTCAGTTATACATATCCATTGTTTTTCAGATTCTTTTCCCATATAGGTTATAGAATATTGAGTAGAGTTCCCTGTGCTAGACATTAAGTCCTTGTTGATCATACCTATTTTATATATAGTAGTGTGTATGTTAATCCCAAACTCCTAATTTATCCCTGCCCCTACCTTTTCCTTGATAAACATAAGTTTGTTTTCAAAAAAACAATATGCTTAATCACCTCCACTTTAGCAAGCTAATTCTGATTGCTTTTGAATCAGAAGTAAGTGAGAATTTTTTAAAAGATTTTAGTAGTGAAAAATGTACTACTAAAATGTACTACTAAAATTTCACTTTAGTCTTTCTGGGAGAGTAAGCAATTACCACAATCAGGACACAGATTTAGTTCCATCACCTAAGAAAAACCTTCCTCATGCTGACACACCCTCCTCCTTCCCTGACCCCTGACAGCTACTGGTAAGTTTTCACTATTAGTTTTACCTTTTTCCAAAAAGCCATATGTATGTATTTAGTTGCTCAATCATGTCCGACTCTTTGCGACCCCATGGACTGTAGCCTGCCAGGCTCCTCTGTCCATGGAATTCTCCAGGCAAGACTACTGGAATGCATAGCCATTCCCTTCTCCAGGGGATCTTTCCGCAACTCAGGGATTGAGCCCCAGTCTCCTGCATTGCAGGTAGCTTCTTTACCATCTGAGCAACCAGGGAAGCCCAGAATATCATATAAATGAAATGAGAGAGTGTTTGATCTTTTGAAACTGGTTTCTTTCACTTAGCATAATGCCTTTGAGATTCATTCATGTTTTTGTAATATCAATAGTTTGTTTCCTTTCTGCCCCTCCCCAAATTAGAAATATTAATATCAGTTTGTCGAGTTAATATAGATGATCTACCTGTAATATGGAAGCTTGATTTTTCCTTATGAACATCCCCATCATAACTAGAACTTGATTTTTGCCCTTATTCATGCATATATAGTTGTCTTTTTAATGTCTGCATTGTGGTTTTATGGATTCATTATATTTTGTTTAACCTGTCTCCAACATAAATGCATAGATTTTTAAAAAATATTCAAAGCTGCAGTAAGCATTTCTGTGCATTATTTTTTCTGCATGTATATCTCCCAACAATGCCTAGAAATAAAATTTCTGGGTAAAAGAATAAACACAGAAATGTGTATGGATCACAGTTTGCCTTCCCCAAAATGTTGAACCAATTTATACATGCTTATATTTTGCTCTGTCATTATGTTTCTTTTTAATATTTGCAAGTCTAGTAATTAATAATATCTCTTACTTTAAATTGTATTTCATTAAACATATAGTGCATGTGAACTCAGTGTTGTTTAAATGCCAGTTGCATCCAGTTTGATCTGTATTTGATTCAGTCAGATCCTAATTTTAAAAAGCAAATTTTTTTTGTTTGGTGGTTTTTGTTTGGGGGTTGTAGTGTTTTTTTAGGGTTTGTGTTGTTACTGTTCACTGTTTTAATAGGAGTATAGAAGTATCTCCGGAGAAGGCAATGGCACCCCACTCCAGTACTCTTGCCTGGAAAATCCCATGGATGGAGAAGCCTGGTGGGCTGCGGTCCGTGGGGTCGCGAAGATTCGGATACGACTGAGCGACTTCACTTTCACTTTTCCCTTTCATGCACTGGAGAAGGCAATGGCAACCCACTCCAGTGTTCTTGCCTGGAGAATCCCAGGGACGGGGGAGCCTGGTGGGCTGCCATCTGTAGGATTGCACAGAGTCAGACACAAATGAAGTGACTTAGCAGCAGCAGCAGTATTCCATTTTATTTTTTTTATTATGAAAACATAGTTTATTTACTACATTTTACTAAAACTGAGTTTTCTACTATATCTTTTCAAATTTTTTTTATGCTTACTCTAGGGATTATAATAGATACATATTTAACTTCACAATCTATTTGGAATTAATACTTTACTGTTAAAGTTGAATGTAGATTCTTTTATCCTCCACTGTTTATTTTGTAGTTACACTACATATTGCATTGATACACATGAAAAACCCCTTAGAAAATGTTATAATTTTGAACCATTATATATATTCTATAGAATAAAAGAGGAAAATTAAATTTATCCAGATATTTGCTCCATTTCTCTTCTTTTGTCCTTGATGTTTCACGTTTCTTTCATATCATTTCTCTTTAATCTGAGGAACTTACATTAACTTTTTCTTACAGAGTAGTTCTACTGACAATAAATTCTCTTAGTTTTGTATCATTTTCACCTTTTTACGCGAAGGACTTTTTTTTCCTGGACATAGAATTCTAGGTTGATGGTTTTAGCATTTTAAAAATGTTTCATTTTCATCAGACTGCATGGTTTCTGATGAAAATTCCACAGTTATTTAAAGTGCTATTTTCCATCATTTTATGGTGCTATTTTTCTTTGGTTGCTTTCAAGATTTTGTTCCTGGCCGTCAATTTATGCTGTTTGGTTATAATGTATAAGCGTGGATGTCTTTATGTTTATTCTTTGTGAATCTATAGGTTTGTGTTTTTGCCAAATTTGGGAAGTTTTCAACTGTTATTTTTTTTTCTTTGTTTTTTTCATTGAGGTAAAATTCACATGATGTACAATTGAGCCTTTTAAAGTGTACAGTTCATTGACATTTAGTGCATTCAAGTGTAGAAAGTGTTAGTTGCTCATTCATGTCCAACTCTTTGCATTATGGATAGTAACCCACCAGATTCCTCTGTCCATGGAATTCTCCAGGCAAGAATACTGGAGTGGGTTGCCATTCCCCTCTCCACAGGATCTTCCTAACTGGGGACTGACCTAGGCCTCCTGCATTACAGGCAGATTTTTTACCATCTGAGCCATGTTGTGCAAATACCAACTTTGTGTAATTTCAAATATTTTTCATTACTTTAGAAGAATACTGTGTACCCTTTAAGTAATCATTCTGCATTCTCCCCTCTCCCGTCCTGTGGGGATAGCTCTAATGTGGTCTCTGTCTGTGGATTTGACTCTTCTGGTTACTTCATATGAAAAGAACCATGCACTATGTGGCCTTTTATAGCTGGCTTCTTTCACTTAATATGATGTTTTCAAGGTTCTTCCAGGCTGTAGGACGTATCAGTACTTTGTTTCCTTTTGTGGCTAAATAATATTCCATTTTGTGGAGAGATACATGTGTGTGTGTGTATATATATATATACACACACATATATATATATATACTGTATTTTATTTATCTTTTTATTAGTCGACAAACAGTTACATTGTTTCCTCTTGACTTTTCTGAATAGCACTAGTATAAACAAAATGAACAATTTTTTTGTGGATATCTCAGAGAAATAAAGTATAAAATATATATAATATAAAATAAACATGTATGTGGAGTTGCTAAGTCATATGGTAATTTTGTTTAGCTTGTTGATTTACCACCAGACTATACTGCACAATGCTGCACCATTTTATATTTCCAATAGCAATATACAAGGTTTTCTGTTTCTCTACGTACTTATTTCTCCACATGCATATATTTATGTGTAATCCAAATATGCATGTATACAAAAAATATATATATTTATATATGTATATTAAATATATATATATATATGTAATTATAGCCATCCTAGTATGTGTGAAGTGACATCTCATTGTGGTTTTGATTTTCAGTTTCTTAGTGACAAATCATGTTGGACATAATGTGCTTTTATATTTTCTTTGGAAAAGAATATTCAGGTCTTTGCCTATTTTTTTATTAGTTTATCTTTTTCCTGTTGAGTTGTGAAAATTCTTTAAATAATCTAGATACTAAACTCTTATCAGATATGTGATTTAAAAATATTTTCTCTTCATGTAGATTGTCTTTTCGTTTCTTTTTTTTTTTTTTTTATTGTTTTTGCCATACAATGTCATGATATCGCCATGGGTTTACATATGCTTCCCCTCCAGAACCCCCCTCCCTCCTCCCTCCCCCCTGGGAAATCTCGCTGCACCAGCCCCGAGCATCAATCCTGGGCTGGCGATTGATTAGACATATGATAATTAACTTGTTTCAATGTCCTTCTCCCATATCATCCCACCCTTACCCTCATCCCCAAAGTCCACGAGTCTATTCTATACATCTGCGTTCCTTTTGCTGTCTCGCATGTTGGGTTCTCGTTACTGTCTTTCTAAATTCCATATATATGTGTTAATATACTGTATTGTTGTTTTTGCTTCTGGCTTACTTCACTCTGGATAATGGGCTCCAGTTTCGTCCATCTGAGTAGAATTGCTTCAAATGAATTTTTTTTTAATGCTGAGTAATATTCCATTGTGTATATGTACCACAGCTTTCTTATCCATTCGTCAGTTGATGGGCATCTAGGTTGCTTCCATGTCCTGGCTATTGTAAAAAATGCAGCGATGAACATTGGGGTACATGTGGCTCTTTCAATTCTGGTTTCCTCGGTGTATATGCCCAGCAGTGGGATTGCTGGGTCATATGGCAGGACTATTTGCAGCTTTTTAAGGAACCTCCACACTGTTTTCCATAGTGGCTGTACTAGTTTGCATTCCCACCAACAGTGTAAGAGGGTTCTCTTTTCTCCACATCCTCTCCAGCATTTATTGCTTGTAGATTTTTGGATGGCAGCCATTCCATGACCCACCTCCCAGTATATTGGAAATAAAAACACGAATAAACAAATGGGACCTAATTAAAATTAAAAGATTTTGCACAACAAAGGAAACTATAAGCAAGGTGAAAAGACAGCCTTCAGAATGGGAGAAAATAATAGCCAATGAAGCAACGGACAAACAATTAATCTCAAAAATATACAAGCAACTCCTGCAGCTCCATTCTAGAAAAATAAACAACCCAATTAAAAAGTGGGCCAAAGAACTTAACAGACATTTCTCCAAAGAAGATATAAAAATGGCTAACAAACACATGAAAAGATGCTCAACATCACTCATTATCAGAGAAATGCAAATCAAAACCACAATGAGGTACCACTTTACACCAGTCAGAATGGCTGCCATCCAAAAATCTTTTCGTTTTTGATGATGTCCTTGGAAGCACAGGTTCTCAGTTTTGTTGATGTTCAGTTTATTTATTCTTTTGTTGCTGTTTTCTTTTGTGTGAAATCTAACAATTCATTGCCAAATTCTGAGGTCATGAATATTTATTTCCATATTTTCTTATAATAGATGTGAAGTAGGGGATCTAATTGCAGTTGGTTAACCATTTATCCCAGCACTATTTATTGCAGATAGTATTTTTTCTCCTTTGAATGATCTTAGCATCCATGTCAAAAATCATCTATCCATAGAATTTTGGGTATATTCCTAACTCTAAATTATATTCCATTGCTCTATGCTATGATCCAAATATTTATGTCTCTCCCAATTTCATATATGGAAATCCTCATCTCCAAAGGTGATAGTTTTGGTGGGTGGACTTTTGCAAAGTACTGAGGTTGTGAAAGCAGAGCCATCATGAATGGGATTCTAAAACAACCTCCACAGAGATCCTTTGTCCCTTCTGCTAAATGAGGATCTAGGAGAGAAGCCTCACCAACCCTTTCTTTCACACTGATCTTGGAATCCTAACTGGAAGCCTCCAGAACTGTGAAGAATAAATTTCTGTTGATCATAAGCTACCCAACCTGTGGTGAAAGCCCAGACAGACTTTGACAGTGTATAGGTCTCTTTGACAGTACTATATTGTTTTGATTACTGTAGCTTTGAAGTAAGTTTTAAATCAGGAAGTGTAAGTCCTCCGAATTTGTTTTTCAGTATTGTTTTGGATTCAGAGTCCTTTGCAATATCATATGAATTTAAAGGTTATCTTCTATTTCTGCAAAAGAAAGCTACTGAAAACTGTATTGAATCTGTAGATCATTTGGGGAAGTATTGCCATCATAACCGTATTAAGTCTTTTACTCCATTAGTATGGAATGTCTTTCCATTGAATTCAGTTCAGTTCAGTCGCTCAATCCAACTCTTCTCGACCCCATGAACCGCAGCACGCCAGGCCTCCCTGTTCATCACCAACTCCCAGAGTTTACCCAAACTCATGTCCATTGGGTCGGTGATGCTTGAATTAGGTACCTAATTTCTTTCAGCATTATCTTATAATTTTCAGTGTCCACATCTTTCACTTCCTTGGTTAAATTTATTCCAAGACATTGTATTCTTTTGTAAATGGACTCATTATCTTTATTTCCTCCTCGCATTGTTCATTCTTGAGGTATAGAAACTTAACTGATTTTAACAGAGTGTGTTGCCTCTGTACCCCCACAACATTGCTGAACTTGTTTAATAGCTACCGCATGTTTTCTGGACTTTTTGATATATTCTCTGTGTGGAATCGTATCATCTATAGAGATAGTTTTATTTTTGTCTTTGCAGTTTGTATATTTTATATTTTTTTCTCTCACCTAATTTCTCTAGGTAGAACTTTTAGTACAGTGGTCAATAGCAGTGGTAAAACTGGGATCCTTCAGTCTTTCCTGATCTCAGGGCAAAAGCTTTTAGCCTTTTACCATTGAGTATGTTAACTATTTTCCCCTTTGATTCTGTCAGCGTTTGCTTTATATGTTTTGAAGCTATTGTTATGCTACATATGTGTTTATGGTTTTTGTATCTTTTTGTTGATTTGACCTCTTTAATCAATATATAATGTCTCTTGTCTCTTGTAACAGTGTTTTGATTTAAAACCTATGTCGTCTGACGTTGGCATAGCCTCCCCGGCACTCTCAGTCCCTCTGTGTGGAGTATCTTTATCCATCCTTTCACTTTCACTTGTGTCTTTCTGTCTGAAGTGAACCACTTGTAAGCAGCATGTAGTTGTAGCAGCTTGCAAAATGGATTCTGGCAGTCTCTGTCTTTTAGGTGAGTTTAATGTATTGACATTTAAAGTTGCTGCTGTTGCTAAGTCTCTTCAGTCGTGTCCGATTCTGTGTGACCCCGTAGACGACAGCCCACCAGGCTCCTCCATCCCTGAGACTCTCCAGGCAAGAACACTGGAGTGGGTTGCTATTTCCTTCTCGAATGCATGAAAGGAAAAGTAAAAGTGAAGTCTCTCAGTCCTGTCCAACTCTTCGAGACTCCATGGACTGCAGCCCACCAGGCTCCTCCATCCATGAGAGTTTCCAGGCATGAGTACTGGATCGGGATGCCATTGCCTTCTCCGTTTAAAGTTGTTACCAATAAAGAAAGAATTAGTTCTGGCACTTTGCTGTTTATTTTCCACATATCTTAAATATTTATTTATTGTTGTCCCCAGTTCCTTACATACTGCCTTCTTTTACATTTGATTGATTTTTTCCTACTGTCAATTGTTACTTTCTCTTCAGTTATTTTTCTGTAAAATTTTTATTTTCTTAGTGATTGCCACATGGATTATAGTTAGCATCCTTAATTTATAACAATGTAATATGAACTGATACCAAGTTAACTTCAGTATGGTCAGTTAGTTTAGTTCAGTTCAGTCACTCAGTTGTGTCCGACTCTTTGCGACCCCATGAATTGCAGCACGCCAGGCCTCCCTGTCCATCATCAACTCCTGGAGTCCACCCAAACGCATGTCTGTTGAGTTGGTGATGCCATCCAGCCATCTCATCCTCTGTCCTCTGTCATCCCCTTCTCCTCCTGCCCCCAATCCTTCCGAGCATTAAGGTCTTTTCCAATGAGTCAGCTCTTCCCATGAGGTAGCCAAAGTATTGGAGTTTCAGCTTCAACATCAGTCCTTCCAATGAACACCCAGGACTGATCTCCTTTAGGATGGACTAGTTGGATCTCCTTGCAGTCCAAGGGACTCTCAAGAGTCTTCTCCAACACCACAGTTCAAAAGCATCAATTCTTTGGAACTCAGCTTTCTTCATCGTCCAACTCTCACATCCATACACTGACTACTGGAAAAACCATAGCCTTGACTACACAGGCCTTTGTTGGCAAAGTAATGTCTCTGCTTTTCAATATGCCATCTAGGTTGGTCATAACTTTCCTTCCAAGGAGTAGGCGTCTTTTAATTTCATGGCTGCAGTCACCATCTGCAGTGATTTTGGAGCCCAAAAAAAAAAGTCAGCCACTGTTTGCACTGTTTCCCCATCTATTTCCCATGAAGTGATGGGACCAGATGAACTCTTCTCCTGTTCATCAGTTCTAGCCTTTTATGTTATTGTCATAAAATACACAAAATCTGTATATAACATGCCTGTTCATGTAGATTTATAATTTTTCAGATTTTGTCTTTTATTTAGGCAAGAAAAAGAAGAGTTGCAAACTGAAAATAAAGTAATACTAGCTTTTACTCATATCTATGTGATTATCTTTACCAGGGATCTCTGTTTCTTTAAATTGTGGTCTAGTATCCTTTCATTTAAGCCTAGAGGAATTCCTTTAGTCTTTATTGTAGGGCAGGTCTACTAGTGATGGACACTCTTAGCTTTAATTTTTTTTGAATCTGGGAATGTTTTACTTCTTCCTGAATTTTTGGAAGACAGTTTTACTGGGTATAGAATTCTTGGTTGACAACTTTTTTTCCCCCAACATTTTTAAAATATTGGGTTAGGTGAGAAGTTCATCCAGGTTTTTCCATAAGATGTTACAGAAAAATCTGACCCTGTTTCTCTGACAGAAACAATCTTAATTAAAAAATTAAGAGAAATCAAGAGAAGGCTATATAAATACTGAGGTTCTGTTAATTTAAAAAATGGAAATTGTAGAAATTTGGATTTGTGAATTAAATTCTGAAAAGCCACAGAAGAAAATTGAAGTAAAGCCAAATATAAAGTAATTTTGAAAAAGTATCAAGGGGATAGAGTGATTAGAAAGAAAAAGAGATAAGAATAGTCAGATTTACCACAGTGCTATTGAAGCTTAAGCTTTCAAGGGGCCTACTGAACCTGTATCTGCCCTTCCTTATAAGGGATAAGTGACACTGTTTTTGTCAGGGATATTAAATACAAGAGAGGAAAAATCTTACAATTTGGTAAAATTTCTAAAAGATCACTTGCAAAGCTGAAGCATATTGGTATTTCTCCTTTCTGCCTTTACAAAAACAAAAGACTTGGCCCTTGCCAAAGCAGGTAAACTCTATTTATTAGAAAGCCAAATTTCAATAAGATAGATTATTATAGTATGTTCATATTTGTAGGTGACTTTAAATGAAATTTGGCTAGTTCAGTCTTATTTTGCAGGTGGATAAACTAAGATCTAACAAGATTAATTAAAACAAATCTGATTGCCAGTTTTGCTCTTTTTTCAATATACTCACTATCCCTCTCTCTTGGACATTTCGAAAGAAGCCTACTAGGGCAAAATATAGTCTCTTCTTTGGGATTACCTCTACTGTTTGTTTTTATTTGTAGTCTAAATAAATATAATGTTGGGAAAGTTTTAGAGATCAGCTATTATTAAACTTTTGAGAAACTTTTGATGATTGGATAAAATTCATCCCCTGTGACCCATTCATTGCCCTTGGACTTAGATGTGTAAATGATTCCTAACGTAGATGGAGACACCCAAGATTCAGAAACAGGGGCTGATTTTTTTTTGAAGATCTCAAAGTGTCCGGTAGCAGACAAAATTCATATGTTCTACTCATTTATTACCCCTAACAGTTAAGTGATCAGCTTTCCTCTTAGCTCAGTTGGTAAAGAATCCGCCTGCAATGCTGGAGACCGCAGTTCGATTCCTGGGTCAGGAAGATCCGCCAGAGAAGGGATAAGCTACCCACTCCAGCATTCTTGGGGGGCCTTTGTGGCTGAGCTGGCAAAGAAACCGCCTGCAGTGTGGGAGACCTGAGTTCAATCTCTGGGTTTGGAAGAACTCCTGGAGAAGAGAAAGACCCCTCCAGTATTCTGGCCTGGAGAACGCCGTGGACTGCAGAGTCCACGGGGTCACGAAGAGCCGGATGCGACTGAGCGACCTTCACTCCACTTTCACAGTTCGGTTCTTCAAATTGTGATAAGTCAGTGGAACAACAGTTTCCTTCCTTTTTGTCTCCCCTCTCTTCCACAAACTGAATGTACAAGTACTATTATACCTATTTGGAGAGTAAGTTACTTCTTCAGAATATCGCCATCCTAAGTAAAACTTGATTTTCACTCTTATTAATGCATGTACTTCTGCCTTTTTAATGGGTACATTGTACTCTAGTTTATGGATGTATCATATAACTTCACCTGTCTCTAATATAGACAGTTAAATTTTTTAAATACTGCATTCAGAGCTGTAATGAACAATCTTGTGCCTATCTGTTCTGGAAGTATTTAACGATTTCTAGATATTAAATTGCTGAAGGAAAGAATAAGCATGAAAAAATTTGTATGGACTACAGTTTGCCTTCCAAAAAGATATAACCAGTTTGTATCTCACCAAAAAAAATAAATAAATAAACAGTGACTGTTTTTCTGTAATGCTACCATTTTTATACTTCTTTGTAATCTTTGCAAATCTAGTAATTGAAAATATTTGACTTTTAAATATTTTATTAATTATTAATGCACTGGAACTCAATATATGTCTAACACCTCAGTGTGACATTTAGATCCAGTGCAGTCATGGTCAAAATCTTCCCAAGGATTTTTATAGTCATTGACAAGCTGATTCTAAAATTTTGTGGAAAGGCAAATGAACCTTTTCAGTTTCAAAAAAATTTTAAAGAGAAAAAGTTGAGAGTTCACGCTACCCAGTTTTAAGACTTAATATAAAGCTACAAATGACAAGCCAGTGTATATTGGCTAAAGGAAAAATACATGGTTCAGTGAACAGAGAGTCCAGAAATTGACCCACAGAAATATTGCAAACTGATTTTTTTGTCAGTTTGAAAGTAAGTTTAATAGCAGAGGGATGGTCTTTTCAATAAATGGTGCTGGAACACTTGGACATTTATATGCAAAAAGAACCTTAACATGTACCTCACACCTTATACAATAATTCAGAATTGATCATGGACCTAAATGTAAAATGTTAAACTATAAAACTTCTAGAAGAAAACATCAGAGAAAATTTGTGTAACCTTGAGTTAGGTGATGAATGCTTAAAATTGACATCAAAATTACAATCTGTAGAAGAGAAAGTGGATAAATTGTTCTTTAAAATGTTTATTCTGTGAAAAACACTGTTATAAGGATACAGAGAGAGCCACAGGATAGAAAATATTTGGAAATTGAACATCAGAAAAAGGGCTTGTATGCAGAATATACATAGAGCTCTAAAAATTCAACCATAAGTACAGGAGACAGAATAATGGCCACCCCCGACTATGATCTACATTCCTAATCCCTGAAACCTTTGAATATATTATTTTATATGACAGAGAATTAAGACTGCAGATGGAAATAAGTTTAGTCATCTCCTGTAAGATAGGGAGAAGACCCTGGATTATCTGTGTGGGCCTAATGTAACCAGAAGGGTTCTTGGGTTCTTAAAAGTGAAATGATGATGCAGAAGAAATAGAGTGATGTGATGTGCTTATGTTTATAGCAGCTTTTTTCATAATCACCATAAACTGAGAATGACCAAGATATCCTTCATTAGGTGAATGAATGAAAAACAAGGAAGTGGCGCATCATATGATGGAATGGTGCATGCATACGTGCTAAGTCGCTTCAGTGGTGTCTGACTCTTTGCAGCACCATGGACTGTAGCCCACCAGGCTCTTCTGTCCATGGGATTCTCCAGGCGAGAATACTGGAGTGGGTTGTCATGCCCTCCTCCAGGAAACCTTCCTGACCCAGGGATTGAACACCTGTCTCTTACATCTCCTGAACTGGCAGGCAGGTTCTTTACCACTGGGCTTCCCTTGTGGCTCAGCTGGTAAAGAATGTGGGAGACCTGGGTTCAGTCCCTGGGTTGGGAAGATCCCCTGGAGAAGGGAAAGGCTACCCACTCCTGTATTCTGCCCTGGAGAGTTCCATGGACTAGTCCCTGGGATCGGAAAGAGTCGAACACTTATGAGTGACTTTCACTTTGACTTTTCACTTCTTTGCCTAGACTAGCGCCACCTGGGAAGCTCACAATGGAATGGTACTCAACTTTACTCAACAATAAAATGGAATGAACTGCTTATTCTTGCAGCAACATGGATGAATATTACATGCATTTTGCTAAGAACAAAGACAGAACTTAAAGACTGTGTAATATGATTCCATTTATATGACATTCTGGAAAAGGTAAAGCTGATAAGATATAAAATAGATCAGAGAAATACCAACCGGAAGGGAAAAGGAGGGATGGTTGACTACAAAAGGGACACACAGGAATTTTTTAAGTGATGGAACTGTTGTATGTGGTACTAAAGATGTTGGCTATGTGGCTATGCATTTGTTAAAAGTCACTGAACTTTAACTGATAATAAATTTTAAAAATCAACCAAGGTGTCAGAGGATCCCAGAATAGAATGGATACTTTCTAGTGAACTTTATTTACCGTGAAGAAATTTGGCAAAGTCTACCTTACTCAGATGATCCAGGTTGAAGTCAGCAGTGATAAGTCAAGTTGTAGTACATTTATGGTATTCTTTCCAAAGCCCATAACCCCTGTCTAATCATAGGAAAACATCGAATAAGCCCAAAATGAAGGAAATTCTACCAAATACCTGACTAATGCTCTTCAAAAGTGTTGAGGACATGAAAAACAAAGGAAGGCTGAGAAACTGTCATACCCTGGAGAGACCAGGGAATATGACAACTCAGTGAAGTGGAGTTGAGGGCTGGTTCCAATAGCAGATTATCTTTTCATTAGTCGGAACACTCATGAAACCAAGTCTATAGTTTAGTTGATAGTGTTACTGTAACAGTGATAAGTTTTTAGTTTTGACAGATGTATCTTTGTTATATCAGAAGCTACCATTTGAAGCTGGATGAAGGATATGTAGGAACTCTACTATATTTACATCTTTACAGTGGATTAAAAAATAAATTGCAGATTGCTCTGAGGACCCAGCTGAGGTAACATTGCACTAATGAAAACACTCAAGCCCATTTTAGAGCTGAGTGTTTGAATAATAATGTAAGAAAATATTTGAATAATTATTATTGCTGTGTACCTCAGGAGACTCTGTCTTTTACTATCCAGTATAACATTTCAAGTTTTGTAAATTATAGTAATTGTATACAAATTATATTTTTATTATTTTTGTAAGTAGCAGTCTTCTTTCCTTGAAAGTGTCCTGCTGATAGTGATGTCATCTCTGTGAAAATATGGATGATGAGATATATCTAAGCAACATTACCCATATGGTCTATAAAGCTCACCTATGGATGATTTTTCTGCTTCATTACTATGAAGCCTTTACTGAGATTTAGGGTTCATTCACTCAGCATGTACTGCCTACACACTTGTGCCTGGCACTGGCTTAGTTACACAGTGCTGAACCTCCAGAACTAACAGTCTAGTGAGGAAGAGAAAGTACATAGAAGGTTACAACATTATCTGAGAAGAGCCTTCAGGTATTTTATTTTAAAAGTCTGTGAGACCTAACCCCAGGCATAGAATTTCTAATGCTTGAATGCCAAGAGTTCAGAAAGTGCTGCTAGACAACTTGGAGGAGGTGGGGAAAGCTTTAACACATGATAATGTGCATCTTCAAAGCCTATTTTACCAGGGGATCCTGGGAGAGAGAGGATTATGTACTAGTAGTACTAGTATTTCTTAGCCTTTTAAACTCCATGACCCTCCTTTGGTTAAAAAAAAAAAGTTCATGTCTGTTTTCCGCATTATTTTGAAATTTCAACTTAAATGAAATATGGCTAAAAGTAAACCAAAATAAGGAGTAAACAGTTGAACAAAAATGTCCAAACTATAAATTAACTTCCTCTCTCCCTACTTTTCCTGTGTCACCCATCATGCTTTAGTTGAAAGTGACAGTGTAAGTCTCTCAGTCATGTCTGTGACCCCATGGGCTATAGCCCACCAGGCTCCTTTGTCCATGGAATTCTCCAGGCAAGTATACTGGAGTGAGTTGCCATTTCCTTCTCCAGGGTGCTTTAGGGGGGATGAAGTTTATTGATTCATCTGTTGATATAATTACTTGATAAATAGGTCTGACACCTCGGAGGTGTCCATGTTATTGTTATATGATCAGAAGATTTCTCTTAAAAGGCAGAGATTTAAATGCCATAATAGGCATATGAAGGCCAGTTATATATGTGAGTTCCTTGTCTAATATGCCTCTAATGCAGGATCACAGTGTTGCTTTCCATTCTGCTTTTGACCAAAGTAGGTTTTCAATGGCCTGTGACATTTTACATTAAGCCTGCCGTGACTACTCCTTCCTATGTCCCGGTTGGTTCAGTTCCCCACCCCCCCCCCTTTTTAAATTATTTTATTTATTTTTTTCCTTTACATTGTCGTGTTGGTTTTGCCATACATTGACATAAACCCACCATGGGTATACATGTGTTCCCCTTCTAGAACCCCCCTCCCACCTCCCTCCTGATTCCATCCCCCTAGGTCATCCCGGTGCACCAACCCTGAGCACCCTGTATCATGCATCAAACCTGGGCTGGCCATTCATTTCACATATGATAATTTACACAGCTTCCCTTTTATGTGCCTTCTTTGAACCTTTTGCTATGGATTGGGCACTTATCATTTTGACTAACAGCTGCCTTTTTCATGCATCTGCTTAGTTTATTTATGTAGCATTTATTGAAGATCACCAACAGTTTTTGTTCCCAAACAGCTTGCAAATATCAGGCCATGTTTATTTTGCCAGTCTTAAGCAGGTGAAAAATATTATCTCCCAGATACTTCAATTGTACTTCTGTAATTATGGATGTTCTTTCATACCTTTACTTTCCATATAGTTGTCTTCATATAAATCACCTCATTTGTATCCTTTACCCATTTTTTAAATATGATTTTTGTCCTTTTTCATACTGATTTATAAGAGCTCTTTGTCATATGTTACAGTTTTTCCAAGTTTGTGTCTTGACTTTGTTTACGGTGGTTTTTTAAAATATCCTGTTTCCTTGATAGTGTCTATATTTTAAAAGTAAAATGTTGTTTAACTCAAAAGAATAGTTGTTTAAGGGAAATTTATGGCAACCTAGCAGTTGAATAAGAAAACAGTTTTGGTTGGTGGAACAGATACCAAAGAAACCTGGAAATTTCATCTTTCTAAATGATGAATTTTTCCTTTAAAGACCTGTCCCTATAAAAGGGGGACATTTGATATACCATCACTTTTTATGCTGTGAGGATAAAATTTGTCTTCACTTTAGTTATAAATATCTCACAATATGTTATATGTAAATGTCAGTATATGTACATTTTTCTGAAATGGTGCAGTTGGTTATTTTGTCATTTGTGATACTGCAAATCTATCACTCACCTCTACTGTCTTTATTCTTTGTTTGGGTAATGACTTCAGAGAAGTTTAATACCCTATAACTGTAGCAGTGGAAGGATTCTCATCATAAATTTCAGTATGACTGAAGTTATTATACCTTAATGAAACTGTGAGCCATGACATGTAGGGCTACCCAAAACAGGACGGTCTCGGTGGAGAGCTCTGGCAAAACATGGTCCACTGGAGAAGGGAGTGGCAAATCACTTCCGTATTCTTCCCTCGAGAACCCCATGAACAGTATGAAAAGGCAAAAAGGTAGGATACTGAAAGAAGAGGTCCCCAGGATGGTAGGTGCCCAATATGCTGCTGGAGAACAGTGGAGAAATAACTCCAGAAAGAATGAGGAGACAGAGCCAAAGCAAAAACAACACCTATCTGTGGATGTGACTGATGATGGAAGAAAAGTCTGATGCTGTAAAAAACAATATTGCATAGGAACCTGGAATGTTAGATCCATAAATCAAAGTAAGTTGGAAGTGGTCAAGCAGGAGATAGCAAGAGTGAATATTGACATTTTAGGAATCAGCAAACTAAAATGGACTAGAATGAGTGAATTTAACTCAGGTGACCATTATACCTACTACTGTGGGCGAGAATCCCTTAGTAGGGAATAGCTACTCCATGTAGCTCAATTAGCTAATTGAGCTACATGGAGTAGCCTTCATAGTCAACAAGAGTCCGAAACACAGTACTTGGATGCAATCTCAAAAATGACAGACTGATCTCTGTTCGTTTCCAAATCGAACTATTCAGTGTCACAGTAATCCAAGTCTGTGCCCCAACCAGTAATCTTGAAGAAGCTGAAGTTGAACAAATCTATGAAGACTTAAAAGACCTTCTAAAACTAAAACCAAAAAAGATGTTCTTTTCATTATAGGGGACTGGAATGCAGAAGTAAGAGGTCAAGAGATACCTGGTGGTCGTTTAGGCACTAAGTCGTGTCCGACTCTTTGCAACCCCATGGGCAGTAGCCCTCCAGGCTCCTCTGCCCTCAGGATGTTCCAGGCAACAATACTGGAATGGGTTGCCACTTCCTTCTCCAGGGGATCTTCCCAACCCAGGTGTCAAACCCGGGTCTCCTGCATTGCAGGCAGATTCTTTACCATCTAAGCTACCAGGGAAGCCCAGAGATACCTGGAGTAGCAGGCAAATGTGGCCTTGGAGTACAAAATGAAGCAGGGCAAAGGCTAACAGAGTTTTGCCAAGAGAACGCACTGGTCATAGGAAACACCAGGAGATGACTCTACACATGGATATTACCAGATGGTCAACACCGACATCAGATTGATTATATTCTTTGTAGCCAAAGATGGAGAAGCTCTATACATTCAGCAAAAACAAGACCAGAAGCTGACTACGGCTCATATCATGAACTCTTTATTGCCAGATTCAGACTTAAATTGAAGAAAGTAGGAAAAACCACTAGACCATTCAGGTATAATTTAGATCTCTTACAATTATACAGTGGAAGTGACAAACAGATTCAAGGGATTAGATCTGATAGACAGAGTGCCTGAAGAACTATGGATGGAGGCTTGTGACATTGTACAAGAGGCAGTGATCAAGACCATCTGCAAGAAAAAGGAATGCCAAAAGGCAAAATAGTTGTCTGAGGAGGGCTTACAAATAGCCGAGAAAAGAAGAGATGCTAAAGACTAAGAGGGAAAGGAAAGATATACCCATTTGAATGCCGAGTTCCAAAGAATTGCAAGGAGAGATAAGAAAGCCTTCCTAAGTAATCAATGCAAAGAAATAAAGGAAAACAATAGAATGGGAAAGACTAGAGATCTCTTCAAGGAAATTAGAGATACCAAGGGAACATTTCATGCAAAGATGGGCACAATAAAGGACAGATATAGTACGGACCTAATGAAAGCAGATGATATTAAGAAGAGGTGGCAAGAATCCACAGGAGAACTATGCAGATAAGCTCTTCATGATCCAGATAATCACGATGGTGTGATCACTCACCTAATCCATGAATGTGAAGTCACCGTGGTCCTTAGGAAGCACCACTACGAACAAAGCTAGTGGAGGTGATGGAATTCCAGTTGAGGTATTTCAAATTCTAAAAGATACTGTAAAACCACTGCACTCATTATGCCAGAAAATCTGGAAACTCAACACTGCCCACAGGACTGGAAAAGGTCAGTTTTCATTCCAGTCCCAGAGAAAGGCAATGACAAAGAATGTTCAAACTAGCGCACAGTTGCACTCATCTCACATGCTAGCAAAGAAATGCTTAAAATTGTCCAAGCCAGGCTTCAACAGTATGTGAACCATGAACGTCCAGATGTTCAAGCTGGTTTTATAAAAGGCAGAGGAACCAGAGATCAAATTGCCAACATCTGTTGGATCATCGAATAAGGAAGAGAGTTCCAAAAAAACATCTACTTCTGCTTTATTGACTATGCCAAAGCCTTTGACTGTGTGGATCACAACAAACTGTGGAAAATTCTTAAAGAGATGGGACTACCAGACCACCTGACCTGCCTCTTGAGAAATGTGTATGCAGGTCAAGAAGCCACAGTTAGAACTGGACATGGAACAACAGAATGGTTACAAACTGGGAGGCGAGTACATCAAGGCTGTATACTGTCACCTTGCTTATTTAACTTAAATGCAGAGTATTTCATGAGAAATGCTCAGCTGGATGAAGCACAAGATTGCTGGGAGAAATATCAATAACCTCAGATATGCAGATGACACCACCCTTATGGCAGAAAGTGAAGAGGAACTAAAGAGCCTCTTGATGAAAGTGAAAGAGAAGAGTGAAAAAGTTGGCTTATAACTCAACATTCAGAAAACTAAGATCTGATATCCGGCCCCATCACTTCATGCCAAATAGATGGGGAAATAATGAAAACAGTGAAAGATTTTATTTTTAGATCTTCAAAATCACTGCAGATGGTGACTGCAGCCATGAAATTAAAAGACACTTGCTCCTTGGAAGATAGGTTATGACTAACCTAGACAGGCATATTAAAAAGCAGAGACATTACTTTACCAAGAAAGATCCATCTAGTCAAAGCAATGGTTTTTCCAATAGTCACATGTGAATGTGAGATTTGGACTCTAAAGAAAGCTGAGCACCAAAGAATTGATGTTTTCAAACTGTGGTGTTGGAGAAGACTCTTGAGAGTCCCTTGGACAGCAGGGAGATCCAACCAGTCTACCCTAAAGGAAATTGGTAGTGAATATTCATTGGAATGACTGATGCTGAAGCTGAAACTCCAATACTTTGGCCACCTGGTATGAAGGACTGACTCATTGGAAATGACCCTGATGCTAGGAAAGATTGAATGCAGAAAGAGAAGGGGACAACAGAGGATGAGATGGTTGGATAGCATCACTGATTCAATTGGACATTAGTTTGAGCAAGGTCTGGGAGTTGGTGATGGACAGGGAAGCCTGGAATGCTGCAGTCCATGGGGTCACAAAGAGTCAGAACAACTGAACTGAACTGAAAGTTATCTGCATCACCCATCAAGGCACACAAATAGAGACTTTTGCTTAATTCATAAGTAGAATAAATTCAGGTATTGTCAATGCTTTGTTTTCTTCTCTTAAATATTTATCGAGACTCTGGCCAAGATCTTACACGATGGCACATGGAAATAAAAAACCTGAAAAACATGCTTCATGGGTACTCATCATGTAACAGACATGACACTGAGTTGCTAGTATCTTCTAGTGAGTCCAGTTTTACATAGAAAATGAGTACTTTTGTATGTGAGTTAGACAGAAAACTAAGTACTTTACCTTTGTATTGTTGACTGAAAAAAAGGTGTAGAACTTGAGAGTTGCGAGTTAAGGTTTATTTGCAGCAAAATGAAGACTGCAGCCCGGGAGGCAGTGTCTCAGATAGCTGTGGGAGACGGCTGCAAAGCAGCAGTGGGGGACGGTCAATATATAAAGTTTTGGTGAAGGGGGAGTTCAGTGCCATGAAGCACTCATTTTACAAAAGGTTTTTTTGTTAGTCTCGAGGATCTGATGTCACCATGAAGTGCTTTTAGTTCTTCTCTAGATGTGAGGAGATGCAAGGGTTGAGATCATAAAATCTGTCCCTAAAAACATCCAACTGTCTAAAGACCTGTCCTGTCAGATTTCCTGGAGCACAGAGCACCTCACTCCACCCTGAACCCCCTGAGGGGTTGTTGAAGGTCAACAGCTATAGCAGCATGGGGTTCAATCTCTGTAGAGGCAGATGGCAAATGCCTTGGTTGTTCAATCTTTGACTGTGCTCTTCCATTCAGTTCAGTCACTCAGTCGTGTCTAGCTCTTTCTGACACCATGGACTGCAGCATGCCGAGCTTCCCTGTCCATCACTAACTCCCAGAGCTTACTCAAACTCATGTCCATCGAGTCAGTGATGCCATCCAACCGTCTCATCCTCTGTCATCCCTTTCTCTTCCTGCCTCAGTCTTTCCCAGCATCAGGGTCTTTTCCAGTGAGTCACTTCTTCGCATCAGGTGACCAAAATATTGGGAGTTTCAGCTTCAGCATGAGTCTTTCCAATGAATATTCAGGACTGATTTCCTTTAGGGTGGACTGGTTGGATCTCCTTGCAGTCCAAGGGACTTTCAAGAGTCTTCTCCAACACCAAAGTTCGAAAGCATCAATTCTTTGGTGCTCAGCTTTCTTTATAGTCCAACTCTCACATCCATGCATGACCACTGGAAAAACCATAGCTTTGACAAGATGGATCCTTGTTGGCAAAGTAATTTCTCTGGGTTTTTAATATGCTGTCTAGATTGGTCATAAGTTGTCTTCCAAGGAGCAAGCGTCTTTTAATTTCATGGCTGCAGTCACCATCTGCAGTAATTTTGGAGCCCAAAAAAGTAAAGTCTCTCACTGTTTCCACTGTTTCCCCGTCTATTTGCCATGAAGTAATGGGACCAGATGTCAGATCTTAGTTTTCTGAATGTTGAGCTTTAAGCCAACTTTTTCACTCTCCTCTTTCACTTTCAGCAAGAGGCTGTTTAGTTCTTCTTTGCTTTCTGCCATAAGGGTGGTGTCATCTGCATATCTGAGGTTATTGATATTTCTCCCGACAATCTTGATTCCAGCTTGTGCTTCATGTAGCCCAGCATTTCTCATGATGTACTCTGCATATAAGTTAAATAAGCAGGGTGACAGTATACAGCCTTGACGTATTCCACTTGGTTAGTGCCAATTTGTAGTTGACAATATTTAAATCTCTGAAAATAGGTCCTGTCATCCCTGCTTTAAAGTTGAAGAATCTTGAGGCTCCAAGAAGTAAAATATCTTGCCAAAGTAACTGCTGCATGATAACTAAAGCCTCCTGTTGCTCCCATCAGAAACTTTAGGGTTATACACTGGCTGCTTTTATCAAGTAAATTCTATGCTGTCTCTGCTACTCTGAGTCCGTGGGGAACTGATCTGATTTCCTGGCCTCAGGAATGCAGACTTGACATAGTTCTGGCCAGTCAGATCACCCTGTTCCCCTGGCCACAGTTGTAGGTTTAATATGAGCATATTGAATCAAGCCCCATCCAAAATCAATGAGGTTTAATTTCTGAGAACTTTAGAAACTATTTGGAAAGAGAAATTCACTTTCCACTGAATTTATAGCTAGGAAAATGTAAGTCTTCAGCTGTTAAGAGCTGCTGTGTTCAAAAAACCAGTTTGAGAGTGAATGAAAGGAGTGAAAGAAACCCTGAGAGATGGAGAGAGACCAGATTCTAACAGTATCTCTTTTACCTCCCGAACCCAAGAATCCAACTGTGCTGAAATTGTGGAACCAGTCAGTTTGTAATGACTGGAAGTGATCTGATACTGAAAGTATTCTCTCTCTCTTTCTCCCCTTCCCCTTTCCCTCTCTCACACCCTTCTTCACCTCTCTTCTTCTGCCCATCTCCTGCTCTCTTCATTCTCCCTCCTTTTCCCCCTCCTTCCTGTCCCTTTCTCCCTCCCTCCCAGCTTCTCTGTCTCTGTGTGCGTGTGTGTCTCTGTCTCTGTCACACTCGCACACAGAGGTGTGTCCAGCTTGCACACTAATTCTCACATAGGAATGGCAATGAATATGCCACGCGGAAGGGGGAGTGCTCTGTTCTGCTGCCAGACCTTCTTTCTCGTGCCTCCATCGCACCTGCATTCTGTAATGGTCATGCAAGCCCTTTTAGACTGTTTACATGTCTGACTTCTTGTTTGGATTTTACTTGGTGATTTGATATGAATTTTTAATGTGAAAGCACTTAGCATTAGGAGTTTGACATTTTGTCTGACCTTAATCACCAGGAGGATCATGAGAGGTTTATTCAGTGGGAAGAGAACTGTTACAGCTCTGACAGAAATGATGGGAAATAAGTAAACAGCCTTTTAAATCTTCACCAGAAATCAATAGGGTTTAAAGATGATAGACGTTGGTGTTTTTTGCTGCTTAAGGACTTCAACCTTTTACGGGAAAATATCTTCTCAACATGTCAGCAATTTTTTCCATGTGCACAATGAATCACTGCTACAAATAGAACATTCTGCATAGCATACTCTTCATCATTATTATAAGGAAGAAATTGTATATGACTGCCCATAGTAATATAGAGCCTTTGGGGGCATTTTTATATGAAAAAAGAGGGCCATTTCTCACCATTTTGGTTTTTGTCTTATGTGTAATTTATACTCAAAACTTTTTCCTCAACACAATAATAAGTTTTTACTTATTGAGCACCTTCATTCTACTTACTGGGTATTAACTGTGTGATGTATTAAGGTAGATGATACGATTCCATTTTATAGATGATGAAATTGAGGTGCAGAGGTTCTGCCTGAGGTCATCTAACTGGTGTTACAACTGGTATTGACAGTCCTGGCCCCTAGTGTTTGAAGCTTATGCTTTTACCACTCTTTGAAGTGCGTCTCTGAGGATAGGCACTCGGTAGGTGTTCTCACCTTTGACTCTATTTCTTTAGCAATGGTATCTCTTATTTCTTTCTTGTATCTTTTCCCTCAGTCAGTAAAACTGACATAGGTGACAGATCTCCACATCATTTAATAAGAGGATAAGAGCTACACCATGGTCATTGAATAAAGAGATATGGATTGAGAACTGCTTCCCAATATACTCTGCAGATTTGTTTTTCATGAATGATTTATAAGATATTAGATTGATGTAGCATTTAGCAGTATATTCACAATAAACAGAATCCAATGCAAGTGTTCAAATATTAACCAAACGTGTTATGCAGTAACCTTTGTTTCAAGGTATAGAGTTATGAATTTCACTTTTTAAATATTTTTATTCTAAATACTTTAAAACATGAAAAACTTGCCTTTATAGAACAGTTGACTTTCCAGGTAGTCAAGGAAGTAAGATATTTATTTTATAATTTGAACGTATTCTTTCTAATGCAGACTAAGGATATCAACTCAGTTTTTTAATACTAAGTAATCATGAAATATATATCGGTAAATAAAAATTTTCACATAAAGTTCCCTGATTTGATCTCAGTTTAGATTTAAAGACTCACTACTTTTGTTAGTTGGAATTTTAAAAAGAAAAGATGAGATAGCTCTTTACCAGTTTATTGTAATACATGTTAGATATATTGAATGCAAACAGTATCATATGAAGTGTGTATTCGCTCCTCTTTTATTAGACATTCAGGCAGCAGTTGCTTAACTTTTAGAATCCTCCATTTCCTTATTTAGAAGCTGAAATAAACTAAAATTTTCAAGGATCCATCTAAGTCTCAGAATCAGAGTTGTGGTCTTGTATCCCTTTGCTCAAGTTAACACTGACTTGGGATCTCAAAAAAGATTGTTAATAGAAATCAGGAACCCTTCATTCTAGTCTGACTCTTATCTCCAACCTTTTGGTCACATAAATTCTTGAGTTCCCAGTTTTCTTGTCTGCAAAATGGGGATAACAGGACCTACTAAACAGGATTATTGTGGGAATTATTTGAATTAACATATATAGGAGCATTTAAACTCCTAATAGTTGCTGCTTTGTCAGACAGTCATTTAAGTATCTTGCTAATATAAGCTCTTATTGTCTGGATTTGATATATAACCTCAAATTCTTATACTTCAATTTTTGGAATATGACCAGATGTAACTTCTAAAAAAAAAAAAAATACTGCTGAGTTCATTTTTTCCTTTACTTTGTGACAGTTTTTATCCTTGTCCCTGTTATCAAGTAAACATGTCCATTTTTTAAAAGCCTAAGACTTCCTTAATATGATAAGGATTACAGAGTAAATAAATGAAGAGAGGGCTTTTCATTATAGGGTGTTCTGTTTATCGAGTTCCTTTTCTTGTTTGTGTTTGAACTTTTAGTCATCTCATTAAAGTCATTTACTTTGCATTTATAGTTTGCATTGGTTACTATAGGCTTTTCTGTTTAAATATTTTATTTTGATAAGGTCATTTTTTTCTAACATTTGTTTTGGGGACCAGAAATTTTCCAAAGAAGAGAATATGCTTTAAATTTATTGAAGTCAGTGGGGAAGGTATAATTTGATACCTAAAAAAGTAAAGCAAAACCAATTTTTTTGTTCCAAAGTCTTACTTAATATTTGGTACTGATCAACTGCAATTATGTCTGTGTTGGTCCTACCTACATACATTTGTTCCTTTTAAAGAACATATATGTTTCCTCTTTTCTAATATTTCAATCTTAAGTTATATAAAAATAGTTTTCATCCCTTATTAAATGACTTAATAACAGTCATAAATTTCTATCAAAACAAAAGTTATTATCGCCAGAATTAGTATCACTTTTTTCTCTTTTCATGATTCATTGTACATTCTTTTATTACAACAATTATATTACATATTGATATGTCTGACCTAAACACCATCAGGAGTTTCTTACCTTGTGAAATCTTATTTATATTTGATCTCTAGTCCTTAATCTGTGTGTTGGGCATTTAGTGAATTCCTAATAATATATTGAATGATACTTCAAATTTTGTTAAAGATCCAAAAATACTTATCCAGATTGATCTCTGACTGCGTAAACAAGTTATGTTACCATGATTCTTAAAAAAGTTTCAAATTTGTGACTGATGGTCTGTAATGTCATATTTACTTCCAAAAAATAGTCACCTTTCATATTAGTGTCACCATAATAAAAATTAAAAAATTTCTCCCAACCATTAAAATAAACCATGTATAAGTTTCTACTTTTCTTAGCTATGTGACCTTCTCCTGTTAAGGTTTATTATAACAGCTTATACTACTTTATTGCTAACTGGCTAGCTGAAGAAATTCTAAACCAGAAGAGCTTAACAGTATTAATAGTCACCTACGTTTATTTTTGCTAGGGGATTTTTTACCAAAATAGTGACATAATTATTCTGAAACTTATCCAGCTTCCAAAAAAAACCTAGGAAGCTAAGCTTGTTCTTAACCCCACAGTAGGAGTACTTGGGGAACCTGAACTGTGTACTACCAGATGCTTCTTGTATCCTGAGAAAAACTACTATTCACTTTTAATCTCAGTCCTTAAACCCAGTGAATGCCTACTAATGCTTAGTTTGGTTTGGTCCCATATAATGGAAAGTACTCATCTAAAAAGGAGACATTACAAAAAAAAAAGAGAGAGACATTACTTTGCCAACAAAGTTCCATATAGTCAAAGCTTTCCAGTAGTCCTGTATGGATGTGAGAGCTGGACCAGAAAGAAGGCTGAGCATTGAAGAATTGATACTTTTGAACTGTGGTATTAGAAAAGACTCTTGAGAGTTGCTTGGACTGCAAGGAGATCCAACCAGTCCATCCTAAAGGAGATCAGTCCTGAAATAGTCCCTGGAAGGGCAATTATACTGAAGCTGAAGCTCCAATACTTTGGCCATCTGATGGGAAGAGCTGGCTCATTAGAAAAGACTCTGATGCTGGGAAAGATTGAGGGCAGGAGGAGAAGGGGATAACAGAGGATGAGATGGTTGGATGGCATCACCAACTCAGTGGACATGAGTTTGAGCAAGGTCCAGGTGATGGAAGGACAGAAGTGCCTGGTGTGGTGCAGTCCATGGGTTCGCAAAGAGTCGGACATGACTAAGCAACCAAACAACAGCAACTCATCTATATGTAATATCTGAACTTCTGCCTTTGAGTTAGTGGGAAAGCAAGTGTATTGTAATGTCAGCTTCCTGCCATCCCTAGTCTCAACCACCATCTAAGTCCTTGTCACTGAGGTTTAGTCTCCAAAATTTGTTATAAATGATATAAACACATTTTTAACAACATCATAAATAGTCAGCATGTGTTTATATATGGCCTTGTCCATGAAGGACTATTAAGCTACTTGAGGTCAGAAGCTCTACTTTATTGTTTTTCTTAATCTCCTAGAGTTTATTACTATTTAGCACATACTGGTCAATTATGTTTACTAATTTGATGATTATACAGAATTGCAGGATTATACATAATTTTCAGAATTATCACTGAAGGGAAAAGTCCATGGCCTTTGTAATGACCCCTTCAACAAAAAGGAACACCAAGAACTCAGTTTTGTGTGATAGCTTATGAAAGAGAGGAACTTCTGGAAAAACATTTGCTGACTGTCATTGTCTATTATGTTATTTCAGGGATAAAGGACAATTATAGTCATAATTGCTGCTATACTTTTCATGAAGCCTAAACAGTTGCACATTTTTTAAATGACTGTAGAAATTATTCTGTTAACTTTCAGTTTAGTTTCTATGCAGTCTAGCAGTGTAATAAGACCAAGTGTTTGTGTCATGCACTTTTCACTTGTAGCAATAATCACCTATCTGCACCAGTCTAATTTAGTGCTTTGGGCAATGAAGTGATGCAGACTAAATCAGAGCTGGGCTTGAGCCAAGGTGATTCCTGGTTTGAAATCATATAGACCTGAACCTCCCCTAATTGAGGTATAACATTCATAAAACTCTAAACATGGTACTGGATCATAATAAGTTGCTCCATAAATGATAACTAACGTTATTTTAGTTTAAAAAGTACATTGTTAAAAATAATCATCAGGTATGAAAACTATTTTAAAGATGTGAAGTTCACTGTCTTCAAAGTACAGATTACTAGAATGTAATGTATCTTGGGAGCTTCCCTGGTATCTCTGCTGGTAAAGAATCTGCCTGCAAGCAGGAGACCGTGGTTCGATTTCTGGGTCAGGAAGATCCCCTGGAGAAGGGATAGGCTACCCACTCCAGTATTCTTGGGCTTCCCTGGTGACTGAAACGGTGAAGAATCCACCCGCAATGCAGGAGGCCTGGGTTCAGTCCTTAGGTTGGCAAGATCCCCTGGTGGAGGTCATGGCAACCCACTCCAGTATTTGCATGGAGAATCCCATGGAGAATCCCATGGACTAT
Organism: Antilocapra americana; assembly: GCA_007570785.1. Lineage (NCBI taxonomy): Eukaryota > Metazoa > Chordata > Mammalia > Artiodactyla > Antilocapridae > Antilocapra > Antilocapra americana. The sequence goes on along the minus strand of ML664243.1, from coordinate 3,640,023 downwards.
TTGCCTGACAGACTATAGTCCATGGGGTCACAAAGAGTCAGACACACTGAGTGACTAAGCACTGTACAGGACGCAATGTATCTTGACATATGTTTGTTCCATAGTAGGTTCTGAAAGAGACCAACTTTAGTGCAAGGCCTTGTGCTTTTTTATTAAGTGGGAGGTGATAATCAACAGGTGCCAGTCTAGATGGTAGCAACCAGTACTGTATGTGGTTTTTAATTGTGTGTGTTAGGTGATGAGAGATTCTGCCTTAGGTGAGTCACTGAGTACTAGATGAATTCAGTTCAGTTCAGTCGCTCATTCGTGTCCAACTCTTTCCGACCCGATGGACTAGAGCATTCCAGGCCTCCCTGTCCATCACCAACTCCTAGAGTTTACTCAAACTCCTGTCTATTGAGTCGGTGATGCCATCCAACCATCTCTTCCTCTGTCGTTCCCTTCTCCTTCTTCCTTCAGTGTTTCCCAACATCAAGGTCTTTTCCACTGAGTCAGTTCTTTGCATCAAGTGGCCAAAGTATTGGAGTTTCAGCTTCAACATCAGTCCTTCCAGTGAACACCCAGGACTGATTTCCTTTAGGGTGGACGGTTGGATATCCTTGCAGTCTAAGGATAAGTCAAGAATCTTCTCCAATACCGCAGTTCAAAAGCATCAATTCTTCGGCACTCAGCTTTCTTTATAGTCCAACTCTCGCATCCTTACATGATCCCTAGTAAAACCATAGCTTTGACTAGATGGACCTTTGTTGGCAAAGTAATGTCTCTGCTTTTTAAATACTGTCTAGGTTTGTCATAACTTGTCTTCCAAGGAGCAAGTGTCTTTTAATTTCATGGCTGCAGTCACCATCTACAGTGATTTTGGAGCCCCCAAAATTAAAGTCTATCACTGTTTTCACAGTTTCCCCATTTATTTGGCATGAAATGATAGGACCAGATGCCATGATCTTAGTTTTCTGAATGTTGAGTTTTAAGCCAACTTTTTCACTCTCCTCTTTCACTTTCATCAAGAGGCTGTTTAGTTCTTCTTCACTTTCTGCCATAAGGGTGGTGTCATCTGCATATCTGAGGTTATTGATATTTCTCCTGACAACCTTGATTCCAGCTTGTGCTTCATCCAGCCCAGCATTTCTCATGATGTATTTTGTATGTAAGCTAAATAAGCAGGGTGACAATATGCAGCCTTGGTGTACTCCTTTCCCGATTTGTAACCAGTCTGTTGTTCCGTGTATGGTTCTAACTGTTGCTTCCTGACCAGCATACAGATTTCTCAGGAGACAGGTCAGGTGGTCATCTCTTTAAGAATTCTCATCTCTTTCAGAATTTTCCACAGTTTGCTGTGATCCACACAGCCAAAGGCTTTGGCATAGTCAATAAAGCTGAAGTAGTTGTTTTTCTGGAACTCTCTTGCTTTTTCAATGACTCAGTGGATGTTGGCAATTTGATCTCTGGTTCCTCTGCCTTTTCTAAATCCAGCATGAACATCTGGAAGTTCATGGTACACGTACTTTTGAAGCCTGGCTTGGAGAATTTTGAGCATTACTTTGCTAGCATGTGAGATGAGTGCAATTGTGCGGTAGTTTGAACATTCATTGGCATTGCCTTTCTTTGGGATAGGAATGAAAACTGACCTTTCCCAGTCCTGTGGCCACCCCTGAGTTTTTCAAATTTGCTGGCATATTGAGTGCAGCACTTTCACAGCATCATCTTTTAGGATTTGAAATAGCTCAACTGAAATTCCATCCTCTCCACTAGCTTTGTTCGTAGTGATGCTTCCTAAGGCCCACTTGACTTTGCATTCCTGGATGTCTGCCTCTAGGTGAGTGATCTCACCACTGTGATTATCTGAGTCGTGAAGATCTTCTTTTGTATAGTTCTTCTGTTTATTCTTGCTCCCTCTTCTTAATATCTTCTGCTTCTGTTAGGTCTATACAATTTCTGTCCTTTATTGTGCCCATCTTTGCATGAACTGTTCCCTTGGTATGTCTGATTTCCTTGAAGAGATCTCTAGTCTTTCCCATTCTATTGTTTTCCTCTGTTTCTTTGCATTGATCACGGAGGAAGGCTTTCTTATCTCTCCTTGCTATTCTTTGGAACTCTGCATTTACGTGCGTATATCTTTCCTTTTCTCCTTTGCTTTCTCTTCTCTTTTTTTCACAGCTGTTTGTGAGGCTGCCTCAGACAATGATTTTTCCTTTTTGCAGTTCTTTTTTTCAGAATGGTCTTGACCACTGCCTCCATTACTATGTCAGAAGCCTCTGTCCATAGTTCTTCAGGCACTCTATCAGAGCTAATCCCTTGAATCTATTTGTCACTTCCACTGTATAATCTTAAGGGATTTGATTTAGGTCATACCTGAATGGTCTAGTGGGTTTCCCTACTTTCTTCAGTTTAAATCTGAATTTGTCAGTAAGGAGTTCATGCTCTGAGCCACAGTCAGCTCCTGATCGTGTGTTTGAATTCAGCTTCTGTTAAATTTTCTCTAGTGAAAATAAGGCCAGTAATGACTGTGTTGCAAAGTTATGATAAGGATTAGTAATTATGTCTAATCAATAACTAGTCCAAGTGTCTAACACTTTGCAAATTTTTCTATAAATTGACCACTTTTTTCTCTTTATCATGGACATTGCTGTTGACGTCATCATCATCTTTATGTAATGATCTATATGTTTAAAATGGCTTTTACCTTTGTGGATCCTCCCAATATTTCTCTTTCTTAGAAAGTAATCCTTTAATTAATGAGTCTAGGTATCTAAGAGCAAAAATGCTTTGGATTTTGTAGGCTCTTAACTTTATGCCATTCTGCCTAAGCCTGTGTTCCAACAGTGATTCTTCTGATCTTTCAGAACTATGCTCTCTCGATTGTAGAGGAATTGTGGAAGTTTACTATCTGAGTGATCTTGGTATATAGTACTATCTGCGATTTACCAAAGAGAAATACATTCAGTTTGTGCAATCTTTATCTGATTACCAATTCTATTTTACTCATATTAATGATTTCTTTTTTGTATTCTGCCTCTGCTTTCCTCATAATAGTTTAGTTTAATTTCATGTCCCTTTATTATTTTTTTCAAAATTCGTTAACACCTATTAAGTTCAGTTGTGTGAATTCCAAATCTCACTAAATTTATAATGTTGTGGAGGTTTGTTATTTACTTACTCCATCTTGTGTTCTTTATATCCTCTTGATGTGCTTGTTGTGATGACCTTTCTCATGTTTAGAATGGTTAATAGAAAAGAGAGGATTGTGAATGGAACTGGCCATAGACCTTATTTATATACTTGTGTGAGCCTTTTCTGTTTTATCATGTTGGAGCTGAATTTACTTAAGACAGTGCTAGCTATAAATAAAATGTACAGTCCTTTTCATGTAGTAGGTTTATAGTCCATCAAAGGAAATCCATTGTTGATGCTGATAAAGAAATACATAGAAATTGAGAAGGGTTTTGGTAGTCCAGTTACTTTTGACAAGTCATAAGCTTTCTAAGCCTTAGTTTACTCTAGTCCCAAATGGACATGTTAACTGCCCTTGCTGTTTCAGCAGATTGTGTAAAGATCAGGTGAAATGCATTTGAAAGGATTTGGTCCTCCATGAAAAGTGTTAAATTCTATATGACTATACAGCATTAGTGCTTTTAATACTTTGAGGAAACAGACTAAGTTTTGATGTATTTATTAGCTTGGTTTTGCCTCTCTTCTTCTAAAAAGCATTTGAAACAGAGGTCACTAATGACGTCATTGAATTGAAGATACTATTATTGGCATGAAGAATGAAGTGAAAGGAAATCTGAGGAGGAAAATGTTTTATAAATTTGTTGATTTAGTTTGCTGCATAGGCAATAAATATTTAGGAACCACCTCCTCAGAGATAGAATAAAATATACAAATTGGATTTTTACTGTTGGCAAGTAGGAGTGATTTTTAAAAGAGAAGTAATATTCTGTAGATCTGAAGAGATATTTTCTGTTAAATGGTAAGATCTTAAAAAGAAGAGATAAAGATTAGATGAGAAATTATAAATTAATTTCACTTTGAGTACCTAGAGAAAATGTTTCAACTTACAGGGAAAGAGTAATTTTAAGAAAATAATAATGTAACCAGGATAGGACCTGGATCTGTAAAAAAGAGGCTTAAGTTCTTAGTAAATTTTTGAAGGCCAGTGTCTATCTTAAAAGGCTAGTTTATCAACAAAAGAAAGTTACTAGTGGAGGAGAGAGAAGAGGAATATTTATAATTTCTGAGAGCCAGTAAAAATTCTAAATATGTGGTTGAACTTTTTGAAGTTTGTACCCTAGTACTGTACAAAGGGTATTATGATGGTTTTGGATAATGTTTTGAAACATTAATTGTGATTATGATTCTTGACCTCATACCTCATTTTGTAAACTGATGTTTTATAAAAGAGTTTATTTCCCTCTTCTTCAAGTTGCTACTGAATCATGTTAATGCCTTTTTAAGTTTCTAGTTCTTTCCTCTCAAGCTTACCCAAGAAACTAAGTTCCTACACTACCACTTCCTAGCGCTTTTTCTTTAGGCAAATTTCTGACCTCTCTGAGCTTGACTTTTGTCATAAAATGTAGATAATAATACCTACTTTATAAAGTTGATGCTAGGATTGAGATAATATTCTTAGCATGATAGCTGACACATAGAAAGTATTTGTTAAGAATTAGATGTTTCTATTGTTAGTGTCATTATTGCTACAGGTTTTACAACTTTTTATTTTCATTGTTGAATACAATTATTTTTTACAGTCATTTTTAGTGGTCTACTGAGTCAAAGAAAAATCATTGGGAAATAAGCACAGGGGATATGTTTATATTAGTGGTGGCCATGTATTGTATTTTATGGGTTAGTAAGCTTTGCTTCTTAGCATGTTGTGAATATCTTTAAACTAGATCATTTAGAGAGGAAAGAATGATTTTCTTTATTTGAAAACATCCCTCTGTTTTACATTTTAGAATAGCAAAAAACCTATATGTACCTTTTAGAAAAATCATTTTCTCTAATTGATAGCATGATTCAGAAATTAGGTTCTCTGCAGCAGGTCATTCTGAGGTTGGAGTTATTGTTGGAAAAAACGTAATTAGGATTCATCACAAATTCTTATGTTTTCAGTATTTTGACTATTAAGTAGTCACCCTGCTCATTGCCCTTTAGGCAGTCGGTTGAGGTGCGTTAGTAGTTGGGTGAGCGAACTGTTGAGCGTATCTAATTGGACTCCTAGAGAAAGTGACTGACCAGCAGTTTTGAAGACTCAAGCATTCACATATTGAATGCCTGCCAAGGACCAGATCTGTTAAGAAATCATCATAACCCTTAAGAATCTTGTATTTAGTGATGAGACAGGTAAGAAATGGTACGTGGAGATAAACCTGTGACTGAGGTAAAGACAGGGCTGGAGGGAACCTTCCTTGGGCTTGAGGAGGGCAGGACCTGGGAGAAAGGAGCCAGAAGACTTCATGATGGTTATGTTTGGGCTCTGAGGCCAAATGGGAGGTGACTGGGTAAGAAGGTGCTGGGAGGCCAGGAGCGGGTAAATTTTCCATTTGGGGAACTATTAAATGGTGGAATAAAGATGAACATATAGGGTATGAAGGGACAAATGAGAATTTTCTGCTGTGGCCTTGGAGGGTTTGTTGTATGAAAGAACTAGTCCATTCAAAGGAGGAAATGATTAAAATGGTATTTACTAACTGTTGAGTTAGTTTCAGTAAAAAAATTCTTGAGCCTAATATAATTCATTTGGGCATGGATTTGTTTTTATTGTCACTCTTTTATATTATGGAAAGTATTTTCAGAATTTTCATGTGGTTCTCAATACTGGCTGTACAGTATACCTGGGGAATTTTGTAGATTTGTGTGGACTTCCCAGGTGGTGCTAATGGTAAAGAACCCACCTGCCAATGCAGGTGACGTAAGAGATGTGGTTTGATCCCTGGGTCAGGAAGATGCCCTGGAGTAGGGCATGACAACTCACTCTGGTATTCTTGCCTGGAGAATCCCATAAACAGAAGAGCTCGGTGGGCTACAATCCATAGGGTTGCACAGTCAGACACTACAGAAGCAACCTAGCTTGTAGCACGTAGATTTGTTGTAGAAGATTCCAACAGAAATTTTTAAATGTTCAGTTCAGTTCAGTCACTCAGTCATGTCCAGTTCTTTGGGACCCCATGAACTGCAGCACGCCAGGCCTCCCTGTCCATCATCAACTCCCGGAGTTCACCCAAACCCATGTCCATTCAGTCAGTGATGCCATCCAACCATCTCATCCTCTGTCATCCCCTTCTCCTCCCGCCCCCAATCCTTCCCAGCATCTGTGTCTTTTCAAATGAGTTAGCTCTTCGCATGAGGTGGCCAAAGTATAAGAGTTTCAGCTTCAACATCAGTCCTTCCAATGTGAATGTTGGGGATGCGAAAATAGATTATACAAGACTAGCAAAGTACTGATAATCATTAAAGCTCGGTGATGGGTACCTGGGGTTCATTAAAGTATTCATTATGCTGGTTTGAATATTTCCATACTAAAAGGTTTTAAAAGTAAATTTAGAAGAAGCTTTTCTCACAACTACTACTAGAAAATACTCATGCCTGGGCCCTTCCCTAAACTAATTGAATAAGAATTAATTGGGATAGGACTAAGATATCTTTTTTTAATTGAAATATAGTTGATTTACAATGTTGTGTTAGTTTCAGGTTTAGCAAAGTACTTCAGTTATACATATATATGTATATATCTATGTTCTTTTTTATTATTTTCATTATACTTTTATTACAGAATATTGAATATAGTTTCATGTGCTGTGCATTAAATCCTTTGCATCTATCTATTTTATATATAGTAGTGTATGTCTGTTAATCCCATACTCCTAATTTACCCCTCTCTTTACCTTCCCCTTTGATAAGCCTAAGTTTGTTTTCTGTGTCTATGAGTCTGTTTCTGTTTTGTAAGTGCATTTGTACTGCTTCTTTTTAATTCCACTTTTAAGTGACATCATGTTTGCTTTTCACTGTCTGACTTCCTTATTTTGGTAAGTGTCTAAGTCCATCCCTGATGCTGCAAATGCCATTTTTTTATTCTTTTGTTTTTTTTTAATTCAACATGATTCTAGTATATAGCTGTGGTTGAAAAACCTCTGCTTTATGAGATAAACTAAGTAGGAATTATTGTTCTTATTTTACAGGAAGAGAAATTGAGACCCAGAAAATCTAAATGTTTTGTTAAAAGGCCACATAGATAGGAAAGAATACAACACCTGCATTGTCGGCCTCATATATTCTAGTGTTCATTGTATTATAGCCCTGTGCTTCTACACTGCCCATCAAATGAATGATTTCCTTGCTTAGTAGTTGTCATGTGATCTGTTCAGAACCCATGCTGTAGAGAAGATATATTAGTCCCTAGAACTGTTTTAGAACTATAACTAATTCTTCAGACTGCTGCTGCTGCTGCTGCTAAGTTGCTTCAGTCGTATCCGACTCTGTGCGACCCCATAGACAGCAGCCCACCAGGCTCCCCTGTCCCTGGGATTCTCCAGGCAAAAACACTAGAATGGGTTGCCATTTCCTTCTCCAATGCGTGAAAGTGAAAATGAAGTCTCTCAGTCGTGTCCGACTCTTCACGACCTGATGGACTACAGCCCACCAGGCTCCTCCGTCCATGGGATTTTCCAGATGAGAGTACTGGAGTGGGGTGTCACTGCCTTCTCCGTCTTCTTCAGACCAGCAGTGAATGTTGCATGCAAGCAATGAAGGTTGCTGAATTGGTTTTATTTGTGAGCAGGTGCTCATAATTCAGCCTGCCATTTTCTTTGCCTGCAAATACGAGGACAGTGTAAGTACCTCTGGAAAGAAAAGATGTTGATATTTTTCTAATGGCCTGTGTGCTGGGGCAGTAAATCTACATGCAAATTAAAGATTTTGGTGACAAATGATAACTCTCATCATCATTCTAATCTCTTCTTAACTTTCTTGGGTATTGTTAATTCATAACATAGTTTGAATTGACTTACCACTATTGATTTCTGTATTCATTAGAATGAAAAGAGAAATCTTGCCTTTGCACGGGAAATACAGTTGTCAGACACTTTCTTTCTCAGAGAATAAAAGGACCTGACGGGATATAAACTGTGAGAATGACAGCTAAATTGACGTGAAGGTTAATGCTTGCTTGCAACATTGATGTTGGAGGTTCTGGTCACTTGTCAGTATGCTGCTGTAGTATATGCAGTGCATCTTCATTAGGAAGACATAGAGCAATCAGTCTCAGATTTCCAGATGAGCCTGTGGCCAGGCCACAATTAACCTTTTGAACCTGAAATTGTAACAGAATGTACTCTTGGCTTAGGTTATCAATTATGGTCAGAGTCAGTTGATACTTAGGCAAAGAAGGATTACTGGTGAGGATATTATAATCTACCAATTTCCCATTGTTTGACTAAAAAATAAAATTTACATGGCAGAGTATTCCATTTTTTTACTTCTGGAGAGAGGAGTTTTTATAAGCCAGATGCTGTGCCAAATAAGCAATTATATTAGTAACAGTTTGGATTTTCTGAGTTTTGATTTGTTCTTTGGTCTCAATTTTCAGTATTGTTTTCAGTTTCTTAAGTATAAGCTGTGTAACTGCTGAGGGGGACTTTTAAAATTACATGATATGTCAAATTGTAATAGAAAATACTCAAGTAGCATGTCATCATACTTTGTAAGTTTAAAAGATTAAAATTTCAGGTACAATCATGTTAAGAATTTTGTATCTTATACTTTTTCAATATTTCACTCAAATAAGTTTCACTAATTTTGGAAAAACTCAACAGAATATTTGTTAATCAAATAAAACTGAAAATAATATTTGCCAAACCAAATCAAGGAAATGTGACTATTTTAATGTTTTTCAAGTTGTCTATTACAGGTTAAAGATAACTGCTCATATTAAAAAGCTGTTTGCTTTTTAGCTATAGCTCTGTTGATTATATGTTATCTTTTTTTAAATATTTTCTTTGCTTTATCTTTTAAAATTCTTACTTCTGTATCTGTTTTGGCTGTGCCGAGTCCTTGCTCTGTGGGTCTTCCCCTGCTGGTGGAGAGCGGGTGCTGTTCTCTCGCGGCGCGAGGACTTCTCAGTCCAGCGGCATCTGCTGTGGGGGAGCGTGGGCTCTAGGGAATGCTGGCTTTTGGTGGTCACGGCTCCCTGGCTCTGGGGCACAGGCTCAGCAGCTGTGGCACAGGGGCTTCGTTGCACCACGGCCTGCGCGATCTTCCCAGATGAGGTGTCAAACCTGCCTCCTGCATGGGCAGTGGGATTCTTTATCACTGAGCCACCAGAGGAGCGCTTTATGTTATCAGTATTGTATAATTTTTTGAACAATCTTCTACTAAAGTTACATGATGCTAGTATGTTTGAGAAGTTGTGTCTATAAAAAAGTTTGAGAACTATTATCCTACACTATTATCCCCATTTTCAGGACCTTCTTTTTAGTGTACATTTTGAGTCTTTGAAGTTGATCTTCCAGTTTCAGAGAATCCTACAGTTCTGGTCAAGAAGAATAATTTCTTAGTTTATGGGAACTTGAATAGAAATTGTATCCTACTGTTGTGTGAAATTGTAGGAATCTTAATTGTGTTGAATTCATGCATAGTGCTTTCAGACCTACTGTATCCTTCTACTTTTCTGTATACTCATTCTATCAGTTTTTGAGAGTTTGATATTGCAACTCCAACTAAAAATTTTAATTTACCTACTTAAGAATTGTAATATATAGTAGAACTATATCTATCTTTCTTCTGTATTTTCCATGTCTCCTGTAAATGTGTTATCATACTTTCATAATTAAAAAAATTTTTTTAAATATTTATTTGAAAGAAAGAATAGGGACTTCTCTGGTAGCTTAGTGGTAAAGTATCTGCCTGTCAGTGCAGTGTACATGGGTTCAATCCCTGATCCAGAAAGTTCTCACATGCCCTGGAGCAACTAAGCCCGCATGCCACAGCTATTGAGCTTGTGCTCTAGAGCCCAGGGCCACAGCTCCCGGGCCCTCACGCTGCAGCTGCGGAAGCCACACATTCCAGCGCCCATGCTCCACAACCAGAGGAGCCACCGCCGGGAGGGGCCCTCACACGGAAGGGAGAGAGTAGCCTCCGCACAGCAGCAGAGACTCAGCGCATCCAGAAATTAAACTGTGAAGGAAGGTTTTAAAAGAATAATACTTTCTTCTAAGTTGTCAAAATTGCTGGCAGTAACATTATTTTGCCCTTTTCTTATTCTTTGACCCTGTTTGCTTTCTTAAACAGCTTACAGAACAAGATAACACAGTATCATGATTCTGATATATTTGAATCAGATTTACAGAGTGAACTTTTAACAAATACATAGAATAATTACATTAAATAATTAGATTGTGTTTTAATGTTAACCATTTCATTTTAATATATGACTGATATTGCAGCTACTATATCACCACCTCCAGAAGGTTATCCAACCCCAAAAGGCAAATATCCTTTTTTATCTTATATAATGAAATTGCCGAATGTTATACTGAAAAAGTTTATATTTTTAATTTTTATTGAAATATAGTTGCTTTACAGTGTTGTGTTAGTTTCTGCCGTACAGCAAAGTGAATCAGTTATACATACACGTGTATTCCCCCTGTTTTAGATCTCCTTCCCGTTCAGGTCACCACGGACCACTGAGTACAGTTTCTTGTGCTGCGCACTGGGTTCTCATTAGGGATCTGTTTTATGCATTGTTGTTGTTTCAGTTGCCAAGTCGTGTCCAACTCTTTGCGACCCCATGAACTGAAGCATGCCAGGCCTCCCTGTCCCTCACCATCTCCCAGAGTGTGCCGACTTTCGTGTCCATTGAATCGGTGGAGCCATCCAACCGTCTCATCCTCTGTCATCCTCTTTTCTTTCTGTCTTCAATCTTTCCCAGCATCAGGGCCTTTTCCAATGAAGTCGGCCCTTTGCATCCGGTGGCCAAAGTATTAGAGCTTCAGCTTCAGCATCAGTGCTTCCAATGAGTATTCAGGGTTGATTTCCTTTAAGATTGACTGATTTGATCCCTTACTGCCCAACGGACTCTCAAGATTATCTACATACATATATATATATATATATATGTATACACATCAGTCAGTTCAGTTGCTCAGTCGTGTCTGACTCTTTGTGACCCCATGGACTGCAGCATGCCGGGCTTCCCTGTCCATCATCAACTCCCAGAGCTTGTTCAAACTCATGTCCATTGCTTCGGTGATAGCATCCAAACATCTCATCCTCAGTCGACCCCTTCTCCCACCTTCAATCTTTCCCAGCATCAAGGTCTTTTCTAGTGAGGTAGTTCTTCACATTAGATGGGTAAAGTATTGGCATTTCAGCTCCAACAACAATCCTTCCAATGAATATTCAGGACTGATTTCCTTTAGGATGGACTGGTTGAATCTCCTGGCAGTCCAAGGAACTCTCAAGAATCTTCTCCAACACCACAGTTCAAAAACATCAGTTCTTCAGTGCTCAGCTTTCTTTATAGTCCAACTCTCACATCCATACATGACCACTGGAAAAAGCATAGTTTTGACTAGATGGACCTTTGTTGGCCAAGTAATGTCTCTGCTTTTTAATATGCTGTCTAGGTTGGTCATAACTTGTCTTCCAAGGAGCAAGCATCTTTTAATTTCATGGCTGCAGTCACCATCTGCAGTGATTTTGGAGCCCAAAAATATAAAGTCTGTCACTGTTTCCACTGTTTCCCCATCTATTTGCCATAAAGTGATGGGACCAGATACCATGATCTTAGTTTTTTGAGTGTTGAGTTTTAAGCCAGCGTTTTCACTTTTCTCTTTCACTTTCATCAAGAGACTCTTTAGCTCTTATTCACTTTCTGCCATAAGGGTGGTGTCATCTGCGTATCTGAGGTTATTGACATTTCTCCGGGTTGTGCTTCCTCCCCCAGCGTTTCTCGTGATATGCTCTGCATGTAAGCTAAATAAGCAGGCTGACAACATGCAGCCTTGACGCACTCCTACACTACTATGTACATATACACATAGTAGTATATGTGTGTGTGTGTCAATCTCAGTTCGTCCTACCCCCTCTTCCCTCCTTGGTGTCCATGGTTTGTTCTCTCTACCTGTGTCTCTATTTCTGCTTTGTAAATACGTTGATCTGTACCATTTTTCTAGAGTCCACATAGAAGTCATATTATGAAAACTTTGTTTTTCTTTTTCTGACTTACTTGACTGTGTATGACAGTCTCTAGGTCCGTCCACATCTCTACAAATGGAACTATTTCATTCCTATTTATGACTGAGTAAAATTCCATTGTACATATGTACCATATCTTCTTTATCCATTCCTCTGTTGATCGACACTCCAGTTGCTTCCATGTCCTGGCTCTTGTTTACAGTGGTGAATATGACACACGTGTCTTTTTCATTTATGGCTGTTCAGGGTATGTACCCGAAGTGAGATTGCTGGGTCATACGGTCACGTTATTCTTCGTGTTGTGAGGATCCCCCGTAGTGTTCTCCCTGGTGGCTGTGCCCATCTGCACCCCCGCCAGCAGTGTGGAGGTCCCTGTGTCTGCTCCCTCTCCAGCACTTTTATCGTCTGTGGGTTGTTTGATGATGGCCATTCTGGCTAGTGTGAGGTGATAATTCATGTTAGTTTCGATTTGCATTTCTCTAATAGTGATGTTGAGCATCTTTTCGTGTGTTTGTTGGGCATGTGTGTGTCTTCTTTGGGCAAATGTCTATTTAGAGCTTTCACCCATGTTTCACTGGGTTGTTTGCTTTTAAATATTGAGCTACATGAGCTGTTTATGTATTTTGTAGATCAATCCCTTGTCACCGCTTCATTTGCAATATTTTCCTCATTCTAAGGATTGTCATTTTGTTTATGGTTTCCTTTGCTATGCAAAGACTTTTAAGTTTAATTAGGTACCATTTGTTTGTTTTTATTTTCATTACTCTAGGAGGTCAAAAAAGATCATATTGCAATTTATGTCACAGAGTGTTCTGCCTATGTTTTCCTCTAAAGAGTTTTATAGTATCTGTCTTTACATTTAGGTCTTAAATCCATTTTGAGTTTGTTTTGTTTATGTTGTTAGGAAGTGTCCTAATTTCATTCTTCTACAAGTAGCTGTCCAGTTTTCTCAGTCTTTATTGAAAAAACTGTCTTTTCTCCATTTTGTATTCTTGCCTCCTTTGTCATGGATTAGGTTACCATAAATGAGTGGGTTTATCTTGGGCTTTCTCTCCTATTCTGTTGATCTATATTTATGTGTTTGTGCCAGTACCATACTGTCTTGATCGTGCAGCTTTGTAGTATAGCCTGAAGTCAGGGAACCTGATTCCTCTAGCTCCATTTTTCTTTCTCCGGATTGCTTTGGCTATTTAAGGTCTTTTGTGTTTCCATACAAACTAAAAATTTTTGTTCTATGAAAAATGCATTGGTAATTTGGTAGGGATTGTATTGAATCTGTAGCTTGCTTTGGATAGTATAGTAATTTTCACAATATTGATTCTTCCAGTCTAAGACTTGATATGTATCTCCATCTATTTGTATTGCCACTGATTTCTTGCATCAGTATCCTGTAGTTTTCTGAGTCCAGATCTTTTGCCTCCTTAAGTAGGTTTATTCCTAGGTACTTTATTTTTTCGTTGCACTGGTAAATGGGATTGTTTCCTTAATTTCCCTTTCTGCTCCTCTGTTGTTAGTATATAGGAATGCAAGAGATTTATGTGCATTAATTTTTTTTTCCCTATGCATAATTTTGTATCCTACAACTTTACCAGATTCACTGATGAGCACCAGAAGTTTTCTGGTGGCTTCTTTCAGTTTTTTTGTATCATGTCATCCGCAAGCAGTGACAATTTTACTTTTCCAATTTGTATTCTTTTTATTTCTTTCTCTTCTATGATTGCCATGGCTAGGATTTCCAAAATTATGTTGAATAATAGTGACAAGAGAGGACATCCTTTTCTTGTTCCTGATCCTAGGGGAAATGTTTTGGTTCTTCACCACTGAGAATGATGTTTGCTCTGGGTTTGTCATAGATGATCTTTGTTAAGTGGAGGTAGATTTATTTCCTCTAGGCCTACTTTCTGGAAAGTTTTTTTCATAAATGAGTGTTTAATTTTGTCAGAAACTTTTTCTGCATCTATTTAGATGGTCATGTGGTTTCTATTCTTTAGTTTGTTAGTATGATGTATCACATTAATTGTTTTGGACACATTGAAGAATCCTTGCATTCCTGAGGTAAATCCCACTTGATCATGATGTATGATTCTTTTGATGTAGTGTTGGATTCTATTTGCTATTATTTTGTTGAGAATTTTTGCTTCTATCAGCTTGAAATTTTCTTTTTTTATGACATCTTTGCCTGGTTTTGGTATCAAGGTGGTGGTGGCCTCACAGAATAGCTTAGGTGTTTTCCTCTCTTTGCAGTTTTTTTTTGAAGAGTTTGAGAAGAGTAGATGTTAGCTGTTCTCTAAATGCTTCATAAAATTTGTCTGTGAAGCAATTTGGTCCTGGACTTTTGTTTTCTGAAAGATTCTTAATCACAATTCCAATTTCATGACTGGTGATTGCTTTTTTCATATTTTCTATTTCATCCTGGTTCAGTCTTGAAAGGCTGTACCTTTCTAAGAATTTGTCAGTTTCTTCCAGGTTGTCAATTTTATTGGCATACTGTTGGCTTGTAGTAGTCTCTTATGATCCTTTTTTATTTCTGTGGTGTCAGTTGTAACTTATTTTTCATTTCTAATTTTATTAATGAGTCCTCTCCCTTTTTTTGTTTGAGTCTGGATAAAAGTTTATCAATTTTGTTTATCTTCTCAAAAAATCACCTTTTAATTTCATTGATCTTTTTTATTGTTTTCTTTGTTTCTATTCATTTATTTCTGCTCTTATGATTTTTATGATTTCTTTTTTTCTACTAACTTGGGGTTTTGTTTATTCTTTCTCTAGTTGCTGTAGGTCTAAAGTTAGATTTGCGATAATTTTTGAGATTTTATTTGGGATTTTTCTTGTTTCATGAGGTAAGATTGTATTGCTATAAATTTCCCTCTTAAAAATAGTCTTGCTGCATCCCATAGGTTTGGTTCACCATGTTTTCATTGCCATTCATTTCTAAGTATTTTTGGTCTCCTCTTTGATTGTCTTCAGTGATCCACCGAGTATTTAGTAGCACATTGTTTAACCTCCACGTGTTTGCATTTTCTAGTTTTTCCCAGTAATTGGTTTCAAATCTCATAGCATTGTGGAAGAAAAGATGCTTGATATGATTTCAGTTTTCTTAAATTTACCAAGGCTTGATTTGTGACCTGGAATGTGATCTATACTAGAGACTATTCTGTGTAAACTTGAGAAGAAAATGTATTCTGCTGCTTTCAGGGGGAATGAACTATAAATATCAATTAAGTCTGTCTGGTCTGATGTTTCATTTAAAACTTATATTGCCTTATTATTTTCTGTCTTGATAATCTAGCCATTGGTATAAGTAGGGTGTTAAATCCCCCAATATTACTGTGTTACTTTTGATTTTCCCTTTTATGGGTGTTAGCATTTGCCTTGTGTATTGAGGTGCTCCTATGTTGGGTGCATAAATATTTACAATTGTTAAATCTTCTTGGATTGGTCTCTTGATATAATGTCCTTCCTGTCTCTTTTAGCAGTCTTTAAAGTCTATTTTGTATTTCTTTATATTCTCAGAATTGGGTTAGAAGTTTCAAGCCTCATTCAAATTTTTAAAAAATCACTAGTATAATAAATTTTTGAGATTTTTATCAGTAATACTAGATGCCAAAATATATGAAACTATATCAAAGTTTTGAGTGAATATAAATTAGAAATATCATGTTATAAATAAAAACAGGAAATTAACCAGTGATACAACATTATTAACTAAAGTACAGATTTTGTTCAGATTTCACAAAATTTTATGCTACCATCCATTATTTGTTTTCATACCTTATTCAAGACTCCACATGGTATTTACTTGCATTGATCAACTTCAGCTACATGCAACAAATTCTCGTAAATTCTCTTTTCATATTTATTCTCTTATAAATCTTTTCTAATTTTTCTCATTATGGCTTCTTAGATACATTCATCATTTAAAAATGGACATTTAATTTCCAAGTACATGGAATTTTGTTTTAAAATGTGTTTAATATCAATTTCTCATTTTGATATACTAATTTCTCATTTAAATTCTTTCTTCTCTGCAGTCACCCTTTGTTTTTTTAGTCTAACTTTGCTGAGGCTTTTTGATAGCCAAATCAAAGATCTCTTTTGGTAAATGTCACATTACACTTGAAAATACGTATTTTCAAAAATATTTTGATATTGATTTCTAACATAATTCTACAGCGATATGTATGATTTTAATACTTTTAGACAATAAAATTTTTGTACCTTGTTTTATGTCTCTGGATATATTCCAGTGTCTCCTAGTTTACAGTCTGTGGGAACTTAAATAGAATTTGTATCCTACTCTTGGTGAGAATTGTATAAATCTTAATTATATTGAATTGGTTCACAATGTTTTTCAGGTCTACTGGATCGTTCTGCTTCTCTGTATATTCATTCTATTAATTTTTGAGAGTTTGATTGAGACTCCATCTAAAAATCTTAATTTACCTACTGTAAAAATAATTGTATTATAAATATATCATGAAACTCTTTGTAACCTTGTTCTGTATTTTATAAGTCTCCTGTAAATGTGTTATCACACTTTCATAATTTAAAAATAAAATAGAAAAGAAAACAAAAATAAAAAGCGTATAGCTACTCTTTAAAGTCTGAAAAGAGATAGCTATTCCAGCTTTCTTTTGATTTCTGTTTGCATGGAATATCTTTCTGTCCCCTCACTTTCAGTCTGTACGTATCCTTAGGTCTAAGGATGGTCTCTTGCAGACAGCATATATATCTACAGGTCTTGTTTTTGTATCCATTCAGTCAGTCTGTATCTTTTGGTTGGAACATTTAATCCATTTACATTTAAGATAATTATCGATATATGTTCCTATTACCATTTTCTTAATTTTGGAAGGTTTGTTTTTGTATGCATTGTTTTCTTCCCTTTGTCTTTTGTTCTCTTGTCTTGTTTTATGCGCCTAGAGAAGTTGCTTTAGCAGTTGCTGAAAGCTGGTTTGATTGTGCTAAATTCTCTTAGCTTTTGCTTACCTGTAAAACTTTTGATTTCTCTGCCAAATCTGAAAGAGATCCTTGCTGTGTAGAGTGTTCTTGGTTGTAGATTTTTCCCTTTCATCACTTTCCTGCCACTTCCTTCTAGCCTGCAGAGTTTATGCTGAAAAATCAGCTGATAACTTTATGAAGTTTCCCTTGTATGTTATTTGTTGCTTTTCCCTTGTTGTTTTTAATATTTTTTATTTGTATTTAACTTTTGTTAGTTTGACTAATATGTATCTTTGTGTATTTCTCCTTGGGTTTATCCTCTATGGAACTCTCTGTACTTCCTGGACCTTGGTGACTGTTTCCTTTCCCATGTTAGGGAAGTTCTCAACTATGATCTCTTCAAATATTTTTCAGTCCCTTTCCCTTTTTGTTTTTTTTTTTCTAGAACCCCTGTAATTTGAATGTTGGCATGTTTAATGTTGTCCCAGATATCTCTGAAACTATTCTCATTTCTTTTCATTCTTTTTGCTTTATTCTGTTCTGCAGCAGAGATTTCCACCATTCTGTCCTCCAGGTCATTTATCCATTCTTCTGCCTCAGTTATTCTACTGTTGACTCCTTCTAGTATATTTTTTCATTTTAGTTGTTATTTTTTTCTTTTTATTTGTTCTTTAGTTCTTTTAGGTCTTTGCTAGCTTTTTCTTGTATCTTCTCAGTGCATGCCTTTATTCTGTTTCTGAGATCTTAGGTTATCTTTTCTGTCATTACTCTGAATTCTTTTTCAGATAGATTGCTTATCTCATCTTCATTTAGTTGTTCTTATAGGTTTTTTATCTTGCCCCTTTGTCTGAAACGTATTTCTTTGTCATCTCATTTTATCAAACTTTTTGAGTTTGTGGCCTTCTTTCCACTGGCTGCAAGGTCTTAGTTCCTTTAGCCTGTGGAGTCTGCCGGCTGGTGGGTGAGGTTAGTCCAGAGGCATGTGCTGTCGTCCTCTTGATACACAGCTTAATCGGTGCTGTGTTGATCAGGGCCTGCCTAGATATTGAGTGGGGCCTCACCTTTGCCCTCTGGTTGTTGCTACCTTGTCAGGGACAGGATCTGCTCCCTTGTTGTTGCATTAGAGGCCCCAAGATCTGTTACTTAGCTGTGATTCTGGTCTGTAATGTGAAGTAAGTGAGATTGGAGCACTCCCACTTGGAGATCAGCCACTGAGTTTTCCTCCATTGGAGCTATTCACCTGTGATTGTCTTCCATTGTGTCCCCTTTTGCCCATCAGTTCAGTTCAGTTCAGTTCAGTCGCTCAGTCATGTCCGACCCTTTGCGACCCCATGAACTGCAGCACACCAGGCCTCCTTGTCCATCACCAACTCCCAGAGCCCACTCAAACCCATGGCCATTGAGTCCATGATGCCATCCAGCCATCTCATCCTGTCGTCCCCTTCTCTTCCTGCCCTCTATCTTTCCCAGCATCACAGTCTTTTCCAGTGAGTTAGCTCTTCACATGAGGTGACCAAAGTATTGGAGTTTCAGCTTCAACATCAGTCCTTCCAATGAACACCCAGGACTGATCTCCTTTAGGGTGGACTGGCTGGATCTCCTTGCTGTCCAAGGGACTCTCAAGAGTCTTCTCCAACACCACAGTTCAAAAGCATCAATTCTTCGGCACTCAGCTTTCTTTAAAGTCCAACTCCCACATCCATACATGACCACTGGAAAAACCATAGCCTTGACTAGATGGACCTTTGTTGGCAAAGTAATGTCTCTGCTTTTTAATATGCTGGCTAGGTTGATCATCACTTTCCTCCCAAGGAGTAAGCGTCTTTTAACTTCATGGTTGCAATCACCATCTGCCATGATTTTGGAGCCCAGAAAAATAAAGTCAGCCACTGTTTCCCCTGTTTCCCCATCTATCTGCCATTGCCCATTATGTAAGCTGATAACATACACTGCTGTTAAAACTGTTCTCAGTGCCACCTTAACTGTAAATATGCCAGAAGTTGGCGCTGGTGACCCTCAGGTATTGTTATCATCCGGTCACCAGTGCGCTGAACTTAGGTCCAGTAATGCAGTAACTGTCCACCTGCACCCTGTGTTAACTATGTAGGCAGCTTGAACTCTGGTCTGGCCCTACTCCTACTTGTACATCCCCACAGAGCCCACAGCTACTAAAACCAGACTTGTGATAGGGTGTTAGTATGGTATTGCAGTGACCAGAGTCTGCCCTGGATGTGACTGAGGCCTCTTCTTTGCTCTGTGGTAGTCACTGCCCTGTCAGGGGCAGGGTCTGCTCCCTAGTTGTTGGATTTGTTGTTCAGTTGTTAAATTATGTCCAACTCTTTGCATCCCCATAGACTTATAGCCCACCAGGCTCCTCTGTGCATGGAATTTTCCAGGCAAGAATACTGAAGTGTGTTGTCATTTCCTTCTCCAGTCTTGTTGGATAAGGGGCCCCCAGATCTGCTTCTTGGCTATGGTCTTGATCTGTGATACAAAGCAGGCAGGGTTGGGGCACTCCCGCTGGAGGGAAGCTACTGGTATTCCTTCTTTGGAGCTGTTCACCTGTGGATGTGCTGTTATGTCACCTTTCACCCGTTGTGCAAGTAAAAGGTGCAGATCAGCATAATTTTCAGATTATGTTGATGTTGATACTGCTCTTGGCCCCACCTTAACTGTGAGTAGGCCAGCAGTTGGCCCTGGTATCTCCTCGACATTGCTTTCACCAGGCCACCAGAGCAGATCCACTGACATCAGGTGATGAGGTCTGCAGAGAAGAGGCCACGAGTGGGAGCGATCCAGCCTTGGTGGGAGCTTTTCCTAGCTCCTGGCCACCCTCCAGAAATGCCGGCCATGGCCATGGCCTTTCTTATTGGCCTGGTGGCAGATACCTGGACCAGTCCCAGCAAGGGTCTTCCCTCGCATTTGGCCACCAGGCCCTCATGGGTCAGCCCTGGTGGGATCCTTTCCTAGTGCCCAGCGACAGGTGCACGAGGGCTTTTTCTGGTATTTGGGGACGAGCGTGAGAGGACTAGCCCCAAGAGAGTCCTTTCCTATTTTTCTACTGCAGGTGCGAGATCCAATGAAATGAGAGCTAAGACTAGCTAACATCTTTTGAGATATAAAATGTCCAGCTAACATAGGACAGCATCTGAACCCTGGCAGTTATCATTCAGTTTATGTAGTTTTGATAAGGTAATATTAATATACTGGCAAGAGTGGATTCCAGTCCTAAACATTAGCCTATGAATTTCAAGAGAAACGTTGAAAGTGAACTGTAATAATAACTCTGCATTCTAAACTCATAAATGTAACAGTGAATATATTTGCTGACTTACTCTCTTAACATATATTTATTGGATCTTTATATTAATTAGCCCTGGCCCTGCCTTCAGTGACTTTATAACCTAGGTTGAAGAGACTAGATTCTTAGGCAAGTGAATGAAGTCTCGAAAGCAAATGTGTCTGTCTCTCTAGCCCTCTTGTCTAGCACAGAACCTATCCTGTGTGATAGAGGTGTGTGTGTTTTTAATCACATAGTGATGGAGAGGGGGAAGAGAGCAGAATCAGTAGATAAACATAAAGCTACAAGCCTAGCAGTCCTTGTTTCTGAAAAAGAAAGCGAAAATGGAGTTTTATCAAGTCAGTAGAAATCAATTCATAATTCTCTTGCCACACATTTCTGGCAAAAATGAGATACAGCTCTGCTTGTGCCTGGATTATATAACTGGATATATAATTAAGGAAAACTGTGTGGACTTTTAACCTAAAGGAGAGTCTCCCTCCCTTCTACTTCAACCTCCTCTTGCCCCAAACCTGTCTCCACCATTCACTTCAGCCTGGCCCTGCTGTTGAACCCATAGCACCATCTAGGGGTCAGAGGAGGCGATGGAGCGTGGTGTTTTTGAGCATTGGCCACTGTGTCCTACTCTTTGCGACCCCATGGACTATTGCCCCCCCAGGCTCCTCTGTCTATGGGACTTCACAGGCAGGAACACTGGAGTGGATTGCTGTTTCCTTTACCAGGGGATCTTCCTGACCCAGGAATCGAACCTGCGTCTCCTGCATTGGGAGGCAGATTCTTTACCACTGAGCCATCAGGGAAGCATTCCCCAAAACTTACAGCTTTAGCACTTTCAGAAGTCGTCTCCCCATTTCAAGTTAGCAGTTCTGTAAAATTGTCTCTGAAATAGATGAGATTTATAGAGTTTTCTCCCCATGGCAATCTAAGAAAAAAGTTTACACGCTTGGCAAAAGACAGTATTATACCCTGAATAGTATCGTACAAGCTTTATTACAAACTGACTTGAGTTCAGATCCACCATCTGGTCTTGTAAGGTGTTTTCCATTAGAATGTGTAAAGTGGTTGGGGTGTGGTAGGTCCCTAAAAGTGAGTCATATTATTAATGTTTCAGAATCATATGAATGGAATTAGATGTAGCCAAAAAAAAGAAAGATCAAACTCTACAAAAACAAACTATTTTATGCACCATAAGGAAAGAAAATGAACATTAAGCAAATGTGTTTTGTGTCAGGGCTCTAATGAAAAAGAAAAAAGAATCACAGGTTATGGTGTATATTTAAATCAGGAAAGGTCATCAGATCACTTAGTAAGTATTCTGGTTACAACATAGTAGAACTATATTCTCATCAAAGTAAAACTGACTGAGGCTTCAATATGTAATTAAATTGCCCTTTGCACAAGACCATTAAACCAACAGTTCTTGTAACACTCCACTCCTTCATCATCTGTCTTCTACCAAAACATAAGAAGCCAATAAGAAACATCATTCCCTTTTTGGAAAAAATACAAGAGAACCTGCAAACGGATTATAGGAAAATGTCATTCATCATTTTCATTTTCTTTAGAAATTGTGCTTTTCTTCCTGAATATACCATAAATTTTTTTTTGCTTTCCTAGCATTTTTATGCTCAATCAAAATACTTTAAAATGCTGTTTTTTGTTGTGTTTTACAAAACCATTTTATTTATATGTAAACATATGTTGTGTATTCCCAGTTGGGGAGTACAGCTACAGTAACACAAGCACCTTGGCACAGTTTTTTTACAATGATGTGGTGAAGTTGAAAACCTAGTTTCCCTACTAGCCATTTCTTTTGATGAATGAAAATTTGCAATTTGATAAGGCTCAGGAGTAAAAAATCCGCCTGCCAATACAGGAGAGGCAGGTGTCATACCTGGGTTGGGAAGATTCCCTGGAGAAGGAAATGACAACTCACTCTAGTATTCTTACCTGGAAAATCCCATGGAGAGAAGGAGCCTGGCAAGCTATAGTCCATGGGGTTGTAAAGACTCAGACATGATTTAGCAACTAAACAGCAACAACCATTTTACTTACACAGGAGATATAGTATACATATTTTTATGCATACAACTTTTT
This sequence comes from Antilocapra americana, assembly GCA_007570785.1. Lineage (NCBI taxonomy): Eukaryota > Metazoa > Chordata > Mammalia > Artiodactyla > Antilocapridae > Antilocapra > Antilocapra americana. Next base: position 3,617,492 of record ML664243.1, on the reverse strand, counting down.
GAGAAATCTATAATGTTTCGTATGTTTTTAGACTTTTATCTCAAAAATATTTTTGCTAACTCTACTAGTTATTGTCCAGTCACTAAGTCACGTCCAATTCTTTGTGACTCCATGCACTGCAGCACGCCAGGCTCTGTCTTCCACTATCTCCTGGAGTTTGCTCAAACTCATGTCCATTGAGTTGATGATATCTTCCAACCATCTCATCCTCCATCACCCCCTTCTCCTCCTGCCCTCAATCTTTCCCAGCATCAGGGTCTTTTTCCAATGAGTCAGCTCTTTGCGTCAGGTGGGCAAAGTATTGGAGCTTCACCTTCAGCATCAGTCCTTCCAATGAATATTCAGGGTTCATTTCCTTTAGAATTGACTGACTTGACCTTGCTGTCCAAGGGACTCTCAAGAGTCTTCTCCAGCACCACAGTTTGAAAGCATCAGTTCTTTGGCACTCAGCCTTTTTTATGGTCCAACTCTCACATTCATGCATGACTACTAGAAAAGCCATAGCTTTGACTATGTGAACAAAGTGATATGTCAGCAAAGTGATATATCTGCTTTTTAATATGCTTAGTGACTAAGCATGCAGCACAGGTTTGTCATAGCTTTTCTTCCAAGAAGTGAAATCTTTTAATTTCATGGCTGCAATCACTGTCCACAGTGATCTTGGAGCCCAAGAAAATAAAATCTGTCACTGTTTCCACTTTTTCCCATCTGTTTGCCATGAAGTGATGGGACTGGATGCTGTGATCTTAGTTTTTTGAATGTTGAGTTTTAAGCAAGCTTTTTCACTCTCTTCTTTCACCCTCAAGAAGCTCTTTAGCTCCTCTCTGTTTTCTGTCAATAGGGTGGTATCATTTGCATATCTGAGGTTATTGAGATTTCTCCCAGCAATCTTGATTCCAGTTTGTGATTCATCCAGTCCAACCTTTCGCACTCCACAAGTGTGAAAGTGTGACTCAGAGTAACAGTATACAGCCTTGACGGACTCCTTTCCCAATTTTGAACCAACCTGTCATTCTATGTCCGGTTCTAACTGTTGCTTCTTGTCTTGCATAGAGGTTTCTCTGGAGACAGGTAAGGTCTCCAGAGACATTCCCTGTCTCTGGAGGGAGACAAAAATTCCCATCTCTTGAAGAATTTTCCAGTTCCTTGTGATCCACACAGTCAAAGGCTTCAGCATAGTTAATGAAGCAGATGATTTTTTCCAATTCCCTTGCTTTTTCTATGATCCAACGAACATTGACAATTTGATCGGTGGTTTTTCTTCCTTTTCTAGTTATAAGGGCATGCAGTTTTCAACCATATAGTCTTGGGTTCTACCATTTAGTGGTCTTTGGGCAAATTTCTCACACTCTTAGACCCTCCTCCTGCTTTCTTGGTTCTGAAGTTAGAATAATGATAGGTAATTTGTAAGACTATCGTAAGGGTTAAAGGAGATTAAATGTAATAAGCTTTCAAAAAATTAGATCTCTTTGCCTGTAAAATAAAACATTCCCCTAAAAAACATTAAGATTAAGTCCTTTTGTTTTCTTGATCACCTTCACCCATTTTGCCCACCTTCATCCTACCCACCACCTCTGGCAACTACCAATTTGTTTTCTACATCTTTGCTTTTTGTTTTAGATTTTACATATATGTGAGAGCTGTCATACAGTATTTGTCTTTTTCTGTTTTACTTACTTCACGTAGCATAGTGCCCTCGAGATCCACCCGTGTTGCTGCAGATGGCAGAATTTCATTCTCTTTATGACTGAATAATATTTCACTGTGTGTATATACCACATTTTCTTTATCCATTCATCTGTATGAACACTTAGCTTATTTCCATGTCTTAGCTATTGTAAATAATGCTGCAGTGAGCATTGGAGGGGTGGGTGTGTATGTATCTGTGTGTATATACACACACATCTATAGAGATTCTCCCTTCGGAGAGACAGCTGAGCCGCGGTCCTGCGGCGGTGTGCCTCTGTCTCTGAGCAGCCTCTGCACTGCCCTCCGTGGCGGCTGCACCAGTGCACCGTCCCACACAGCGCAGAGCAGGCACAGCAGTGCAGCTCCCCACACCCTCCCTCGGCTCCTTGTCTCGTGTCTTATTGACAACAGTGATTCTAACAGGTGTGAAGTGCCACCTCAGTGCAGCTTTACTTTGCACTTGCCTGTTGATTGGTGATATTGAGCACCTTTTCGGCACCTTTATGTCTTCTTTGGAAAAATGTCTATTTGGATCCTCTGCCATTTTTCATTTTTGGTTTTATTTTCTACTGATTTGTGTTAAGTTCTTTATGTATATTGGATATTAACCTCTCATCAGATATATGATTTGGAAATATTTTCTCCCATTCTGTATGTTGCCTTTTCATTTTTTAGATGGCTTCCTTAAAGGTTGCTAGGGATTTGAAGTAATTCTAATTTGTCTCTCATGCTTTTGTTTTTTAGATCCAGGAATGGCTTTCAAACAATACTCCTTTAAGTGGAATGATGTTAATTTATCTAGCTCATTGCTACTATTAAATATATTGTACATGTACACCTTGGGAAAATGGGCTAGTGTTGCAGTCTGTTCATTCAGATGGTTTATGAATCAAAAACAGAGATCTATTATGTTCTCAGATTCTCTAATTATTGCAAAATAAAGTATCCACTTATTAGGCAAGAGTTGTCTACAGTGTCTGCAAGAGTAAACAGACCTATAAGTGTTGCGTTCAAATTTATACTGAAGTATGCTGAAAAGCATGTATACTATAGCTGTGATAATGAGCAGTACAGTAGAGAGGTGATTTATGATACCTGTTTCTGACAGCTATAGTGCTGAGATTCCCAGGGTATCTGATCATGGCATTAGCATGCTGACAGCTCAGCATTTAGAACATTATGGTAATTTATCCTGCCTATGCTGTCACCTGCACTGTCAGAGTTTCTTTTTAATGATGGTATAACTATTTTGTTTGTTTGTACTGCATTCTTTTCATTTGGCTAATGCTTTCTCATTAGACTGAACCTAGTAAATGAGAGTAATTAAGTGCTTCCTATAGCTCAGATGCAATGATTAAGTTGCAGAGCTGCTACTGATTATGTTTTGTCATTTGTCTCTATTAATCTGAGAATAATCCAGATGATAAACACATGTAATTTTTTGCTAATGTTCAATAGATGAAATTTATAGTTTCTCAATGGAGCCAAGCAGTAAGTGTATATTCATATATAAATAGTAAATTGTTATGTGTGAACTTGCTTTAAATCAGCATGCAAGATACAACTAGAAAAAGAAAAAATACCTTCATTGTCGCACTGAGTTTACTTTTCCTGAAATGTCTTTCTTTATTCCAAAAAAAAGAAAGAAGAGAGATGAAAACAGGCTTAAATCTTTGTTACAAAGCAAGTTGTTTCTAACTTTTCCTTTGTTTGAGATATATGCAGGGGCAAGACTGAAGTTTGTTTTAATATGATGTATATGAAGTTCTTTAAATCACACAATTCTGACAGTTTTTCAGCTCTTCTCACATACTCTGATTGTCTAAACTATAATTATCCATAATGATTTTAGAAGAAAATGGCTCAACTAAATTGTTCATTAAATAACTCAGGGGATTAATCAGTTTTTGCCTTTTAATAAATTTAAGTTATAATGTGGAGTTACATATATATTTTGAAAGATGATATACAGTTTTTTATTAATTGTTTACATCTGACAGTATTTACTGTAAGGAGCTGTATAGTGTTCATAGCTCTGATTATCGTTATTAATCCTGCCAGCTTTTTAAAGTTTCTGTAGATAATGCCAAGCCAACTGATATTTTATTTGTAATTAGAGACAGTATATGCCAGATTCATGTATTTTAATATAATTTGCAAAAATTATTCCTCTTTACAACTCATTTACAAAGTGATAGTTCCAACAAACTTTCAAATGTACTAAGAGAATTTGTTTAGAGGAAATTATATTTGTGACACTGTTTTCATCATCAAATTGCTCAATCTGTGAATGTCTGTGAACATAGGCTACCCCTAATCCTCAGTTCATATACAGAGGGTGGGAAACCTAGCTATTGTATTGAATAGCTTGTGCTTCTGTGTATGACCACAATCTGATTGGACTGTGATTTATCATGTGTTGGGAAAGAACATTAACAGTTCTTTTTTAAAAAAGGACATTGCTGTTCTTGAGCTTTCAGCATGTTCTCATGCCCTGAAGTGCTTTAACAACATTCTTATAATTCACTTAAGAAAAAGGTCTTTTAAACATCCATACACTTAATGCCTACACATTTAGATCATCTGCAGAATTTCATTTTATGAACAAATGGTATCATCTAAAATTAAATTCCTAAAACACTGATGTTAGGCCTCCTTCAGTGAATTAATTTTAATACCATATTATTTTTTGAAAATAAAGACATTGCATAATTCTTAAATGGAGTTTGATATCTTTAGTGATTAGTAATGTGTTCTTTGGATTCCTTTCTAAAAGAATAAATGATTTTTAAAAGGTAGATTTCGGCTAAACAGTGAACCTTTCCTCCCCTTCAGGAATAGAAATGGCTTCTGTGAAGACTAATTGGAAATTGAGGCTATCATAAATATTGAGCATTTATTAAGTTCTCTAGCCATCTATTCATATTGGTTTTCCCCTCAATTTTAGAAGATTTAATATTTAGCCTAATAGAGATGGTCACCTTTAAAGATCAGATTTTTGATTCTATGAAGCAAAAGGCAAAGGAGAAAAGGAAAGATATACCCATCTGAATGCAGAGTTCTGAAGAATAGCAAGGAGAGATAAGAAAGCCTTCCTCAGCCATCAGTGCAAAGGAATAGAGGAAAACAATAGAATGGGAAATACTAGAGATCTCTTCAAGAAAATTAAAGATACCAAGGGAACATTTCATGCAAAGATGGGCACAATAAAGGACAGAAATGGTAGAGACCTAACAGAAGCAGAAGATACTAAGAATAAGGCTAGATGGTTTGTTAATGTTTGTATAATAGAGGAATCTGTGTTTTTGAAGTTGTGGAAAATGTCTCTGATAGACATTGTCATTTAAGTAAAAGACCAGAAGTAGGAAGTCCAAAATTCTTTCCAACTCAGACAGTGTTCCCTAGTAGCTATTTCATCAGATAAATCTTTTTTCCTTCTGCACACTGAAGTTTTAGGATGAATAATGGTAAGTATATTAGACCAATGAAATGTTCTTTGAATGTTGAATTATAAAATAATAAGCCCAAGGAGAATGAGCTTTAAAAGTCATGATAGGTTTCCCATCACTTTGTACTTATTTTTTTAAAAAAAAGCAAAAATTGGGTAATATTTATGGTGGATCATTTACTAATTTAGAATATATTTCTTTTTCAGTAAAAGCATAATGGTTTTCATCTAAGAATCTTTTTATTGAATTGAATATGTTCGGTTCACTAATATAAATTGAGTATCTATTTGCTCTTTCTGTATCCGTGATGTCCTTTCTTTAAGATTCTGGTTTTTAAAATTGTAATTCTTAATCACTCCCCACCCCTACCCTGTGTCCCCACGACAAACAACAGAAAAGTCTGTTTGAGTTGTTAATGTTAAAATCATAAGTTGTAACTGTTTCTTTGTCCTTGGTTAAAAAATAATTATAAAAATCGGGTAAAGAGAAAACTGCTTTCCTCCCCTTGTTGGTCAGTTCTGTAGAAGTAATTTAAAATACTGTATATTGAATTCTTTGATCATTTCTCCTGGGTGGACAGGGAAAGGAGTCAACGCTGAAGCAGTTTGCTCCTGGGCTCTCTTTCTGTGTGCCTGGTAAATGAAACGCAAGGAACCTCACCAAACTACATGACTAATGGCAACCTCCAGTGCCGCCTGCAATCAAAGATTAATTTGCTTTATCAAGTTTAAAGAATACCGGGTGATAAATCATGTCAAAAAGAAATAATCACTCAAAGGCTGATGTTCTTTTCTACATGTGAGGACAGGTGCTATGAGGCATGCGTTTGCCATAAATAGTTAATTTTGTTCTTGTGCATTTGTGTTCACTTTAATTTCTATTTAGTTGACTCTTGCATCAAATAATTTCTCTCATTAAGATCAACTTGCATTCCAACTGAAAGGCCACAGGATTATAGATCAAAATAACATTCTTTTTCTTTAATTTGTGTAAATATTTTCTTGTGAGGAGTATTAATAAATGTTTGCTTTGTTCAAACATGAGTTAACTAATGCCAAATGGAAAGTGAAATTATATTCTTCTTGTCAAGATGCCTAAGAATATTAATTGAGTGTTCATAACAGAAATCTGTATATAACGTATCTATATATTTATATAGAATTTTTATTTTGCTCAAATCTCTGCACCCTTTTCTTTTCTTTTTTTAAAGAGAGAAAGAGCAGGAGTCTCTCTTTAATTCTGTCCCCTGGGTCCATAATGTAGGATCCATTTTAGGTAAGATTGTATTAATGAGGTGGTCTTCCCAGCACTTTCAGCAAACGCATTTTGAACAGTATCCAAAACCAATCTTGTGTTTTATTTAGAGGCTGTCAGGACTCTTCTTAAAGTGAGACTCAGAGTATCATTTTAGAAGTTACAGTCATGTTCAATTGGAGTCACTTTAAAACTTGGTGTATGTATTAATACATATATATTAGTATCACTTCATACCTTGGGTCTTTTCTACTTACTCTACATTCAGTGACTAATCAGAAATTGAGAAATTATTAATTTTCCTTTTGATGTATATAAAATAGAAATGTAAAATAGACTTGAAACTTTAATCTGTGAAGTTATATCATTTGAGCAGTTGTAGCAAATCTTATTCCTGATGTGACTCTTCATTTGTTTTTTTCCTTATGGTTTCTCCCAGTCTTTCTGTCTAGATTTCAGTTATTTTTCACTCCAGTGAACTCTTGGCAGTGCAAGGGGACTTATGAATTTGTTTTTCTTTTCTTTGATTTCTGATTCCTAGGAATTGTTTTAAAATATATATAAGGTTTCCTTTTTTATATCAATAGTATCCTAAAGAGAAAATGCCTTGTCAGCTTATTGGGGTTTCTTAAAGCTTCTTTTTTAAAACAAAAAAAAAATTAATCAGAAGATGATTGCCCTGCAGTGTTGTGTTGGTTTCTGCCATACAACAGCATTGAAACTTCTTTTTAAACTCAGTAGGAATTTAGCTTGTCTATACTTAATATTTTTTATGAGAAAGTATTTATCATGACCTATATTATATCTAAAATGAGAATGGGACAAGGTAATAAGGGCTCTTCTAATTTGAAAGAATTTTGTAACCCAGAGCATACCTATTTTGATGTTAACTAAGTCACTGGTGATCATTAATAGTTTGTATTATAACACCCTGCTAGTGAATTCCTATAGAATAAGCTCCCTAGCAGAGTAAAAATAGGTTTAGTGAATTTCCCAGTGGTCCAATGGTTAAGACTCCATGCTTTCATTACCAAGAGTGGGGGTTTGATCCCTTGTCAGGGAACTAAGATCCCACAAGCCTTGTCTTTCTGCTGAAAAAGGAAAACATTTAGATTTGAAGACTGAATACGGTTAGCTATGGTCTAACTTCAGCATTTGTATTAAAGTTGATAACTGTATTTGCTTTAGGGGTGCTATTGAAATAAAGGATCGTATTTCTCAGTGGTTCCTGTATGAAACCAACCACATGAGAGAAGTTTCTTTTAAAATTTAGCATTAGGTTATGATTCTCTTTGCTTAAGAAACATGTCATGTGCAAGTGAAGAGAATGTATTTTCTGCTGTTGCTAAATGAAGTGTTCTATAAATAATTAGGTCAAATTTGTTGACAGTATTATTCATGACAAAAAAATTAAAGAACAACCATTCAAAAGCTATGACTTGTTCTTTTAATATGTTAAAGATTCTATGATAAAGTGAACAACATGCAAGATCAGATGGGTAATTTCAGAAGAGCTGAAAGAAATAAATGCTAAAAATAGAAAAAAATCTTTAACAGAGATAAAGAATGTCTTCAAAGGCGTCATCAACATACTTGACACAGTGGAGGAAAGAATCAGTGAACTTGAAGACTGGTCAAGAGACATTACCCAAACTGAAACACAAATAGAAAAAAGAATGGAAAAAATTAAAAGAATAAGTAAGTCACAGCTTTTGAATGGGTTTTTTTTTTTTACTTTTTTTCCCATGAATAATACTGTCAACCAACCTGACCTAATTGCTATTTATAAAACACTTCATCTAACAGCAATTGATTATACATTCTCTTCACTTACACGTGATACATTTACCAGGATAGATTGTGTTTTGGGCCATTAAACAAATATTAACACTTTTAAAGGATTAGAAATCCTCAAAAGTATGTTTTCAGACCATAAAACTAAACTTAAAGTTAATAACAAAAAGGTATCTGGAAGATTACCAAATATTTAGAAATAAAATAACCACTTCTAAGTAGTCCATAGGTCAAAGAGGAACTCTCAATGTAAAAAATATTTTGAACTAAATGAAAATGAAAATATAGTCTAAAATACTATAACTTGTACAATACTGCTAAAGAAGTACTTAGACTGAAACTTATAGCTCTAAATGATCGCATTAAAAAGAGAAGAAAGGGTTCAAATCAGTAATCTAAAATAAAGGTTAGCACATTTTCTGTCAAATCCAGATAGTAAATATTTTAGGCTTTGATATATGATCTCTAACACATGTTCTTTTTTTGTTCTTACAACTTAATAAAATGTGAAAGTCATTCTTATTTCGAAGGCCATTAAGAAAAAAGATCACAGGCTAGATTTGGCCCTTGGACCATAGATTACATACCTCTGTTTAGAAAATGAGGAAATTAAATTTAAAGCAAGGAGAAGAAAGAAAATAACAAAGAGCTCCAATCAGTTAAATTGAAAACAATAGAGAAAAGTCACTAGTCACAAAATCTAGTTGAAAAGGTAAGGTTAATAAGTATCTATCTAAACTGGCTGGCTGAGGGGGTGGCAAAAAAGACAAATTAACATCAAGAATGAAAGCATGAGGGAATTTCCTGAAGGTCAGGTGGTCAGGACTTGACACTTTAACTGTTGTGGCCCAGGTTCAGTCCCTGGTTGGGGAACTAAGACCCCACCCACAAGTGCAAGCCATGGCCAAAAAAAAAAAAAAAAGCATGAATATCAATGCAGATTCCACAGATATTTAAAGAGTAATAAAGTAGAATAGTTTGACAACTTATATTAAATGGGCCATTTCTATGAAACACATAAGCTACCAAAATGTATTCAAGAAGAAATAGATAACCAGAATAGTTGTATATCTATTAAAGAAACTAAATTAACTGCTTAGAACCTTCTAATAATGAAAACTCCAAACACAGATTGTTTTACTGGAGAATTCCACCTCAACATGTAAGGAAAAAAATAATCCTAATTCTACACCATCTCTTCCAGAAAATAGAAGAGAAAGAAGTACTTACCAACTTATTTTCTGAGGCCCAATTCCAAAATCATACTAAGATATTACAAAAAAATAAAACAATATTCTTCATGATCATAAATGCAAAAATTCTCAACAAAATATTTGCAAATCAATAGATAAAGTATATATATAATATATATAAAGTATATAATAAAAAAGTTAATATAGCACATCTAAATGGAATCGTCCCAGGAGTTCACGGCTGGTTCAGTATTTAAAAATCAGTCAAAGTAATTCACCTTCTTAAACCATATGATCATCTCAGCAGATGCAGAAGTTTTTAACACCCATTCTTAGTGAAAATTCAGTAGTCCAGGAAGAGAAGGGACCTTTCTTAATCTGATCAAGGCAGCCTGTGAAAAACCAAGATGATACTCAATACTAAAAGACTGAATTTTTCCAGTAGTAGTGTACAGATGTGAGAGCTGTACCATAAAGAAGGCTGACGCCCAAGAATCGATGCCTTCAAATTGTGCTGGAGAAGACCTTGAGTGTCCCTTGGACTGCAAAAAGATCAAATCGGTCAATCCTAAAGGAAATCAATCCTGAATTTTCATTGGAAGGACTGATGCTGAAGCTGAAGCTCAAGTACTTTGGCCTCCTGATGCGAACAGCTGACTCATTGGAAAAAACTCTGATCCTGGGAAAGATAGAAGGCAAAAGGAGAAGAGGATGGCAAAGAATGAGATGGTTAGATAGCATCACCAACTCAACAGACACGAGTTTGAGCAAACTCCAGGTAATAGTGGAGCCAGACAGAGGAGCCTGGCATGCTGCAATCCATGGGGTCAGAAAGAGTCGGACACAACTTAGTAACTGAGCAACAAAAGACTAAATGCTTTCCCTCTAAGATCAGTAACAGGCAAGGATGTCCTTCTCACTGCTCCGTATCAAAATCATACCAGAGGTCTTGTCCAGTTGAGTGAGACAGGGAAATTTTAAATGCATGTAGCGGAAAGGAAGAAATACAACTGTCTCTATTCCCAGATGATATGGTTATAGGGAAAATGCCCAGAAATCTATGAAAAAGGTGCTGAAACTAAAAAACGAGTTTAGCAAAGTTAGTGTACAAAAATCAATTGCATTTTTATATACTAGCAGTGAACAATAAAAAAATACCCCCAAAAAGCTAACAAAATATATGTAGCATCTATATTGTAGAACTATGAAGCATCGGTAAAGGGAAATATACACAACATTCATGATAAGAAGATTCAATATTTTTAAGATGTTAATTCTCTCCCAGATCAATCTGTAGATTTATTACATTTCCAGTCAGAAATCTATCAGAATTTGTTGTAAATATCAGCAAAGTGACTAAAAATCTGGGAATGCTCGGGAAGAATGGTGAAAACAAATTGGGGAAAGAACAGAATTGGAGGATGCACACACCCGATTTCAAGACTTACGATAAAGCTGCAACGATCAGGCAAAAATGTAGACTTCTGTAGATCAATGGAACATAATGGAAAATCAGAAAGAGAACCACACATATTACATCATGTATGTCACTGATTTTTACAAAGATGTTAAGGAAGATCACTGGAGAAAGAGATTTGTCTTTTTCAACAAATAGTTCTGGGTCAAATGTGAATTTTTCTCCAAACCTCACACCTTAAACAAAAATTATGTTTAATGCAAAAATTTTGAGTTAAACAAAAATTACTCGAAATCAAAGGCAAGTAACAGACTGGGAAAAAAATGTGCAAATTACATTTCTAATGATTTATATCTAAAATATATAAAGAAGTCTTGAAACTCAACTATATGAAAAACTGCAGTGTGCAGTGCTTAATCACTCAAGTCATGTCCATCTCTTTGTTTCCCCATGGTTTGCGCCCATCAGTCTCCTCTGTCCATGGAGATTCTCCAGGCAAGAATACTGGAGTGGATTGCCATGCCCTCCTCTGGGTGATCTTCCCAACCCAGGGATCAAACCCAGGTTGCTCACATTACAGGCTGATTCTTTATCATCTGAGCTACCATGGAATCCCAAGAATACTGGATTGAGTAGCCTATCCCTTCTCCAGGGGATCTTCCCGACCCAGAGATCAAACGGGGGTCTCTGGCATTGCAGGCAGATTCTTTACCAGCTGAGTTGCCAGGGAAGCCCAAAACACTGCAATACTAGGGCTCTAAAGCATGAAAGTTAAAATTCTTATTAAAAGAATCTTGTGTAGTTGTTGACTATAGAAAATCTCCAGGTAACTCTTCCCTACCCTTCCCACTGTTGACTTGGGCATCCTTTCTGTCTGTGCTTACCCATGTCATGGTGTTTTATCCCGTTGTATGAGATTCATTTGCATGCTTATCTTGAATTGGAATCTTCATCCCTGGTAGATATCCAATAATATTTATGGAAATAAACCTGATTTTTTTCCACTGTTAGACTCCTTTTGGTGATTGGCACCATTCTGCCATAAGTCAGAAAGTTAGGAATTATTTTTATTTCATTTCTTTCTCACTAACTCTCACCAAATTCTGATTTTTCTAACCTCATAAATCTCTCACCAATCTATCCATTTCTGTCTCCTCTACAGCCTTCGTCCAAATTACTATCTATTTACTTGGGATCTTACCTTACCCTCCTAACTTGAATCCTCACTCTGTTCTTGTCCTTCCACTCAATGCTTTCAGCCCTTTTTATACATTGTATCCAGAGTAATCTTTTCCAAAAAATTAATCTGATTCTATCTTTCCATCTGCTGGATCATCGAAAAAGCAGGAGAGTTCCAGAAAAACATCTATTTCTGCTTTGTTGACTATGCCAAAGCCTTTGACTATGTGGATCACAATAAACTGAAAAATTCTGAAAGAGATGGGCATACCAGACCATCTGACCTGTCTCTTGAGAAACCTGTATGCAGGTCAGGAAGCAACAGTAAGAGCTGGACATGGAACAACACACTGGTTCCAAATAGGAAAAGGAGTACGTCAAGGCTGTATGTTGTCACCCTGCTCATTTAACTTCTATGCAGAGTACATCATGAGAAACGCTGGGCTGGATGAAGCGCAAGCTGGAATCAAGATTGCCAGGAGAAATATCAGTAACCTCAGATATGCAGATGACACCACCATTATGGCAGAAAGTGAAGAGGAACTAAAAAGCCTCTTGATGAAAGTGAAAGAGGAGAGTGAAAAAGTTGGCTTAAAGCTCAACATTCAGAAAACTAAGATCTGGCATCTGGTCCCATCACTTCATGGGAAATAGATGGAGAAACAGTAGAAACAGTGGCTGACTTTATTTTGGGGGGCTCCAAAATCACTGCAGATGGTGACTGCAGCCATAAAATTAAAAGACTCTTACTCCATGGAAGGAAGGTTATGACCAACCTAGATAGCATATTAAAAAGCAGAGACATTACTTTGTCAACAAAGGTCTGTCTAGTCAAGGCTCTGGTTTTTCCAGTAGTCATGTATGGATGTGAGTTGGACGGTGAAAAAAGCTGAGCACCGAAGAATTGATGCTTTTGAACTGTGGTGTTGGAGAAGATTCTTGAGAGTCCCTTGGACTGCAAGGAGATCCAACAAGTCTATACTAAAGGAGATCAGTCCTGGGTGTTCATTGGAAGGACTGATGTTGAAGCTGAAACTCCAGTACTTTGGCCACCTCATGTAAAGAGTTGACTCATTGGAAAAGACCCTAATGCTGGGAAGGATTGGGGCCAGGAGAAGAAGGGGATGACAGAGGATGAGATGGCTGAATGGCATCACCGACTCGATGGACATGGGTTTGGGTAGACTCCGGGAGTTGATGGACAGGGAGGCCTAACGTGCTGCAATTCATGGGGTTGCAAAGAGTCGGACACAACTGAATGACTGAATTGAACTGATCTTTCCATCTATTCAAATAGCTTCCTACCTGGTGCTAGTGGTAAAGAACCTGCCTGCCATTGCAGGAGACATAAGAGACATGGGTTCAATCCCTGGGTCAGGACGATCTCCTGAGGAAGGGCTTGGCAGCCCACTCCAGGGTTCTTGGCTAGAGAATCCCATGGGGAGGAGCCTGGTGGGCTATAGTCCATAGGGTCTCAAAGAGTTGGACATGACTGGCACAATTTAGCAGACACACATTGTTTTTAGGATAAAAACTAACTGCACACTGCTACAAGCCAGCTTTTTGTGCTGTGCTTGTGCTTAGTCGCTAAGTCATGCCTGACTCTGCGACCCCATGGACTGTATCCCGCTAGGCTCCTGTGTTCATGGGAATTCTCCAGGCAAGAGTACTGCCATGCCCTCTTCCAGAGGATCTTCCCAATCCAGGGATCAAGCCCAGGTTTCCCGAGTTGCAGACAGATTCTTTACCATCTGGGCCAACATGGAAACTCAACCTGCCTTTTTTAACTTCATGTAATCCCTACTTTCCAAGACAGTCTCATGGTCTTCTGTAAGATCCTTAGAAGTTCCATACTCTCATATAACTCCAAGCCTTTGCGCATGTCACTTTTCTCTGAAACACTTTTCTTGTTCTCCCAACCTCATTTTCACCCAGTTAATGCTTACTCACTCGTTGGCTCACACCTTAAATATCACTTCATCATGTAAATCCCCCACGTCTCCTAGACCAGATCTTTAACCTTTTTATGTACTGACAGAAAACCTTACACTTCTGTTGCAGCAACTCTCACATTTTGTAATAATGTTTATATGTATGATTATTTAATTATTTTGTGACTCTTTCAGTAGAACTGTAACCTCAATGAGGATGGGGGTGTTTGATTTTGTTTATGCCAGCATCTAGCACATTGCCTGACACATGTTGGAATATTTATCAAGCTCACATTTGCCAAATTTAGTTGAACATTTATTAAATGAATAAAAGAATAAGCTACCTATGCTATGCTAAGTAATGGAACTGGAGCTGTAGCTGAATACATGTGCCCAACTTTATATTACTTCTTTCTTTTGTGAAGAGTATGGGCTATAAAGAGCAGGCTCATATGTCCTCGGTTAAGAAACTCGAATCCAAATCCCTTTTCATGATCAGTCCTCTGTTCCTCTGTTGGATACAAGTCCTATTGGACTCAAGAGTCCCTCAGCAGAGGTGTTAGAGGGAGGTTGACTACACTGAGGGCCAGATGAATTTTTTGGAGTGATGGAAATGATTGACGTAGATATACTGATACATATATATATATATATATATATATGCGTATATATATATATATATATATATACACACACACACATATATATATCAACTGAGATAGCAGTTATGCAACTGTTTGTTGCATTTGTCAAAACTCATAAAACTGTGTTTTTCGAAAGGACATATTTTATTATATATAAATTATACACCATTGAAAAAACTTCCTCAATGTTTTGAGGCAAGTATCTGCTCTGTACAAAAGAACCTCTTGATCGTATCTTTACCTTACTGTGGAAGTTGCATTCATGTGTCACAAAGACACAAAAACCTATTCCAAGTCCAGAATGTTCTTCACTGGCTGTGTCTTCCCCCTGCCTTCTATCCCAGTCTAGTTTGATAAAAACTGAATGAATGAATGAAAAGCAGAAATTACTGTTGACTACTTGGTTGTATTAGGGCAGCTCTGATGCCATTCTCTTCCTATGACAGACTGTCTTTGCTCATCTCAACTTGATTCTTCCTTCTATCATTCATGTAAGAAATATTTGCAGAGTTTCCCAAAAGTGTTTCTTTTCTTTCCCTCCTCTTTTCTCTGTTGCAACAGCTACTTACTGAAAATGAGTGTATCAGAGAGGCCCTTTTATTGATGGTTTCCTTAGTGAAGGCCAAGATAAGATCCCTTCCCAGTGAAAAGAGATATTCAGCCACAGTTCAACTAAGAAATGTTGTGTTTAAAGGTGATTTATCAAGGACAAAGGCAAAAAGTGCAAAGATATATCTTTTGATCTAGTAAAAAGTCTAACCTTGGATTTGGTTTAATTAATTCAGAGAAGACTAAACTCAAAATGATTATTTTGCAGAACTGACTTGCAAGGAATACCTATTTCAGGTTTCCTGCTGCCACCCTTGAATCCAGTTACCCAGTTTTTTAATATTGCTTATTCAAGAATTTGTTTTAATTGTGAAGGAAGACCTAATTATGAATGATTAATACCTGGTCATAAATAGTGGGTGTATTCATCGTATTTTATTGGGTTGGTCCAAGAGTTACATCTTAGAGAAAAACCGAAACTAACTTTTTGGCCAACCAAATGTATATACTTCCGTTTCTTTGCTAACTCTTTAGTTTCTTTTCTATCTAGTATACATTGTGTAAAAATGTATAATATATTTTGCTTTGGAGTAAAATCAAGACTAAAAGTTTCTAATTTATTAGTGAAGTATCAAAAGAATATAATTGTTTGAAATATACAAGGTCTTACTATTAGTACAGAATCTTTTTTACATATTGATATTCAAATAGAGTTGATGAATTCCTCCTTGATATGGCCATTAGTTTGTTTCTGGTTTTTAATGATAATAAAAGTTCCATTTGGGGTTTCTGTGTTCTATCTCTCTATTAGAATGTTTGTAGAGACTCTCTTTTAAGGTAATAGGTGATTCTTGAAATTAAGACTGATCTTTTTTCATATAATTCTTTTTTAAAAAGTAGTTTCCATTTTTCAAACTGTAATTGAGGACAGATATTGTTAGAGGTCAGCCGTACATTCACTAACTGAATGTCTAGCAAATATATTCTTCTATTACATGATGAGGCCTTAGAGTCTAAATCATGATCGCTGTTGGTGGAATCAGAACCAAATATTCTGTCTGTCCTTTATAGAAAAGGATAATGTTTTATGCCTATCATGGATATGAAATTATTTTGAATTTGCTTTTATAGTTGTAATGCAAATTTTGGGTATATTCAGTTATAGTTTTTTCATATTAATAAATTGAAAGTGATAAGATGGGTGGTCCTGAGTGTTATCAAATAAGTGCCTTTTTTCCTAGTAATACTCCACAAAAGCTTGTCTTCTTTTAATTTATTAGAATTCATTAGGGAATGAAATACAGCCTGGGGAGCCTGCCATGTGCCAGTCAGTGTGCTAGATACTTTATTTCCTTTGGCCCTACCAACAAGTAGGTGAAACAAGTATTGTACCAGTTTTAGAGATGCGAAAATTAAGGCTCAGAGTAAATGACTGATAGCTAATGAATCGTCTTAACTACAAATAGGGCCGTGACTGAAATTTCCATAGGTGTTTACCTTTTCTTTCCACGCATAAGTGATAAAGGCCTGGTTTCTTAAAAGATTATTCAGTTCAGTTCAGTCGCTCAGTCGTGTCCGACTGTTTGCAGCCCCATGGACTGCAGCGCGCCAGGCCTCCCTGTCCGTCACCACCTCCCCGAGTTTACTCAGACTCGTGTCCACTGAGTCAGTGATGCCATCCAGCCATCTCATCCTCTGTTGGCCCCTTCTCCTGCCTTCAGTCTTTCCCAGCATCAGGGCCTTTTCTAGTGAGTCAGTTCTTCGCATCAAGTGGCCAAAGTATTGGAGTTCCAGCTTCAGCATCAGTCCTTCCAATGAATATTTAGGACTGATTTCCTTTCGAAAGAACTGGTTGGATCTCCTTGCAGTCCAAGGGACTCTCAAGAGTCTTCTCCAACACCACAGTTCAAAAGCATCAATTCTTCAGTGCTCAGCTTTCTTGATAGTCCAATTCTCACATCCACACACGACTACTGGAAAAGCCATAACTTTGACTAGACAGACCTTTGCTGGTAAAGCAATGTCTCTGCTTTTTAATATGCTGTCTAGGTTGGTCATAACTTTCCTTCCAAGGAGCAAGTGTCTTTTAATGTCATGGCTGCAGTCACCATCTGCAGTGATTTTGGAGCCCCCCAAAATAAAGTCTGTCACTCTTTCCACTGTTTCCCCATCTATTTCCCATGAAGTGATGGGACCAGATGCCATGATCTTAGTTTTCTGAATGTTGAGCTTTAAGCCAACTCTTTCACTCTCCTCTTTCACTTTCATCAAGAGACTCTAGTTCTTCTTCACTTTCTGCCATAAGGGTGGTGTCATCTGCATATCTGAGGTTGATATTTATCCCAACGATCTTGATTCCAGCTTGTGCTTCCTCCAGCCCAGCGTTTCTCATGATGTACTCTGCATGTAAGTTAAATAAGCAGGGTGACAGTATACAGCAGTATACAGCCTTGACATATTCCTTTCCTGGTTTGGAACCAGTCTCTTGTTCCATGTCCAGTTATTATTTTTAGACAGTTTATTTTTGAAGTCTGTTTGATCAGTTGCAACATTTGGGGTTTAAAATGGGTGATTGTTGGAAGTAATGTGATTTTATCTGATAAGCTAATAGAGTAAGTGACATGAAGTGTTAGTTGCTCATCCATGTCCTACTCTTTGCACCCCATGGACGGGGGTTCACCAGGCTCTTCTGTCCATGGGATTCTCCCGGCAAGAATACTGGAGTGGGTTGCCGTTTCTTTCTCCAAGTAGAGTAAATGAGTGCATAATCAATTCAGTTTTGTAGCACAGCCAGTGAGTCAAGATTTGATACACCTACAGAATAATTCACTATGGGAAAATACAGTTCCAAATTTTGTGTTTTGTTCCTAAAAGAGAATAGAAAACAATGGAGTTTTTCCACTTAATAATCTTTGTAGACAGTGTTTTGAAATACTGAATAACATCATAGAATTATAGCATATTAAAACTGGAAGAAAAGGTAAAATGTGTAGTCCATAAGTTTTCCAGCTTGCTCTGTGGTTTCTAGCAAGGGGAGGAGGAGCTGTGCAAGTCATCTTCCCATTCCATGAAACAGTACTCTGCTTTAATCTGTCTCTCGTGTTAGTCTTCTAGGTAGATTCTTATTTGAAGAAATGGTTTCACATCTTTAAACCATTTTTTTTTTTGCCATTTCCTAATTTTATAGATGGCAGTTTAAGCCCAGAGGTGCACATTGCCTTTCCAAGGTAATCCCCCTTGCTAGACTACTTTATTCATTCCTTCAGTAATCATTAATTGAATGTCTTCTGTGTTCCAGTCACTATGCTTAGAACTCAGAAGAGTGAGAAGAAAGAGATAGCCAAATAATTGACAGCACAGTGTGACAAAAGCAGTTTATGAAGGAAGTCAAGAGAAACAGCCCATGAGAAATTACATTTGGACTGGGTCCTAAAGGTATAGATAATTTTGCCAGATTGAAAAAGGAAAAGATGACTGTTCCTCACTGAGGCAACAGTGTATAAAATCCACAGAGGTATGAAAGCATGGCATGTGCAGCCCATGTCGTGAGGCTTGGTGGGGTAAAATTCTGTGCTATATAGTAGAAGTTGTTTTGTTGTTTAATCACTAAGTTATGTCTGACTCTTTTGCGATCCCATGGACTAAAGATCACCAGGCGCTTCTGTCCACAGGATTTCCTAGGCAAGAATACTGGTTGTTGCTGTTGTTCAGTCTCTAAGTCACGTCCAGCTCTTTGTGATCAAATGGACTGCAGCGTACCAGACTCCTCTGTCCTCAAATTCATGTTCATTGAGTCTGTGGTGCTATGTAGCCAGCTCCTCCTCTGCCGCCCTCTTCTCATTTGCCTTCAGTCTTGCCCAGCATCAGGGTCTTTTCCAGTGAGTCAGCTCTTCGCATCAGGTGGCAGAGTATCGGAGCTTCAGCATCAGTCCTTCCAGTGAACACCCAGGACTGATCCCCGCTAGGACAGGCTGGTTGGGTCTCCTTGCAGTCCAGGGGCCTCTCAGGAGTCTTCTCCAGACCACAGTTTGGCATTGCCCTTCTTTGGAATTGAAATGAAAATGGTCCTTTTCCAGTACTATGGCCACTGTCGAGTTTTCCAAATTTGCTGACAATTGAGTGCAGAACTTAAAAAGCATCATCTTTTAGAATTTTAAATAACTCAACTGGAATTCCATCACCTTCACTAGCTTTGTTCATAGTAATGCTTCCTAAGCCGCTTCACTGGCTCTAGGTGATTGACCACACCATCGTGGTTATCTAGGTCATTAAGACGTTTTTGGATAGTTCTTCCGTGATTTCTTGCCACCTCTTCTTAATCTCTTTGGTTTCTATTAGGTCCTTGCTGTGTCTGTCCTATATTGTTGCTGTCTTTGCATGAATACTGGAGTGGGTTGCCATTTCCTTCTCCAGGGGATCTTCCTGACCAAGGGATCAAGCCCACATCTCCTGCATTGGTAGGCAGAGTCTCTACCACTCAGCCACCAGGGAAGCCCTGTAGCTGAAGTAAGGGGAAGGGTCATTACTGTAGTTGGGAAGGGCCAGATGAGGAAGAGTGCTCCACAGCAAGTTAAGAAAAGAAAGTTTTTGCTTGTAGGAAAGGGTGCCACTGAAGACGTTTTTATAATTTTATTTGCCTGTTTATTTTTGGCTGTACGAGATCTTTGTGGCTACGTGGGCTCCTTCTGAGTTGCAGTGAATGGGGCTGCTGTTCTTTGCCGTGCAAGGGCTTCTCTCTGTCACAGAGCACGGGTTCTCGGGCAGGCGGGCCTCAGCAGTGGGGCTCGTGCACCTGGGACTGTGGGCCCTAGGCTCTGGAGCCGTGGGCTCGGGAGTTGTGGTGCAGGGGCCTGGTTGTTCCGCAACATATGGCATCTTCCCAGATCAGGGATCAAACCTGTATCCCCTACACTGGCAAGTGGATACTTTACCACTGAGCCACCAGGACATCCCACTGAAAACTTTTAATTAGGTGATAGGAGTGGTTGATCATTTATATATTTCAAAAAAGTTATTCTGGTGGCTGTTTCTTAGTTCTTGGGAGAAACAGATACAAACTATGTGTTACCTTTCAACATCTCAGACTCTTTAACTTACTGCTGTCTGCAAATGGTGCCTCTGGTCTCTTCCCCAGTGACAACAAGAGTTCATTATATGTTTTGTTAAAGGTGTTTTATCCTTTAGAGTATCTGCCTGCCACAATACAGCATAGATCAGATTTGGAAGACCTTTTCTGAGTGTTTGACTCTCTGTGAAATCACTTTTTATGTTTTGGCTTCACTTCGAAATGACATGACTTACTGTGAGACAGGATAGTTTGTAGTTTTCTTTGTCATCTTCTTTTCTGGTTGTCACAGACCATAGGGTGCTGCATTGGTCCACAAAAACTAAGAAAGAAAAGAACACATGATCTTTATATTATGACTTCTCTTGAGCAGTCTCACTTGTGAGGGATTTTGGCTCCAGGCTTAGATGGACAAGGGGCCTGTTGGGGGAACATTTCATGTTTCACTTGACTTTTTTGTGACTAAGTACACTAGTAAATGATTTTTGTTGCACTTGCATAGTATTAAATCAGAAGGGCTATTGTTTTATCAAGAAGTGCTTTAGCATATACTGTGAAGGCTGGACATTAAGCGCCAGGGTCTGCGGCACTGCAGGCAGATTCTTTACTGTCTGAGCCAGCAGGAACCCGTGGTAGTAACGCAGCTGTGAATGGGGTGGGCCCAGAGTGCCTTTCGTATCTATTCTTCTGAGAGCCACATAGTGGACTCTAGACTTCATTCCCTAGAAACAGTGTTTCTAGACTGCATAATGCCTTACCTTTCCTCTAAAAACTGACACCAAAAACGCAGGGAAAGCATGATTTTAATTACTAAGGTGGATTTGGGGGCACTCAAAGGACATTTCAGACGAGCCTTCGAGTAGTGTCTAATAGGCCCCACAGGGAAGACTTTGTTAGTCACCTGTAGTAGTCAGTGCCAGACATTTCACAAAGGCTGTCTTTATTTCTTGCAACAATTTTATGAGATTCTGCCCCTAACATTGGTAAGGAAATGCATCTAAGGAGATTTCCTTCTGTTTCTTCCTTTGTTCCCTGGTGGCTCAGATGGTAAAGAGTCTCCCTGCAGTGCTGGAGATCCAGGCTCGATTCCTGGGTTGAGAAGATCCCCTGGAGAAGAAAATGGCAATCCACCCCAGTATTCTTGGCTGGAAAATCCCATGGATGGAGGAGTCTGGCAAGCTACAATCCATGGGTCACACAGAGTCAGGCACAAATGAGTGACTAAAACACACACACACACACATTGGGCATTGGGGTAAGGTGAAAAAGTAGTAAAAACAAATAAGATTGAAGACTAGATTTGTATGATGTGTATGAAGTAATTGAAGGAAGACATAGATGATGAGCAATATGCACCTCAAAATCTAGAGCATAGTGAAAAGTGGATGAGGCTTTCTTTGAAAGAGCAGGACAAGAAACTAAAATTATCGAGAGGAGGAATTCCATTTATTGTATAGCTTCTAGGTGTCAGTACTAGTACTGTGCTAGTTGCTTCAAACAGATGATCAGCTTAAGCCTCAAAACAATCATGTAAGGTAAATGATCTTTTTCTCATTTTACAGAAGGAAACCTGGGGAGCAGCATGGTTAAATAACTTCATTCAGATCATATAGCTAGTAAGTTTGGGACAGGGATTAAACTCAGGTTCTATATGTAAAGTCCTCTAACACTGTAAAGTATGTAAAATGCTGTATAGGTACATTTTCCTGGGAGATAGTATCTTTAACAGATTTTCCTTTAGGAAAAGGAATTCATACCGCTCCCCCCAGGTTGAGAACTTATGCTAAATTATGCCACCTGAAAGAGCAGGCTGAGGATATTGCACCTGTGTGAGCCTTGTTTTATATATATGCACCATTTGAACATTTTCCCAGGTGATTAGTCAGTTCAGTTCAGTTCAGTCACTCAGTCGTGTCTGACTCTTTGCGACCCCATGAACCGCAGCACGCCAGGCCTCCCTGTCCATCACAAACTCCCAGAGTCCACCCAAACCCATATCCATAGAGTCGGTGAAACCATCCAGCCATCTCATCCTTTGTCGTCCCCTTCTCCTCCTGCCCCCAATCCTTCCCAGCATCAGGGTCTTTTCCAATGAGTCAACTCTTTGCATGAGGTGGCCAATGTATTGGAGTTTCCGCTTCAACATCAGTCCTTCCAATGAACACCCAGGACTGATCTCCTTTAGGATGGACTGGTTGGATTTCCTTGCAGTCTAAGGGGCTCTCAAGAGTCTTCTCCAACACTACAGTTCAGAAGCATCAATTCTTCAGTGTTCAGCCTTTTTCACCATCCAACTCTCACATCCATACATGACTACTGGAAAAACCATAGCCTTGACTAGACGGACCTTTGTTGGCAAAGTAATGTCTCTGCTTTTCAATATGCTATCCAGGTTGGCCATAACTTTCCTTCCAAGGAGTAGGCATCTTTTGATTTCATGGCTGCAGTCACCATCTGCAGTGATTTTGGAGCCCAGAAAAATAAAGTCTGACACTTTTTCTACTGTTTCCCCATTTATTTCCCATGAAGTGATAGGACCAGATGCCATGATCTTAGTTTTCTGAATGTTGAGCCTTAAGCCAACTTTTTCACTCTCCTCTTTCACTTTCAGCAAGAGTTCCTCTTCACTTTAGTTCCTCTTCACTTTCTGCCATAAGGGTGGTGTTGTCTGCATATCTGAGGTTACTGATATTTCTCCTGGCAATCTTGATTACAGCTTGTGCTTCTTCCAGCCCAGCATTTCTCATGATGTACTCTGCATATAAGTTAAATAAACAGGATGACAATATACAGCCTTGACGTACTTGTTTTCCTATTTGGAACCAGTCTGTTATTCCATGTCCAGTACTAACTGTTGCTTCCTGACCTGCGTACAGGTTTCTCAAGAGGTGATTGATAGTTGTAAGTTAAACCAAAGGGGAAAAAGCTTCACAGTTCTTTAGGGCTGAGAAACCTGTTTTGCTAGAGAAGTAGTATAGTGTACTGGGTAAGGGTACAGGTTCTGGAGTCACATCGCTTAAATTTAAACTAACTCTACCATTTCTCAATTTCACGTTGAAAAACTGGAATATTTAGTACTAGTATACCTACTTCATGGTAAGTGGGAGAATTAAATCACTAAATCTGTATTAAGTGCTTATTAGCACAGTGGTTCTTCTAGAAGATCTCCCAGAGGATGTTTGACAGTGTTAAAGACATTTGTGGTTGTCACGGTTCGCGGGAGAGGTGCTACTGTCACCTAACAAATAGAGGCCAGAGATGCTGCTAAACATTTTACCATGCCCAAGCCAGTCCTCCACAACTAAATGTCAGTGTTGCTGAGGTTGAGAAACCCTGGTGAGCACAATGACTGACATATATGTTTCAATAAATATTAATATTTGCTCTTGTTTTAACATCTAAGGAAAACGTGGAAGAACAAGTGAAATTATGATCCATTCACCTTTTCTGAGCAGCTAAAGAAAAGTAAAAAATTAATGTCAGGTAATAAACTACCTTATCCAATTAACAATCATAAATTCAGTATTATATGGATAAAACCACTTAAAGAATGTGATTTTATGATAACATAAATGAGTATGAAGACATGTAGGAGGCTCTCATGTGTTCTTTGTGAAAAGTTTTATAGTTTAAAATTTGGTATTGAGGTAACTATTTCTAGCACATTTCATGATCATATATAAAAAGTAACCAGTTAAGAGTGTCATCTTCGGTGTTATTCATACTTGGGTTCAAATCCAACCTCTTTCATAAACAAATCCTCTGACTCAATAGACACATCACCTAACTTCTTTGAGCCTCAGTTTCTTTAGTGGTAAAATTATGGTAAAATTATGATATTATACTACCAGCTTCATTGAGTCATCATTATTGATTAAATGAGATAAAACATGTAAAGTACTTGGCATAGTACCTAACAAATGATAAGCACTCAGTAAGTGACAGCTGCTCATAGTGTCTTCATCATCACTGACATTCACCCTCTACCTGGAACTTTAGTACCTACCAGTGGTGAGGTAAAAACTAGAGTGACCAACTAGGGGGCTGTTAGCAAAGTCAGCGTGACCGTGGCTTCTGTAACTAACATGTACAAGCCATCTAACTTGACATGCTATCTTTAACAGTTCCATAAAATTACCCTCAATTTCCCTCACTACTCAACGAGGTCTCCTTCCTAGTCTGATTCCTGGCAACTTCCGTTCCCAGCATCCCTACCCCTCTTGGAGATACTCAGGATCTTTATACTACTCCTTTTTATTTACATCTGAATTGTAATATTTTCACAAGTATGTCTTAAAGGGCCAAATACTTACATAGTTTTAATTTGGTTTTTTTTTTTTTTTAAACCTCTAACCCCCACATCACACCATTAAGGAAATCTGAAAGGAAAGGACTATATTTCTTGTCTTGGTCCTCTCACAGTATGACTGTTCATTTTATTCTTTTAACTTATTGTGTTTTTAGCCTTCTAAATTATATCATATTCTTCTCTGAAGTTTCTAGTTTAGAAGCAAAGCACAAAGTGATATTTTCTGAAAAATAATGTGTAATTTGGTTCTGCATGTGATAAAGAAACATTGTGATTGCTTTCTTTCTGTTTCTAGAAACTAATTTATGGCAGTTTCTTCCTTTAGTGTACTTGGGCAGCAGAAAGTATAGTCTGCAAACATGGTTTAAGATTTGAGTTAAATTGCATATGTCTATATTAATGTGCTCCATAAGCTAGGTTTTAATACCTCTTGTGCTGTTGTTAAAAGAATTTTCCTAAATCTAAGGAATGTGTCTATAATTTGAAGGAAGATAAATTTTCTACATAAGTTTAAAATAGAGAAACCTACCTACAAAGAAAAGGAAATTCCATTTTCATGTAACCGATCTCAGTAGTCTCTTGATTCACAAGTTGCTGCTCTTCATCCTCTTAGTCAATAGAATGTATCACATGGGGACCAGTGAGCAGATGTGGGGAGGAACGCAAGCAGGATGTGAAAGCAGGAGCCAGCAGTGCTGGCAAACTGGCAAATGCTTCTGTTTTGCTAGGCACCTGCTTTTTTGTATTCAGACTATCCGAACCATCTGCTTTTATATTCTTTTTACTTACCATCAGGCATTTTGGAGTTTTTAAAAAGCTTTAAAAGTGACTGGGAATTTTTCACAACAAGGTGGGAATCCATACCACTCTTTGAAAAACTTGTGCTGTTAGAATATTTCTATTTAATTGTGAAGACAGTAGCTGCTTTTTAATTTAGGTACAGTGTGTTATTATGTTATCTAATTAAAATGTTTTTCTCCCTTCTCAATTACTTATTCTCAGACATCAGAATTCAGATTGCTTTAGGCAGATAGTTGACCATCATATCAACAACAGATACACTGTAACTGAATATAAATGATTGTTACTTACCCCTTCTCATTAAAAAAAAAGTATTGTACAAGTTAATGAAAATTCATAATTCTTTATAAGATTAGCTATTTTCAAATATGCAACTAATATTCTCACTAGAAGTAGGACTAATAGAGTACCTGTTGTGCACCAGATACTGTATGAGGCACTTTGTTCAAACTAGTGCTAATGCTGTCCACAACTTTACAAGATAAGTATTGTTACCTTCATTTTGTGAATGAAGAAATTGATTCTTAGAGAAGTTGAGAAAATTCTTTAGGGTCATACTTGAGACTGGGGATTTGAGCTCTAGTTTCTCTACTTTTCTGCAGTGTTTCTCAAAAATGTTGTCCTATCAGAGAGGTGATATAGTATGTGATAGAGGGTCTCTGCATAAGGAACCATAGATGGTACTTTTAGTTTAGCTGCAGGAGAGCACACTGTATTTGGTTTGTGAAGTTTAGAACCTCCTTCCAGTCTCTAATAGGCATTTTATTTTCTTCTCTAGTCATTAAGAAGTACTGTTGGCACTTGGTCCTCCACTTCTACAATTTTTTTTTTTAACATCGTTTAAAAATGTTGTTCAGTTCAGTTCAGTCCGTCAGTTGTGTCTGACTCGATGTAACCCAATAGACTGCAGCACACCAGGCCTTCCTGTCCATCACCAACTCCCGGAGTTTACCCAAACTCATGTCCATTGGGTCGGTGATGCCATCCAACCATCTCATGCTCTGTCGACCCCTTCTCCTCCTGCCCTCAATCTTTCCCAGCATCAGGGTCTTTTCCAACGAGTCAGTTCTTCGCATCAGGTGGGCAAAATATTGGGAGTTTCAGCTTCAGCATCAGTCCTTCCAATTAATATTCAGGACTGATTTCCTTTAGGATGGACTGGTTGGATCTCCTTGCAGTCCAAGGGACTCTCAATAGTCTTCTCCAACACCACAGTTCAAAAGCATCAATTCTTCGGTGCTCAGCTTTCTTTATGGTCCAACTCTCACATCCACACATGACTACTGGAAAAACCATAGCCTTGACTAGACGGGCCTTTGCTGGTAAAGCAATGTCTCTGCTTTTTAATATGCTTTTTAATATGTCTAGGTTGGTCATAACTTTTCTTCCAAGGAGCAAGCGTCTTTTAATTTCATGGCTGCAGTCACCATCTGCAGTGATTTTGGAGCCCAGAAAAATAAAGTCAGCCACTGTTTCCATTATTTCCCCATTTATCTGCCATGAAGTGATGGGACCAAATGCCATGATCTTAGTTCTCTGAATGTTGAGCTTTAAGCCAACTTTTTCAGTCTCCTCTTTCACTTTCATCAAGAGGCTCTTTAGGTCTACTTCAGTTTCTGCCACAAGTGTGGTGTCATTTGCATATCTGAGGTTATTAATATTTCTCCTGGAAATCTTGATTCCAGGTTGTATTTCCTCCAGCCCAGTGTTTCTCGTGATGCACTCTGCATATACGTTAAATAAGCAGGGTGACAATATACAGCCTTGACATACTCCTTTTCCTATTTGGAACCAGTCTGTTGTTCCATGTCCATTTCTAGCTGTTACTTCTTGACCTGCATACAGGTTTCTCAAGAGGCAGGTCAGGTGGTCTGGTATTCCCATCTCTTTAAGAATTTTCCACAGTTTGTTGTGATCCACCCAGTCAAAGGCTTTGAAGCAGAAGTAGGTGTTTTTCTGGAACTCTCTTGCTCTTCCAGTGATCCAGTAGATGATGGCAATTTGATCTCTGGTTCCTCTGCCTTTTCTAAAACTAGCTTGAACATCTGGAAGTTCACGGTCCACGTATTGCTGAAGCCTGGCTTGGAGAGTTTTGAGCATTACTTTACTAGTGTGTGAGATAAGTGCAGCTGTGCGATAGTTTGAACATTCTTTGGCATTGCTTTTCTTTGGTATTGGAATGAAAAATGCTTTTACTTAGAAAATGAACAAGCATAGCCTGTTCCTAATAATTTACCATAGCTTATTTGTTTTTTCCTTGAGCTTTCTGCCTGTCAACACTTTACCTTTCAAGATGGTAGTCAACTGAATGGCTATGTTTTTACATGTTTTTCGACCTTTGTCACTACCCAAAAATGTGGTCTATGCGTAACGGACCCCAAAGATGCAATAGTTCAAATGATTTGAAAGCATGGTTAATAGATATAGTCCTTATTTATGTTTCAGGTTTTTTTAGAGCACAGCTCACATCTACACAGTAGAAATTATCAATGTGAATATTAGGCCTCTTCAACCAAGAAGGGATTCCCTGGTGGCTCAGACGGTAAAGCGTCTGCCCACAATGCGAGAGACTCATGTTCGATTCCCTGGTTGGGAAGATCCCTGGAGAAGGAAATGGCAACCCACTCCAGTACTCTTGCCTAGAAAATTCCGTTTATGGAGGAACCTGGTGGGCTACAGTCCATAGGGTCACAAAGAGTCGAACATGACTGAGCAACTTCACTTTCAGCCAAGAAAGTTAAACACTTAAAAGATCATATTTTTTGGGTTTTTAAATCAGGATATTGGTAGAGCTTGAAAATGTCTTAAATATTTAAATTCAGGAGTACCTTTAGCCTTACATTAAGTTCAGGGAAAATAAGAACAAATTCCACTTTCTTTGGTGGATAATGAAATTTATGGGTCTTATTTTTCTAAGGAGTACCACAAAATGAAAATACAAATAGATTAATAAGTCCATGAATGAAAGATTCTCAACTACTTAAGGAAGATAGAAATATCTGAGCTACATCTCTAACCTTTTGAGGTTAGTGGTCAAGGTTGGAGGGTAGGTCACTGGAGTCATAATCAGTAGGGAACCAAATGAGCCTTCAGCTGACATGTTGTGTTCGTATATAATTAACACAGGCAGAAATCTCCTTTCTGGCCTACCTCAGACTTTCCTCTTGTTCAAGGAAATAGAGCCTAAATTGTCACAATTTTTCCATCTTGGCATTTCTTTTCAACTTTCAACCCTGGCTACATTTTTTAGTAATATAGCTGTACTTTTGGAACTATGGATTTAGAGTTTTGAGGGATATATGTTTAATTGAAATCTTATGAGCAAATGGACCTCCCCCAAAGAACTAGGTATATAAGGATGAAGAGTACTTTCAGCTCAAAGGTGTGAGAAATAAGGATTTCTGACTGAAAATAAAGAAAAACTGAGAAACCCAAGAATACTGTGTCCATGAAGGTAAAAATATCAAGAAGAGGGAATACAACAACACAATAGGTTCAAGAAGAGTAAAAGCTTGATTTCCCTGGCTGCGGTCCATCACACACACTGCAGTCAGGCGAATCTTTAATACCCTTTCTTCATAGGGCCCTGCCCATTCAGAGACCTCTCTGTTGCCTTCATCCAGCCACAGTCCTCAGCTTCTAAGGTCCCCCAAGCTCTAGCTCCACCTACTAACCAATTTTCGTTTCCACAGGCCTCCTCTATCAAGCTGTGTCTCTGCATCTTTGTCTTAGATTACATTGTCCCCTTTTTCCTCTGCTGGTTCCCCCTCCACCCCTACCCC
This sequence comes from Antilocapra americana, assembly GCA_007570785.1. Classification (NCBI taxonomy): domain Eukaryota; kingdom Metazoa; phylum Chordata; class Mammalia; order Artiodactyla; family Antilocapridae; genus Antilocapra; species Antilocapra americana. Next base: position 3,588,436 of record ML664243.1, on the reverse strand, counting down.
TGCAGCAGTCTCCATCCTTCAGTATTCCATTCCAGTTTACACTCTTCCAGTTCTTAATACCTGGATCGTATTCATTAAAACCTAGTTAAATAATAATAATAATGGCAATTCGAATGCTCATTTATTGTTTATTTTATACCCTGCACTATGACAATATGTGTTTACAATATATTATATCTTACGGGTCTCAAAATAATCCTATGATAAAAGTGTTCTTAACCTGTTCTGCCATAAAGTAACTTGGCTGAGAACACAGTGGTAGGAAGTGACTTGCATAAGATTTGACCTTTAAATCTGTCTAAATTTGCTAAATGACTAACCTTAATTCCTAGTGTTGATCCTAAGTGTTCTGCTCTGTCCACTTATTTTCTTAACAAAGTTAGAGATTCTTGAGGACAGAGTCAATATCCTAGCTATATCCATCATCTATCTGTCACTATGGATTGAATACAGGCTAGGTAGGGTGAGATTTCATGGTGACAAAAACAGAAATTCTATTCTGATTCTAGTCACATTTTTGAGGTAGAATTGTTCATTAGAGCAGGATTTTCGTAATAGATAGTGGATTATAACTAGCCAATGGTCACATTTTAAAGACTGTGGATTAGAAAAGGATATCCACCCTCACCCACATACCTTGCTCTAAGCATCACTTTCCATCTGGATTTTCCTGAGTTACCTCCTTTAAACTAGACCAGTGGTCTAGTCAATAAAATGTTTCTCTGAATTCTGTGAGCCACTCTAGCAAATTAAACCAAAGAGAAAGGTCACTGGAACTTTCCATCTGTAGCTAGTTGGTCAGAAGCACAGGTGAAAACCTGGATTGATTTGCTTTTTGAGGGGGACTTTCAATTAGTGTTTGCAATTAGGGACAGTCTTTAGTGACTAGGTCCTTAATAGGATATGAGACATCCAATTAGTGTTCCCTGAGAAAATAACAGAGATGTTACTTTGCCGACAAAGGTCCGTATAGTCAAAGCTATGGTTTTTCCAGTGGTCATGTATGAATGTGAGAGCTGGGCCATAAAGAAAGCGAGCACTGAACAGTTGATGCTTTTGAACTGTTGGAGAAGACTCTTGAGAGTCTCTTGGACTAGAAGGAGATCAAACCAGTCAATCCTAAAGGGAATCAGTCCTGAATATTCATTGGAAGGACTGATGCTGAAGCTGAAGCTCCTGTACTTTGTCCACTTGATGCAAACAACTGACTCATTGAAAAAGACCCTGATGCTGGGAAAGATTGAAGGCAGGAGAAGAAGGGGCCGACAGAGGATAAGATGGTTAGCTGGCATCATTGACTCAATGGACATGAGTTTGAGCAAGCTCCAGGAATTGGTGATAGACAGGGAAGCCCTATCATGCTGCAGTCCATGGGGTCATCAAGAGTCGGACACGACTGAGCAACTGAACTGAACTGAGCTGAGAATTGCTTGGTGGTATTGGACAAAAACATGTAGACATTAGAAACACATGTTGTTACCTACTATGTGCTAAACAGTGGGACATAATATTGACTAAAAGAGAGATAGTCCTGCCGTCATAGTCAGGTAGATAACACAGAGAAAGCAGACAGGCATCATCATTTGATATGATAAAGCCATGTTTGGTATGCAGAACAACAGTGGGAACATATAGGAAGACACTTAATGTCATCTTGGAGAAGTCCAGGAAGTTTTCTTGAGGGTGGGGCTTGGGGTACTTGGGATTTACTTCTGTGTCATTCAGTCCTGTGTATTACAGGTCAGTAAACTAGAACTCGGAGTTGCATCAGGTCAGTTCAGTCACTTAGTCATGTCCAGCTGTTTGCGACCCCATGAACCACAGCATGTCAGGCCTCTCTGTCCATCACCAACTCCCGGAGTTCATCCAAACTCATGTCCATTGAGACGATGATGCCATTCAACCATCTCTTCCTCTTTTGTCCCCTTGTCTTCCTGCCCTCAATCTTACCCAGCATTGGGGTCTTTTCAAATGAGTCAGCTCTTTGTATCAAGTGGCCAAAGTAGTGGAGTTTCAGCTTCAACATCCTGGTATAAAAAGAGGCCGGAGGTGTCCAACTTTGTATTTCCCACTTTCCTGTTCAAGATTGCAAAACAAAACCAAGAAATCTAAGTATCGGTGCACTGCAGGTTGTTTAACAAATTGGTGACAATATGAATGTTCCATCCTTTATAAGATGGTAGCTAGTAAAACAAATGAATTCCTCTACCTCTCTCAATAGGCACCATTAAACACTGACCACGCCTACTCTTGTCAGCTAGGTGCCAGATATAAGGCAAGGTTATTTTCCATGCATTGAATAAAATAGCACCTAAGAGAAAGCTTAATTTAGATATTCTGTAATAAATGTCTGTGAATATATTTTTTTTCCTAAGGCTAGGAAGCAGTGTTGTCAAATAGTGAAAACTGCAATTGGTAAATCATTTACTGTGTAATCTTGAGCGTCTTCTAAACCTCATCTAAAAGAAATTGAATTCATGATACACCTGCGCTACCTGCTTTGAGTGCACAATCTTAGTGAGATATAGGAAGGAGAGAATAGGGCCATAGAGAAATAAAGTTCATATTTTGTCAGCTATTTTTCTTCATTGCTAATTAAGGATTTTATCATTTTAAGTCAGCTACAGTGTGGAGAAAGCTCACAATTTCAGTAAACGTGCATACTACTACTAAAAAGAAGCAAAAGATAAATTAGGAAGTATACCTAGGTTCAGTTCAGTTCAGTTCAGTCGCTCAGTCAAGTCCGACCCATGGACTGCAACATGCCAGGCCTCCCTGTCCATCACCAACTCCCGGAGTTTACTCAAACTCATGTCCAGTGAGTTGGTAATGCCATCCAACCATCTCATCCTCTGTCAGCCCCTTCTCCTCCCGCCTTCAATCTTTCCCAGCATCAGGGTCTTTTCCAACAAGTCAGTTCTTCACATCAGGTGGCCAAAATATTGGAGTTTCAGCTTCAGCATCAGTCCTTCCAATGAATATTCAGGACTGATTTCATTTAGGATGGACTGGTTGTATCTCCTTGTAGTCCAAGGGACTCTCAAGGGTCTTCTCCAACACCACAGTTCAAAAGCATCAGTTCTTCATTGCTCAACTTTCTTTATAGTCCAACTCTCACATTCACACATGGCTAGTGCAAAAACCATAGCTTTGACTAGACGGACATTACTTTGGCAAAGTAATGTCTCTGCTTTTCAATATACTGTCTAGATTGGTCATAACTTTTCTTCCAAGGAGCAAGCGTCTTTTAATTTCATGGCTGCAGTTACCATCTGCAGTGATTTTGGAGCCCCCCCAAAAATCAGCCCCATTGTTCCCCATCTCTTTGCCATGAAGTGATGGGACCAGATGTCATGATCTTAGTTTTTTGAATGTTGAGCTTTAAGCCAACTTTTTCAGTCTCCCCTTTCACTGTCACCAAGAGGCTGTTTAGTTCTTTTTCACTTTCTGCCATAAGGGTGGTGTCATTTGCATTATCTGAGGTTATTGGTATTTCTCCTGGCAATCCTGATTCAACTGTACTTCATCCAGCCCAGCATTTCTCATGATGTACTCTGCATGTAAGGTAAATAAGCAGGGTGACAATATACAGCCTTGTACTCCTTTTCCTATTTGGAACCAGTCTGTAGTTCCATGTCCAGTTCTAACTGTTGCTTCTTGACCTGCATACAGATTTCTCAGGAGGCAAATGAAGTGGTCTGGTATTCCCATCACTTGAAGAATTTTCCAGTTTGTTGTGATCCACACAGTCAAAGGCTTTGGCATAGTCAATAAAGCAAAAGTAGGTGTTTTTCTGGAACTCTCTTGCTTTTTCGATGATCGAACACATGTTGGCAATTTGATCTCTTATTGCTCTGCCTTTTCTAAAATCAGCTTGAACATCTGAAAGTTCATGGTTCATGTATTGTTGAAGCCTGGCTTGGAGAATTTTGAGCATTACTAGCGTGTGAGATGAGTGCAATTGTGAGGTAGTTTGAGCGTTCTTTGGCATTGCCTTTCTTAGGGATTGGAATGAAAACTGACCTTTTCTAGTTCTATGGCCACTGCAGAGTTTTCCAAATTTGCTAGCATATTGAGTGCAGCACTTTCACAGCATCATCTTTTAATATTTGAAATAGCTCAAGTGGAATTCCATCACCTCCACTAGCTTTATTTGTAGCGATGCTTCCTAAGCCCCACTTGACTTCACATTCTTGGATATCTGGCTCTAGATGAGTGACCACACCATCGTGATTATTTGGGTCATGAAGTTCTATTTTGTATAGTTCTTCTGTGTATTCTTGCCACCTCTTCTTAATATCTTCTGCTTCTGTTCAATCCATACCGTTTCTGTCCATACCTGTGTCCATAGCTAGGTTCTCTCCCTGTGAAGATAATATGGTTTAGAGAATACTGTTATTTATGGTGATAATGATTCCCCTCTAAAAAGCCTATGAAATGAGATAAAATTATCTCATTGAACCTTTCAGAAAAGGTATCTTCCATGTATTCCTAATTGTTAATCATCATTATCAAGCTAATTTCAAAAGAAAGGGAGAAAAAGTAGATTTGAAAGAAGAAATGAGTTCTAGAGAATATAGAATTTTACTTCATTTGTATGGTAGAGCATCATCTTGAAGTATATATGAAATGGATCAAAGTTGTTTGTGCTTTGAACAAATTGAAGCAGTGTTCATCATACATAATTGAACAAAGTTGAAATTTTGTAGGTATGAAACAAACCAGAAAAAAAAAAGCCACAGCTATGATAGCTATTACAGGAAATGGAGGAAATTAATAATAAAAGACAATACACTGCCTCAGAAATACATGCTCATCATGAGATTTAGAGGATGAGAGCATTAAGCAAATACCCTGATTAATTTAACAATTTAATCCTGGAATTAGAGTACAGATGGTTCAAAATTCATTTGTACCAACCAGAAAAATAGCTTACTTTCATAAAGTAAGGTTTTTAGGCAGTGTAGGTATATGAAGATAATATTCTCTTAAAGATTATTACTTAATAAGACATGTTTGATATGAATATTTCTTAAATAACCAAGTTTCTGTATCTTTTTTTAAGAAAATATATTAAGGAACAAACAGATTGGGGGCATTTTCCCCTTATCCAGTGATTTTGCCTTTTATAAGTTATCCTAAGTAACTCCTAGGAGCTATGACTTTTAAGACTGCATGATAACTAGGTGCATAAATTAGGCAGGGGGAAGGTACTTTAGTAGGTCTCTCTATTCATACTCAGTAAGATTTAAGTTAACCTTAATTAGAACATCTTTGAATACCTTTTTGATGCATAAAATAGTGTATCCAAACTTTTTAAAATAAATTTTGGAGGATTTTTAGAAAGTATAAATAGCAAAAGAGTAGCTTGCTAGAAAGGCTTTTATTTTATATCAAGTCAACATTTGTGAATTACTATTTTTTCCTGTCAGCTATTTGGTAAAAGTCCACAATTTGCCAAAATGGTTAATAGGACACAAATATAGACATTTCATATGATGTACCATGTAAATGTAAACCTTTGTAGTTACATGTTTTTGTAGCAAGAGAATTGTTTTAAAAGGCACGTAATTTATTAGCTATCGGTAGCTTCTTTATTGCCTTGCCGCGCTGCAGTAATAAATAAAAGAAAGTGAACTGATTTTACAAATGGCACACAGGGTGCACATTTTGTGGGAAAAAAAAGTCTTTTTTTAAAGAATTGGCATTAAATCCTTTTTTTGTGATGACAAAGAGGCTAAGAGTGCAAACTGTATTTTCTGTTTATCGAAAACAGTCTTTTTTTCTCGGGGGCATTTTTTCCTATGATCATCAAGGGATTTCAAAAGCAATAAAGTGTGGAATCATTGTTCGACTTGAACAGTATTAAAACTTAGGTTTTAATTTCAGTGAAGTAATAAGATTTGAACCTGTCTCACATTACAGCACTGTAAGGCATTTAGCAATTGTATTTTAAAAGAGGTTTTTAAGATGCAGCTCACTTGTAAGCTCACTGTCTGTCAGTAATTAATAGTTTTTCTTCAGCATTGGCTGTTGTGATCAAACCAAGAAATATCTGAGTTTTTAGTAATACATTATGATAATTGTGAGTGTTTATTCCTAATTAGTCTAAATGTCTAATAATTTTCAGCTTGTGTCTCTGGCTGCTTAAAAAAAGAGAGTGACTTTTAAAGCTACAGTGTGTCTTTGGTCTTTTAAAAATATGAATGTAAGTGTGCATGTATATTTCAATAAGCTTGATTCTAAGCAAAATTGTATGTCGTTGACTCATTCATTAACCAAGTATTTTATCCTTCAATATCATTTCCTAGTTTTTAGACATTACATCATTTGTGTATGTAGAAACAAGTGTTTTCAGATACAGTATTATATGTACAGCTAAACCCAAACTGACAGTCTGGATTCTTCAGTACTCATCACTAAAACTTACTTTTACTTCTCAAAAAAGGTTTTAAAATATGAGCATTTCTATTAGATCAGTGTGGCAACATACTTGCTGATGAAAGATTGTAGTTACCATTTTGAATTGCTATTGAAAATAATTGCCTCTACAAAAGGAAACATCTGTATGATAGCACGTGGCTAAAGCTGCCATCAATTTTTAACATTTGAGGGTTGAGCTATGACCTTTTATGATGACTGTGAACAGTAACTGCCTCCATTAGCCATAAGTTTTGTTTCTTTATTTTAGTAGATGGCCTAGGCTGTAAATATTAGAGAATCTAAAATAAATCAACATATTATCCTAAGGATACAAAATGTAAGAGCTATTTGTGGTTGGGAACCTTTGACAGATAGTTTGGATGCAGCAGATGATTGCGGGCCGAGCGTGTCTGGTCTGCATTGCTCTGCCTGCAGGCGGTTTAGTGCTACGGCTGTATATTGATGTCAGGGTTGGTACTGAGTGGCTAGCAGTGACAGATGTCTATAATTACAGGCAATGCTTCCAGTATTTCTGAAAAGCCAGCCTATGTTGAACAATTATCTTATTTCTGCCTTGCCAAAGAGCATGTTCCAATTGCTAGTATTAGAAATGGTGAATATAGCGCTTCATCTGCTGCCTTGGGACAAATGTGGGAAACGCACTTGGTTATAAAACGTAAATGCAAAATGTTTTTTTTTTAACATTTTGAATTAGTTCAGTTCAGTGTTTTCCTAATTTTTATCTCCCGATAATGTTTCTGTTGAAGGAATCTTGAAATAACAGAAGTACATTTGGCTACTTATTGGGATTTTGTTTTCCCTTAGGCCTGTGTATCTCCCAAGTGCCAGTATCCCTTGCTTTGCTGAATAGATTTGTTTAAGCAAAGTTGGTTTTGAAACAACTTTCTCCAATGTGAATTACATTTTTTTGACTGCCTCCCTTTACGAAATTGGAAAGACATTTCTATGGACAATCTCCCACACCTTCTGATAAGGAGAATTGCAAAAGGATAGACAGTGCTGAAATGTGCAAAAATACCTTAGTGCACTGGTATCTTTGCTGAGAAATTGCAATTCTCAATTTTTGTTTTAATCCTTTTTTTTAAGCCTTCAACCACTTATTGTCCTCTCTTGTCTCCACATGACCACTTCCTTCCATGCTACCACTTAGCCGACTTTCATGATTCATTAAAAATGTTTTCATGCCTGATGGTCCCAGTTCCCAGCCGTCTATTTTTTCCTGGTTATTTGCATCTCTGAGACACAGACAAGATACTCTAATACCACAGTCTCCAGCAGATACAGCTGCAGCCTTCACAATACCCTCCCAGGTTTACATTCCTGAGGTTCCTAAAGTTCATGACACTGGGTATTAAAACATTATCCATGCTGTAAGTGATACATTCTGTATTTTCAGGTAACGTAGACTGAGAAATACCCAGGAAATAGCATTTGAGATGTTTATCTCCAACCTTAAGCTAACCTTTATTGGGTTTCTGCTTAACTCCACTGTGTGGCATTATTTATTACATTTTCTCCTTTAGTCTTCTCAGCAAAATTCCCTTTAATAGGTAGGGTTATCTTCATTTTACAGAATTTAAAAAAGGTTTCATAAAGGTTAAAAACTTGTTCAGTGTCAGATCCTGAGTTTTCAAGCAAATCATTATACTCTAAACTCAAGTTTGCTTTCCAGCACATCCCATTACCTTCATATGTATTTAGGGAAGAGGCAGTACTAGTGGTAAAGAGCTCGCCTGCCAGTTCAGGAGATGTCAGAGACACAGGTTCGATCCCTGGGTTGGGAAGATCCCCCCGGAGGAGGGCATGGCAACGCACTCCAGTATTCTTGTCTGGAAAATCCCCGTGGACAGAGGAGCCTGGTGGGGTACAGTCCATAGGGTCGCAAAGAGTTGGACACGACTGAAGTGACTTAGCATGCATGCACCAGGCATGATCAGCTTTAAGTGTAATGACTGATGAGACCATTATCATAAGTTTCATCCCCATATTTGCTGTTTTACTTGCCAAGGAAAAATCTCATCTCTACAGACACAGATTGTACCTCTAGTTCTGGCTAGCCGTCCGTTAGCAATTCAACCCGTGGTCTAGTATGAGAGGTCAATATTATATTCATATGTGAGTGGCAGACCCTTTCTGTTCTTACTGGGCCTGTCACACAAAAACTTTTTTGGTAGTTTAAAACTAATGATGATATTCTGGAACCTCTTGTCTGTGTGCATTTAATTTAACAAAGAAAACTCAGAGAACTGGATGAATTTGTTTACCTGAATTGGGAAGACTTTGATAATTTATTGGACACAGGGATGTAAATTATCACTTAGCCCTTTAGATGAGAACTTACCCTGGAGACAGGAAATAGGAACTTGTAATGATTCAAAAAAGGAAGATGAAGGCTTTGAAATCAGGAGCCTAAGCTGCACAGGTGAGCCCTTGGGCCAGCATGCCGCCTGCTGCTGCAGAGCCTTCTGTTTGCTTCCTGTCTCCTTCCTCATCACATTTCCTTTTCCTTCTCTGTACAACAGACGTTATAGGTAGAAGACACAAAAGCAGGAGTTAGGCTGTCTTTCATTGGGACTCTCTTCCCTCTAATCACTCTTCTTTAAACACTACTAAAGCTGCTCACATATTAGTTTAGAACAAATATCTATTTTCCAGCAGCTAGTCTAGATAAAGCACACATAAAAGGGACTGTCATCTTGGTGTATGGCTCGTAACCTTAATGTCAGACTAATGTTTGACTGTATCTGATTTAATAGTAGTGGCCATTTGCTGCTGCTGCTAAGTCACGTCAGTCGTGTCCGACTCTGCGACCCCATAGATGGCAGCCCACCAGGTTCCCGTCCCTGGGATTCTCCAGGCAAGAATACTGGAGTGGGTTGCCATTTCCTTCTCTGAAGCATGAAAGTGAAAAGTGAAAATGAAGTCGCTCAGTCATGTCCGACTCTTCGCAACCCCATGGACTGTAGCCTACCAGGCTCCTCCATCCATGGGATTCTCCAGGCAGGAGTACTGGAGTGGGGTGCCACTGCCTTCTCCACGCGGCCGTTTCCTGACTACCTAGTCTAGTGGCTAAAAGCTAATGTTTATTTGGTGCATACTGTGTACTAAAGCTTTTCCCAGTGCTCCTGACAGTGCGCTGCCAGTGCTGTATGTAATACAGCATTTGATGACGATAGTAATAATAGCCACCACTTATGGAAGTTCCACCATGTGCCCAGACTGTTGTAAGTGCTTTACATATGTTAAGTACTTTAAGCCTCTCAAAAATTCTGTTAATTAGGTCCTCCTGTATCATCCTTTTTTTATATTTGAGAAAACTGAGGTGTAGAGGGTAAGCAACTTGTTCAAAATCATTCAGTAATTGGTAGAATCCAACTAGTCTTGGCCTTCAGAATTGCTCTTTAACCACTTTATTGGACTGCTTTCTAGTATGTGATATTTTCGTTGTGATGTTCTTTCCATTTATAAATAAAGAAACAGACTCTTAGAGGCTAACTAATTTTACTAGACTCATAGACTTGACTCATTAAATCAGAATATTTACGGAATGCCTTTTACCTGCCAAGCACTGTGCTGGAGCTGCAGGAAGCAGTCTCACGCAAAACCCTGCGGCATTGCTCTGCGTGTACATTCTGTGCCTCCTCCTGGTTGAAGTCACCTAAAATGTGTGCCAGGGGGGATTTCCCTGGTGGTCCAGTGGTGAAGACTCTGGGCTCCCAGTGCGAGGGAGCCAGGTTCGATCCCTGGTCAGGGAACTAGACCCCACATGCCCCAACTAAGACCCAACACAGCCAAATAAATAAATAAAAATAAATATTAAAAAAAAATGTGTGCCAGGTTAGCTTGTTCATTTCTGTCTTCTTATTAAGAGAAGAATATTCTTCCTGGGCTGCTGCTTGGCTAGTTCTTGGTTCACCAGTTAGACTTCTGCCTACATTGTAGGTAATTTTCAACGTAAAAGTATTCAGTAGGAAGGCTAGGATGGAAGCAGTACTTAGCCTTTTGCTGCAGCTATTGCCTCTTCAGAGAAACCCTGATATTAGTGTTTGAAGACATCAGAAATCCATCAGAAGGTGAACTCTGATCCGTTGCATTTAGGGTAAGCTAAAGTTTTCACTAACTAGGCTAGTGAGACAGACAGAAAGTAAAAGATACAAAGGACTACAGGATCAACATCTTTGAGTAAAGTTTGAGAATGTAATAAAAAGATGAAAATAACTGATTTGAAAGAGTAATAAAAAAATATAGTCACTGGTAGCCTTTTTTATTCTTTGAGCTGTTATTCCTTTACCCTTTGTGTCAGGTTGTCCTTCCTAGAGAGAGAGAGAGTTGAGTGGGAGGAAAGACAGAAGTCGTTTTGAATGTAGGAAATTGGACATGTTTCAGAGAGGCAATATGGAAGCAGTGTGTGTGTGCAAGAGTTGGATTAAGTGGTGGAAAACTCAGTATGATTTAAATGACTACTGAAATGAGTTTCATTCATTAAACATGTGCTTTTACCCATCAGAAGGTGACTTGGCCCACTTGCATCATGAGCCCCACTGCCACACTTGCTTAATGAGAATGCCTCATGGGAAACAACAGTACTAAGAGATTCTTAAAAATAGTTCTGTCAGTTATTATTTATAATTTGTTCTTCTTTAGGGCTATCCTTTAATAATTGGTTTCTTGAATTATTTCATAGAAGCAAACCCATTGTAATCCATATAACCACATCCAGGCTTTGAACAGCACTTCACTATGCCTCTGCTTATAGCCTCCAGAATAAAATCAAAGTCCCATGAATATTTTAAGTAACAGCCACAAAGATCCTGAGCCACATTCTCCTTGTGTCTGAAGTTGGGAAGGCCTTCTGCTCTTCCCTTATCCCTGAAATCAGGTGGCAGGTCCCTAAACTCTGTGCTTTTTAGGTTGTACGCCTGAGGAGTGATGTGTCCAGAGTTCCAGAGAAGGCTTGGAAAATAGTTAAGGTGAGTTGAGCTGCTGGTTATTGTGGTAGATCACCAGTCTTTATGCTTATCTCACCACAGCCCTAGATTCTTGTTATTAAAATAGGCACATTCACAGTGATAAGTGTAGGGGAACATTGTCTTGATTCCTTTTTTTTTTTTTTGCACTGTGTAATCCTACAATGTGCATGTTTTATAACCAAATGTTCAGTAGTCAGCTAATAAGCAGTATTAACTCTGAGGCTTCTGTTTGGTATGATTGTATAGTGCGAAAGCAGCCGAGGTTTCTTGATAACACTTCCAAAGTGGCCAATTCTAACCAGTTACCAATGGACAGAGGAGCCTGGTCAGCTACACTCCACGGGGTCACAGAGTCGGACACGACTAAGCAACAAATACACACTTTCTATTCGTACCTGAAAGGAGAAACTTGTATCAGTTTACACTGAATAGCATCTCTTAATGAATGGTATCTAGAGCAGATGTATCTCTTGTGCCAGAGTATGTTTCTGATAAACAAAATCATTTACTTCCCAATTCCCCACCCTCTAACAGACTTTATCTAACATCAGTTCTTTGCTCCAGAATGTAATCAGGTCGTCTTATAAATTTGCTATTGCCAAGAATTATAAATCAAATACCTGAAATGCCCCCTTTAAACTAGGATCTCAAAACCTTCTACCAAAACTAATCAAGCTTTCTTTTCATAGCCTTGTGCCATAGGCATGGTTAGCTTCTTATTCTATGAACTTGGAAAGATAATATATATACCCTAGACTTCGCCATGGCCCTAGCCACAGAAGACTAGTTTAACAGAAGCTTGGCCCCAGATAGGGAGTGAGTTGGCAGCCAGCAGGAGCAAAGCTGTGTCAGGACAAATGCACACTCCCCATCTTCTCTAGTTGGCTTTCAGCTGGTTGCGCCACAGGAGTCTTTCTATGGACTGTGTATCCTGTGACCAATAACTGGTGCTCTCAACCCAGCTCCCTCTTGGCTAGTGAAGGCCTGTCGGGAGACATTAGGTTCATGCTGGTGGAGATCCTTAGTCAGTGGCTCCCTGAAGGAAAATGAGGCAAACAGCCAGCTTCTGTTGAACAGGTGGTAGTTAGACCTTAGATCTGGTCATGGGTGGAAAGAAAAGAATCTCTCCCAAATTACCAGTATTACTGGCTTTCGCACTGTACCTGTACCCCTCCTTGTAATAAATGGTTGTTTAGAAACTAATGCAAAAATCTCTCTGGCAGCATCTGGATCCCTTCCTTAGCTGTCTGGATTTGGGCCCAAGTTAGGAATGGAAACCCCACTGGGGTGCAAGCAAAAGAGGAAGCATGTTCTTAGCCATGCATCAGTGGAGGCCCCTACTGGGAGAGGGGATTATCACAAGGCAGCAGGCAGCCCTGCACCCCAGCCTGCTGAGTTCATGCTTTGTGCCACAGGATGTGGAGCGAAGGAAATGCGAGGCCAAAGGGATGGCTCCAAGTTTTCTTATACAATAGCTTATTCAAGCAGATTGGGAGCGCCTCTTAGGAGATTTGTTAGGTACATGTCCCCTTAGCAAGATGGCCACTGCAGATGGTAGGTTCAGATATTCTAACTGAAATAAATTCTTAACATTCATATTTATTATATTTTTCCATAACCAGCTTTTGTTTATCAGATGTCACTCTGTATATTCAAACTGAATGAGGCAAGCAGATTCCTAATCTTTTACTGCTTGGTTTCCAATATAAATTATGGTTTTAAAATTAACTTTTGGCAAAAGATTGTTTTACCTAATTTTGGTCCTGTATTTTGTGCTGTTGTTTTAAATGATATGGAAAAATTAGTCAAGATTAACGTGGCTCTGTTTAGTATCACTAAGTTTATGTATTTAATATACAACAATGATTCTTGTACCATTAATTCTCTTGGTCACAAGTTAATTGTGATGATCATGTTTTATTCTGTTTCAGACATTAACAAGAGAGCTCAATATCTTTAGTTCCAAACTGCTTAGATCCAAGTCATTAAATGCTCTGTTAGTTTCCTCTTATACCTTTCCTTTTATTCCCTCCCTTCCCTTTCTGTTTAATGGGTCTCATATAGAGAGCACTGCATTAGCCTCAAGGGCACTTGAAACCTGAGAAAAAATGTAGAAATTGGTTTCTTACTCATAAGAAGTGAGTTCATACTCAGTTCCAAAATTTTTTTCTAAGGAACATTAATGTTTTTATTGTATTGAATCCTCTCCAGTGACAGATGTTGTTTTACCAAATTACATTCAGTTAAAAATCTTGATTTATAAGTCATTTCAGTAGATTAAAACAATACTTTAAAATTTATAATTGTTGAGGTTTTAAAACTTTATGGTATCAATTTTGTATTATTGGATGTGAATTCTTTTGTACTGAATTGGTTCAGGAAATATATCATCTGGTGGCAAAATATTTTGTTGATTTCCACAGCACTACTAATTTTCTACACTGAGCCTGCTTATAAAAGCTCTTTGAGAAGTTATAACATCTTAAACATTCATAGAAGGCCCAAGAGTATTAACTTATTGTAATTTTCTGAAGATTCATTATCTAAAATCTTAATTCATTATAACAACTCTTATGAAAACCTATAGAACCAGTGTTTTCTCTTATTTTCTTATTTGTGCAGAATGAGAGATTCATTGTTCTTTTTAATTTGTTTCATGTGGTGCTTTTGAGTACATTTCATAGAGGGCTGTTATTGAATTTCTGTGACTGTCATTATATATCCATACAACCTTTAGGAACTAATATTCTGGGTTTCCCAGTCCTGTAATCTACTTCAAATTTAAGGACTGACATAATTAGTTTCTTCAAAGTTATAACCAGAATGTTAGAGACAACACTGCAGATACCCAAGACCAAGGATTAGGATTGGAAAAAAAGGCAATTTAAAAAATTATCACAGCACATGCTTTTGTTCTTTATTAAATTTATAGCTCAAAATCTTATTGCTGTTTGTGTGTGTATTCTCTTGTCTGGTTTTTTTATCTTGTCTGGCTTCTTTTTAAAAAGCCAGATTAAGATCATTTCAACTACCTGCATATACTCAGGCAATATTTGTCACTTGGTTAGTTTAGAAATTAAAGACCGTATTGGGTCACTGAAGCATTTTACATGGATCCAAATGCTCTTTTCTGAATTTTAAAAGAAGCTCTACAGTAAAATGAATAGAGATAAGAAAACATATTAAGACAGTGTTTTAGGAGCCTGCCTTCTTATGTCTGTAATAATGGTAATTTCTCACATTTCTAATGACTTCCTGTATTTCAAGAACCAGAGAAATGGATGACTTGTTAAAATGTGTAATATTCCTGTTTTCTACGGTAATGACTATCTAGAAGTAAAATTTGGTTTTGTATCATGAAAATTTGAAGCTTTATGCTCGTAACAAATGCCATTTCTAACCATGATTAGAATGTGTTAATTGAGGCTTCCCTGGTGGTCCCGTGGTTAACAGTCTGCCTTGCAATGCAGAGGACCCAGGTTCAATCCCTGGTCTGGGAACTAAGGTTACACATGCTGCGAAGCAGCTAAGCCCGAAGCAGCTAAGCCCGTGTTCCGCAACAGAGACCTGAAGCAGCCAAATAGATAAATATGGGGAAAAGAGTGTGTTAACTGACTGAACATACATAAAAATTTCAAAGTTAATACAAATTTTAAGGGGTTTTTTGGTTTGTTTTCACCTTTTTTCTGTGTGAAAGTCTTCAAGGTAAGCACTTAACGCTTCTGCTACTTTTTATGTAATCGCTTTTCTCCTAGAAAGGTAGTAGCTGACAAAACTAGCATATCCTGGAAAGGGCTTGGAGAAGGAAATGGCCACCCACTCCAGGATTCTTTCCTGGAAGATTCCTTGGGCAGGGAGCCTGGTGGGCTACAGTTGCTGGGGTTGTAAAGAGCTGGAAACGACTGAGCACATGTGCACGTTAGAAGGGTCCGTGACAGGGGTTGGCGGGGAGCGGCATCTGTCGGGTGGTCCTAAATGCCAGGTTCTGTGAGGTGCCATCATTTAACCTTCCCCAGAGCCCATAAAGTAGGTCTTGTTATCGTTCTTGTTTTTCAGATAGGAAACCAAGATTCAGAGACTATAACACCTAATTAGTGGAAGAACTCAAATCCAGTTATCTTTGGGACCAAAACCTATGCTTTTTCTGTGTTGCTAAGTTTATCAAGACAGTGTACTAAGTACTTCTGGAGATGTAAAAAGAAATAGACATTTTTGCTGGCCTCAGGCAGCATCTGCTTGAAGTAATGGAGGAAACACATATTAACATGGAAAGTTATTAATACAGCAAGATCATATCCTGTTATGTGGAAAGTGCCACTAACCAGCCTGCGACAATGGATGCTCTGAGTATCCAGAGGAGGAGAGAGAGCTCTTCTTAGGGAATCTACAAGGAGAACTTCTTCCTGAAGTATTATTTAAGCATTGAAATTACTTCTTTCTATAGTAAACAACAAGAACCTGCTATATAGCATAGGGAACCATGTTCAATACCTTGTAATTATCTATAAAAGAATATATATATCTGTGTATAACCGGATCACTTTGCTGTATACCTGAAGCTAGCACAACATTGTAAATCAAATATATCTCAATTGAAAAATTATAATAATTTTTAAAAACTACATCTTTTTAAATAACGAAACTTTGCAAGTGGTCACCTGAGTGAGTGGAATTTGAAATGTTATTTTTACAGGAAAAAAAGTTATCTGTATAAAAACACACCTTTTTTTGTCTGTTTTTTCCTTTTATTAAAATAATTATGAATGAAATGGAATCAGCCAAAATGTCCTTTTTTGTTATACATTCCGCAGTTATTGAGTAATAGGGATGCAAGATGAAAGAGTATTATCTCTGTCCTCAGGGAGTTTGTAGTCTAATAGAAAAAGCAGGCATCTTAAAAAAAAGAGAGAAAGGAAGGCATAGATTGACAGGCAAAAACTAGATTATGAGGTGTGCATCTCTGATTATGTGAAACATGTACCCAAAGGCACAATCCAGAGAAAGATAGACAACACAAATGGATCTTTTATTTCTTAGATATTTGCTTATTTTTCACTATGATCAAATTATCTTAATTGATTATAAAGTAAAAGATTAGGAATCTATGAACTGAAAGTGAGCTTTTTTCCTTTTCTTTCATCCCTATGCCAACTCCTGTATTTTCCTTAAAATGAGTATGTATTGTGATGTAGTTTCTTCTTGCTGTCATAAAAATTATTTTGGGTGAAGTGACAGAAGTTTTAGAAAATGTTGAAAACTCCTAAATACTGTGTTAGAATGTTTTCAGTAGAAAGCTTTAATTGAATTGTGCTTTATGATAAACAATTTTATAGATATTTGCTCACTGAACAAGTTAGTCCTCATCCGCAAATTATGTGTATGTAACTACATTTCAGATGTTTAAAGACATTTTCATATTACCTGCATGCTCTCTGAATTCATGATAAGGTACCTTGGAAAATGTGAGATGGTCTTTTAACAGAAATGCAGTAATCATACATTGATTTTAAATGACCCTGTCACACGTGAAAACAAATCAGATTGTTGCTCTTAATGAGCTTTTCAATTTACTATTCAGTAGATCAGATAAGTGGATTTAAGAGGTAATGATCCTGTTTAGTACTCAAGCTTGACTGTCAGATCCTAGTAGTGGAGAGAAATCCCTAGGGACAAAAGCGTTGACACAGTTCTAGATGGGATAATGGGAATCAAAGCTAATGGATGATAAAAGGAATGGTGCAAGTTACAAGGATAATTGTGGATTAAAGCACTGCCATGTGTCAATGTTGACTGTTTTTTTAGCGTCTTATTGGGTCATATCTGATGCTTTGAGGAGCTGTTTTGACAACAGGGCACAATAGAACTGCCTGCTTAGAGTCTTGCTTTCTTGAATGCCAGAGACACAGCAGAAAACTCCCTTATAGGAACCATCAATTTAAAAATATTTTTAATATACTTAAATGTTTTAAATGTTAAAATCACATT
Source organism: Antilocapra americana (assembly GCA_007570785.1). Lineage (NCBI taxonomy): Eukaryota > Metazoa > Chordata > Mammalia > Artiodactyla > Antilocapridae > Antilocapra > Antilocapra americana. Next base: position 3,571,037 of record ML664243.1, on the reverse strand, counting down.
TTTGTTATTTTTATTATTCAGTGTAGCATGGGGCAAAGTCAGATTAATTTGATCTTTGCCATAAAAAATTGCATTTGTAAAATCTTGAAAATGTAAATTTTTATTTTACAAAAATAGAGTGTAGTAGGAGATATGGACACCCAAATAATTACAGTGTGAAAAGTGCCATGCTAGAGAAATGGACCAGATACTCTAGGAACATAAAGGAGAGTGCAACTTATCCTACCTGGAAACGGAAGGATTCAGATGACTTCTCAGTGAGAATCAGAGGAAGAGGAAGAAGAGGGCTGATTCAGAAATAAACAGCTTGTGAACATATCCAGCTCTGTAGTTGCATGACAAGCCCCAGCATTTCATAAGTACTTCACTGTGACTGTAAGTTGAGGGAGATGATAGAAGATGAGGTAGGTTGGGGCCAGGTTGTGAAGGGCCCTGTGTGCCATAATCATATCAATATCAGGTTCTCCAAGGGACCCAATTTACTGCCTTTCACGAGAGATTTTAGATCACGTTGACATAAGGGATACTCACCTTTTTACAACCATTCTTCGAAGGCTGAAAGGTTTCTGATGATTGAGGATTTGATGGTAACTAACTTCTGTAGGTTCTTTCTCCTTAGCTCCCTCTTTCCAGCAAACATCTTTCCAAAACAGTGATAGCTTTCTTTGATCTTACAAGAGGTGAAGGCCTATTCTCATGAGCAAAGTCACAGATAGTATAATGGAAATGCTTTTTATTTAGGGCTCAGAAGTTAGCCGAAGTTAACAGGACTTTGAATCTCCATCTTCCTTTCTCTCTCCCCCAGCTTCTCCTCTCCACCTTTCTGGCCCCTCTTTCACCTGCCCTCCTCCTTTCCCTCTTTTTCTCCCCTTGATTCACTCTACTGGCCTGAGGAGCTTCCGGTCATAGGATTTTAAGTCAAAAGCTTGGAACACAAACTTCTGGTTAAAAAATATTTAAAATTCCAACATGACATCTCTGAAATTGGACTGCTTTCCTCCCCTGTATTACCATGTAATTCTGGAGGATGTGTGGTGTCCTGTGATTTCCATCTCACCTTCACAACCAATGACATTATATCAAGGTAGTGTTTACATACAAAACACAAAAGGCAGAAGAAGTGAAAGCTAAGTTGCCATACCATAGGAAACAGGCAGAGCCGGAGAGAGTAAGAGAACAGAATCACAGGGGGTCCAATCAGAGATGAGAAATCCCATACAGCTGGTGTCTGGCAGAGATAACCTGGAATCCCACCAGAGCATCAGGGAGTGTAAAGGTGTCAACCCACCTCTCAGCTTTGCCAGGCTGTTAGGGAGCATTCCATTGGCTGCCAGTGGCATTTTCCCACTTGTAGTGGGATATGTATTTATAAGCTCAAGGTGGCTGGGGTTGGGACTGAAATGTTACACCCCAACTCTGCAGCCAGCACTCCCTAATGGAGAGCTTGGTGGATGCTCAGGTCCCAGTGTGCTCAGCAGAGGATCCCTGAGCCTGGGGTTTCAGTCTCAGCGTGGAAAGTGAGACCTGTCTCTACATTTGGGGAACCTGGTGAGAGAGATTTGAGCAGAATTTCTATAAATTCTTTCACTTCCTCTTATTTTTGGGATCCTTATTCTTATAACTGCCTAACATAATCCAAAATTATTTGACAGCTTGCCAAAACCTGGAATAGATGGAAATTTTTTCAATGTTGGAATCTTTTACTGAGGCACTCTACTTTCTAGCCCTTCTTTGAGATGAGTTTGTTACCACTTTGAGAAAAAAAGAAGTTATGTGGTATGCTGGGACTAAAATTAGTAGGTGAAGGTGGGTTTTTGTGGGTGTGTATATATTCCAAATAAGGGAAGTGCTTCCTGGAGGAAAAAGAGGAATTAGAAAAATTTTCTAAAACTTCTTACTCTGTTCTCCCCACTTGTTCCCTGCATCATTGTGGATACTCAGCATATTAAATCTTTACATTTATTCAGTTTGAATAATCTGTAGAAAATACACACTAATGGTAAAGTTTTTGACAATTAAATGTTTTCATGCAGGTATATGCCCGTATGTCAGAAGTCTTAGGAATAACAGATGACAACCATGTTCTGGAAACATTCATGACGAAAATGTGAGTCCCTGCTTTGGTTCTTTGATTTTTCTTTTGTTGTAGTGCTTTGATCTTCTTACTGTGCTTAAATATCTTCATAAATATTAATTTTTAATAATAGACTTTTACAATTATGCTTTAATTTTAGAATGGTAGCATTGTTCTTATCTGAAATTTAATTTCACATATTTTAAAATTCACCATCCAAAAGACATTGTTATTTGTCAACTTTGTATCCATACAACTGCAGTATGCAGTATCAAAACATACTTTTGACAAGTTTACAGACTTTGTTGAACTTCAGTTCAATGGGCAGCCTTTTTTAGATTAAAAACAAAGTACTCAATTTTAAAGATTAACCCAAGAGATTATTACAAATTGAAATCATTGAGAGAGATTTGGTTGCCTTCAAACAGGGCATTCGTTGATTCCAATAGAAGCCTATGGCTATCAGAGACATGTTCTTGGAAACTGTCCTTAAATTATCCTTGTAATATTAGCAGAATTAACAAGTTTCTGGTCAAGAAATAACGTTGTACACTTAGCCTAAGGTTCTATGCCTCCACTTGACACCTTACTTCCTCTGTGTAACAGATAGGTAGCACTGTCTTACTTGCAGAGAACAAAGCAAGATAAATGAACATGATCATAAGAAGTAAGTTTTGGAACCCAGACTTTGATGGTTCGTTTCTTGGCAGTAAGTGTAAGTCTCTACTTGACTTCTTTTGAAACTCCTATTGTCACTCCCTACTGTGTTTGTTTTGGATACAAACTTAATGTTTCTTTTGTGAAACATTTAGGCAACTTTAATTTACAAGAATAAATTTATAAAATAATAGACCATTTGGAGAGCAGTATTGCTTGTGCATCGATTGTGTATGATTTTGAACATGAAATTAAAAGAAGAGAAAATGTTCCATTGGTTTTTAAACCCACTTCGTGAGATATTTGTGATGTAGGTCAACTTACATTGAATGATGTGTATTTCCATGTTCTCTCTACACAAGCAAATACCTTAATTGTAATTAAAAACTTTTTTTTCATATTTAGTGTTACAAACCTTAAATACTGGGGAAGATGTGAGCCTGTAATTTCAAGGACGCTTCAGTTCCTAAATGACCTTTCTGTTGGATATCCTTTTTACTATATCTAATAATGTACATAAACAAACCTAACAAGTGCATTCTGTTGGCCAGGTATTTTTCTTATTTATAATTTTTCAAGTGCTTTTCATAAGTAAAAAGCCTTTCATTTAGCCTTATCTATAAATGCATAATTTTGAAAGATTTATATTAGCTACATAATATGAAACATTTTATTCAGAATCACAAGTGAATTTATATGGATATATAGATTTCTAACTAGCAAAAGTTATGTTTATACCCACCCAGGTTTATAAATGGATACGTAAGAAAGTACACAACCACATATGTTTTAATCCATGATGTTTCATAACTGTCAGGATGATGTTGTTTTAAAAGAACATATATAACTAATTTTAAGCAGGTCAATATATTCTAAAAACTTAAAAACTGAATTCCTAAGGGTCGGTATTTCTTCAGTGTTCATTTCAATTGAAATGAATATTATTTTCTCTAGTAATTTCTCTAGTTACAAAGGAGTAACAGAAAGGGAATTAAAAGGTTTTTGACCACTTCCTTGATTATTTCCTCTACCAAATCATCATCTTATTTACTCTAAAATAAGATTTCCCATTACACATTAAACGTTTAGGTCTCTCTTTAGCAGACTTTTAAAATCTAAAACCAGAATTATCCTTTCTTATTAGATCATAGTTGCTAGCATTGTAATGTTTCTACCAGTGAGAGAGAAGCATGTTGATTATCTTTTATATGTTAGCTATCAAATATATAGCAGTTGTGAAAAATAAGTGTTAGTTTAGTTAACCACTAAGATTAGCTGATATTTTAATATGAAGACAGCATTCTGAAAATGGGTGGCATTGGACGGAAATCTTTAACGTGGGTTCACTCCAGGAATATGTTTGTATTAGTTAAGTTTAAAATTGTGTTCCTTGGCAAACCATAAAAGATTTCCAAAGTATTAGACACCCACTTTTGTGCTGGAATTTAATATGCAACTTTTTATTGGAAAATAATCGTCCTTGTCTGGCAAAATCCACCATGCAATATTTCTGTTAGTAGGTATAATGCAATAAAGACAGGGAGGGCTATTTATCACTACAAATTTTGAGGATTTCAGGATTCTTTTTATTATTTTAATATATTTCTTTGATATTAAATCAGAAAAATGATAAATTACACCTGTCCAGGCTGTTTTTCCTTTTTACTGGAAAGTGATGTACAACCCAATTCCAGTGGTCATTTTGGCTTTTTAAGATATGTATTTTTTCTTATTAAAAAAAAAAACTCAACCTGTATTTTTTTAATAATAATGCTGAAATACTCTTTATTTCTAACATATGAAGTGGTTTATAAGTACTTCCTAGTATTGCAAACTCTGGCCTTTTCACAATGTATTACTTTGAGAGCACATTATCTGGAAAGAAACCTATGTTATTTTATAGCACATATCTGTGTTTAGATTGACCCTATTTTTTAGGCTGAAATTGAAATCTAATATAAAATTAATTTGATTTGTATTCTCTTTTGTTTAATTTACATGAATTCTAATTTATTTGTATCTGCTATTTAAGATCCTTTCGTGTCATTTACATCTTTTATATATTCTTTAATCCTGTCTATAATCTTTTATTTTACAAGTCACTTATTGCTTTTAAGCACTCCTTTTTGAAGTTAATAAGAAATCATATTTTCCACAAGCTTATTAGATAAAAGTTTAAAAGCTGTAGCATTTTAAACCAAGGGATGGGCATAATTTCAACTTGGGTACATTGATTTATATTTTTTAACAATTATTTCAGGTTTGCATATTTAGAAAAATATATTAACTCAATTTGATTTCAGTGCTCAGTTATTTGAATTATAAATCATTATGTCCCTTCTAGCTGATCAGTCATGAAATATCTCTGAATTCATTTACATAATGGAATATGTGAGTGGTGTATCTATTTCAGTGCAGTTGCTGGTTACCTAATGCATGTTTTGTTGTTTCTAATCGATTTCTTTATTGTAATGTGTTTTTAAATCCTGATTTTAAAGCAATGCATTATTTCTATGTTAAAAATAAGATGGCTCAGCGATAGAAGCAGTTATGCAAGCTAAAAGTCATCACCAACTGACCTCAATAAATGGAAATCTGTTTCTATATTAATATTCAAGATATTTGTATTGAAAATACTAGTAGCAAATAAATGAAAAGTATGTTATCTTACTGTAAAATTTTTAAATGTCCCTTATTACTTTTATAATGCATGTTTTCAAATAATTATTGTTTTGTTTTTTGTGTTTTTATCTTCTTCAGCATGAATCTTACTTATTATTTAGATTTTCAAAGCCAGTCTCTGAATTTTGATGTTCTTCTATCTGACGGCTTGTTTAGGAATTGAAATCACAAAGGTCCTCATTTTTAGGAAATACTAAAAAGCCTCATGTTTATTTACCTAAGACTGTCATCTCAAACTTTAGTGATAGTCAGAATTTCTGGAGTTCTTGTTAAAATACAAATTACTGGGCCCCAGTACCCCCAGAGTTTCTGTTTTAAGAGTTGTTAGACCGAGGCCTGAGAATTTGCATTTTCATTAGTTCTCAGCTTATGCTGGTGGCTTGTGGACCATATTTTGAAGACTTCTGCCCTAAGTTAATTAGAAAATAGAACTGAATGTCCTCAACAGAAAATCTGAATATTTCTCTTACAGACTCTTCTCTGAGGGAATTTGTCTTCACTTAGGAAAGGCAGATTTGACATTTTTAGAAATAGTCTAGTTTTCTAAATAATAATGTGTGTGAGGAGGCTCCCATTGTGTTAAGCCCTCCGATTTTAACTGGAAAGGCTTTGTTGCATTTATTCCAAGGTTTCTGTTGGTACATTTGAAGCTTTCTAAATTAGCAAGTCTATTGTAACTTTAAAGTCCATTGGCCTTTTTGAGAGAAAGTTTGTTCTCCCAGCGGATTCATTATAGTGGCATATACAGCAACTTCAGCACATATATCTAGTAGCTTTTTAATTTTCCAAGAATTCCAGATTCTAAGTAGCTTTTTCTAACAGACACAGGATTGAAATTACTCTCTCCTGGGGGAACCCTTCACGGTTAGGTTTAATAACTTAGATATCCTTTTCCTGCTTTGGTAAGTTTTCCAGTCATAAATTCTGGTTCCTGTCTAACTGGGAAAGATGTAAGATAGTTTAAGTGATTAGGACCAGGAAGCTGCTGGGAAAACTGGAGTGAGAAGAAGGGTCATAGAGAGCCATCAAATAAACTTACTTTTTTTAAATGCTGAGAGAGAGGAAAGTGTCACATTTCGTTCATAATTCTGTTTGGTTTTTTATCATTATTTCAAGTTTTTCTTCCTTTGAGAAATAATTGATCAACATTTCTTTTGCAATCTGAGTAAACTCAGATTTATAGCAGTTACATGTCCCTGAGTTTCAGATAGATAATGAGAAAGGAAATTTCATTTTCTGTCAGGCCCTCTGTTGGTAGCTGCCCTTATTACATCATCCTCAAAGGTTTGAGAAAACCCAAAATATAGTCTTTAGCTTTTTAAAAACAGACCTCATTAAGAATTCTACATTAATTCATGAATTTATCCAAACACATTTTACCCTATTGATAATGTGAACTTCAATAATTCTTAGAATTAATCACTTCTTCATGTTATTGCAAGACCACATACATCATCCATGGAGCCTAGTACAAAATGAAAATGTGGTGTGCATTGTTCATAAATGATTAAGAATTTAAAGTCCTCAGCAGCAGAACATTGAACCAAGCAGAGGCCTTTATAACCACAGGACTCTGTGCAAGTACATAGTCTAAACTCAGAAACCATGAAGCTGGCTCAGGTTATCTGCTATAAAAAGAACTCCTTCCATTTGGCTTCAAACTAACTTTCTAAGACTATCTCCCATAGTTCCTATACACCAAGATTTGGTGAATCCTGGATGAGGTGGGGCATCAGGATAGAGGAGAGGATGAAAGTTGAAACAAGAGTCTAGTGTGAAGTAAGGGGAAAGGATGGAAGTAAAACTGGATATATCTGTTACAGGAAATATTTAGTAATAAACAGTAATAATTCTGCTTTTGTGAAGCAGTATTAAAATGTATCATTTTATTTCAGTGAACATCACCATCTCCAGATGGTTTTCAGAATGTTAAATAAAACTTGTTTCAGCTACATCCCTCAGGCATACTTCTGTTAACATTTCTCATCAAAAGAAATGTTGATGTATTTCTTTGTTTGCTGTCTCTATCATCTTTGGAAAAGTCACCCTATAAGTTATCTGCTCTATTTGTTTTTATACTAGCATCAACTGTGAGAATCTTCTATTCCTCCTCTGTAGCCCACTTATGCAGGCCTTCTCTCAGTTCTTTATAGATTCATGCTTCACAAGGTTACCTTCCTTGAGGATTATTTTGGTCTGATCATTTCACTCCCCAAAAGCCCAGAATCACATGCTCCTTGGGTCAAAATAAAATTATTGATTTAAACTTGAATTCTTTAATGGTACTTAACTTATTGAATTCCCAAAACTAATTTCCTGATCCACAACTCAACACCAATTTGCACTCTATACTTGGGCCAAGAAAATTTGTTTTGCCTTTCCCTTGATTCCCTTCAGGCTTCCCTGGTGGCTCAGATGATAGTCTTCCTGTAATGCAGGAGACCTAGGTTCAGTCCCTGGCTTGGAAAGATCCCCTGGAGAAGGAAGTGGCTACCTACCTCAGTATTCTTGCCTGGAAAATCCCAATAACAGAGGAACCTGGCAGCCTAGAGTCCATGGCGCCACAGAGAGTCTAGACATGACAGAGCAACTTTCACTTTTTTGATACCCTTCATTATCTTCCACTGAATCACCACATATGCTATTCTCTTCATTTGACCCATTGTAACTCACCTAGGTCTCTCTTTTTCACTAAAAACTTGGTAGAGCCATCCTGAAGTAATTATTAATTATAATCCTTAGTCACTGTGTTAACTGAAAAAACTCAAAGGAGTCATTTAATTTCTCTAAGGCTCAGTTTCTTCATTTGTAGAAAGGGAGTATTATCTATCTCTTAGGATTTTGTAAAGATGAAATAGTAGGACTTCCCTGATAGTCCGCTTGCAATACAGGAGACCCTGGTTCAATTCCTGGGTTGGAAAGATCCCCTGGAGAAGAGAAAGGCTACCCACTCCAGTATTCTGGCCTGGAAAATTCCAGGGACTGTATAGTCCATGGGATCGTAAAGAGTTGGATGCAACTGAGTGACTTTCACTTTCAAATAATATAATAAATATGTAACAATATATCTATCATATCTAACAGTAATAAAGCACCTGGTATTACTGACCCAGTCACATGGTAGATGCTACTAAATGCTTCATGTTTGTTCCTTTTCTTTTTCTTAGTGTTCTTGGACACCTAGTTCTTTTCTGTATTTCTGGGGGTAAATATAATATAGCCTAGTATGCTCTCCTATTAAACTGTAAGTTATTAGCTATTAGGACTGTTTTGTTTCCTTTCTCTATAGTTTCAAAACTTCATCACATAGCAGACATTAGGCCATATTGTTACCTCTCCTGAGTAACAATTTGAGTGACTAAACCTTAAGTGACTAAACTCATATTCCTTACAAGCAGTTATTAGTATCCCTTAAGATGCTTCATTTTGGTTATACCTGTTTGGATTTTTTTTTTTAGTCTAGTACAGTTCATGAGCATAATTCTACTTTTGAAATTACTAATATTTCAGTAATTATACTATATACCTATCATACCTACAGTAATTTCCATCAGGTAATTTTCTTATCTGTGAACTTTCTTCTGTCATCAGGACCTAATTCTATCTGTAATGTTTGTGAACATGTATGGCTTTTACATAATTGCCTAGATCAGTACCGTTATCCACCCTCTTGTGCCTAGTGAATGTCATGCATCTAATACACTTCTTTGATTTTAAAATAGAAATTTCATCACATTTTAACACTTCTGAAAATAAAATGTTTTATAATTTGATATTTTAAAACTCTTAGTAGTACATATAATAATGATATTCTTTATAATCAATGATGTTTTAGGACTGATGAAATACAGTATTACTCAGTACATACTTGATGCCATAAAATGAAGTAATACTTAGTGCTGCTTTGCCCACTAGCTGCTAAAGTATATGGTACCTGTAACTTAAAAAAATAGGGTGTTCTCACATTAGGTTATTCTTCTCTTCTGAAGATACAGATTTTTTTCAAAATTTTGACCATCTCTAAGATACACCATTCTTTCGACTTTTTCTTGCCAGAGCTAACTATCGGTGAGACCATCTTCACTTACATCGGTGTTTTCGTAACCACAGGATACAGACAAATTTTCTGAGCGTTCTGTTTGTAAGTTAATATCAGCCAGTCTGTGGAGTATGCTCAGTCCTGAATGTGATGAAGGCTCACCAATGAATTGATGCCTCCTAAAAGAATGTTTTCCCTGTCCCTTCTGGGGCCTGGTTCAGCTTCACTTGTACCTGAAGCTAGTGATCTCTGTAGAGTCATTTGGCATATTTCAAATCTAATGGATATGATTTAGCCTAGTGAAAAGAGCTTATACTTTCTCTTTTTTTTTAATGATAATAAGAGTTTATTATTGTTTTAAGCCACTAGGTGTTGGGGTCATTTGTTATGCAGTAACAGATAATTACTAAACTCTACAATGGTAGTCAGCCACATTGTACAGTGATACAATTGTACTGAAGGACCATATTTCACAGTACGTGACTAGTCCCAAAAGGCACTATCCTAACTCAGATAAAAAGATGGGTCTCTCTCAACCAGAGGTCATTCTTGTAGCCTGTACTAAGGCATGGTTTTAATTATCTACAAAATTCTTTCTTGATTCTAGTGGCAAAAATCAAAGCCGGTTCTCTATTCTAAGCTACAGGTCAGCATCTCTCTTTTTTTTTTTTAATTTACAATATGGCAGTAGTTTTGCCATACATTGACAAGAATCTGCCATGGGTATACATGTGTTCCCCATCCTGAACCCCCCTCCCACCTCCCTCCCCATCCCGTCCCTCTGGGTCATCCTGGTGCACCAGCCCTGAGCACCCTGTATCATGCATCAATCCTGGGCTGGCGATTCATTTCACATATGATAATTTACATGTTTCAGTGCCGTTCTCCCATATCATCCTGCCCTCGCCTTCTCCCACGGAGTCCAAAAGACTGTTCTATACATCTGCGTCTCTTTTGCTGTCTCATATACAGGGTTATCATTACCATCTTTCTAAATTCCATATATATGCATTAGTATATTGTATTGGTGTTTTTCTTTCTGGCTTTTCTCTGTATAATAGGCTCCCATTTCATCCACCTCATTAGAGCTGATTCAAATGTCTTCTTTTTAATGGCTGAGTAATATTCCATTGTGTATATGTACCACAGCTTTCTTATCCATTCGTCTGCTGATGGACATGTAGGTTGCTTCCATGTCCTGGCTATTGTAAACAGTGCTGCGGTGAACATTGGGGTAACATGTGTCTCTTTTCACTTCTGGTTTCCTCTGTGTGAGTGCCCAGCAGTGGGATTGCTGGGTCATATGGCAGTTCTATTTCCAAGAGCTTATACTTTCAAGTCACACAGACCTTTGAAGTTTTGATTTGAATCCAAAAGTTCTACCATTTATATGTTCCATGTGTGACTTCTATTAAATTCTCTTATTCTTCTAGACTTCTACTGCTGTTACTGTTAACCACCATTACCACAGGTACTGCCACTGGGTGGCACTTATGAGTGCCTACAAAATGGTGCCACTTATGAGAATAAGTACATGGCACCATTTTGTACTAGGATTCTCATAAGTGGCACGTGAGTACAAAATGGTGCCACTTATGAGAATCCTGGTCTCTTAGGGAAGAATGAAAATTATGAAGCTGATATATCTATTTACCTTTTTTTTTAAATTACCTATTTTTGTAAGGGTCATGGCTTGCTTTGAATTGAATTCTTATAGGGAAATATAAGTATTCAGATGAACTTTCATTTTTTCTTCATTGAAAAAAGTTTTTTAAAAATCATTCTTAAATCTTTTTCTTTAGAATGTAATTAAAAGGCAGTGAGGCTGGCCTGAGTGCAAAGTGCACAGATGCAATTCTGCAGAACATGTGTGTTTGGCAGATGAGATTCTTCCTGTGAATATTCTGTTTATTGCCACCATAAATATTCTGTTGTCAAAACATGACTTGCTGTTTATTAGCAGCACTGACAGGAAGATTCCTATTAATGGCAGCATTCTTATTATCCATAGAGCCTGTCACTTTTAACTTTGCAATTCTAAGAGAATTGTGTTCGGTAATTACTTAAGATATTTCTTAGCTTATTGATCCCTACCCCTGTTTAACTGAGTGGAGTTTGAGTGGCAGTTCTGCTCAGTGACTTACACTGGAAAAACATCATCAAGTCTGCCTCTTTGTGGGAAGGAGAAGCCTGCTCCCTGTCGACCTTGACCCCGCCTCACCCTGCCAGGAGCACACGACGCACCCGCTGAGGGGGACACGGGTGCGCTGCTGCTGCCCTCCAGAAGCCTGCAGCCTGGTTTACAGACAAGTGAAACATGCAGTTGCTTAACCTGCAACTGGCGTGGGTTGCCTTGAGTCAGAGGGGCTTGGATCTAAACCATGCTAGTTGCCTGGCTTTTGGAACGTTTAACTTCATCTTTATAGTTTCCTCATTTGAGATCTAGAATCTATCTCATGGGATTGAGAGAATTAAATTGAAAGTAGTAAGCATTCTGTAAATGTTCATGCTCTGCCTCTTTGTGTCATCTCCATGATTTATAATTGGCAAAGACATGTGCATCCTCTGATCCTCACAACCCAGGATAGCTTGGATATATCCTCATTGGTTGAAGAGGAAAACTAGGACTAAGAGAGACAGCGTGTGATACTCAGGCTCATCAGCTGATTGAATGGTGTAGTCAAACTGAAAGCCCAGGTTTCCTAACTTTTGTTCCAGTGTGTTTCCTATTCTTATACCTGCACTTGAGTGACTAACATTTAAAATTAGGCTCATCCGTGCCATTAGACGTCCGCATTTGGAGATGATGTGAAGGAAAAGAGCCAGTGTTCTCATTGGGTCATAAATGGAACCATGTAAGATCATTATTATTTTTTTGGAGCCATATCAGATCATTATGGTCTGAAGAAAGGTCTGTGTAAGCATGTAGGGAATGCCCCACAGGCGCCCTAGCTGGAGCAGAGAGCACAGGACTAGGACAAACCCTAAGTGAGAGCAGAGGGTGTTTGGGTGCTGAGTTGGTGCTCTTAGACCCACTTCAGCCTTTCTGTGAAGATGGCACTAGCCGCAAGTTACTTAGGCTTTGGGATCATGTTTGTGATGTTTTCCAACTCTGTTCTCATGCTGAGTAGAACTGCTCAGGTGATAATATGGTACAGTAGCAAGTACATGGGCTTTAGGGTCAGATCTCGGGTCGAATGTCGTCACTCTCAGTCCTTAGCGATGTAATCTTGGACAAGTAACTTAATTTCTCTGAGCTTCTGTTTTCTTATCTACAGATTAAACATAGTAAATAATATTTACCAATGCAATTGTGAAAATTAGGTGGGTCACCAGATGTGTAATGCCTTGCACCTAGTAGGCATGTAAGGTATTTTAGGCCCTTTAAGCCTGTACTTCAACATTTAAGGACCAGCAGTTGCAGTCACTACATCCTCGTAATCGTATTCTGATTTTCTTCATCTAAAGCAGAATTTCCTTAGGTTTCTACTAACTAAGCTCATGTTTCTTAGAATTGAATAATTTTCTCTTTCTTGATAGCCTATTATGGGTCTTTCATAATTATTTTTTATGAAATAATATTAAGTGAAAAGAAGTTCTCAAGTTACACCCAAAATGTAAAAAGGGTCAATTTTAATTTTCCACTATCAAGGCTCTAATAGTAAAAAAGTTTTTGTCTTAATTATAAAATTCATTCTTCCTTTCCATAACTAGAATATGTATAAGATAGGAAAAGTAATTGCACTGGTTAATAATGGATTATCATTCTTAACAGATTGGAAGGCATTTCTATAGGAATAAAACTCTTTAGAAATAATATTTATTCATCATAAATAGAAATTGATGCCATTATAGTTCAGTGTTATTTTGTGAACTATTACTTATTGATAAGACAATCATATTTCCCCAGATTCCTTAACGTCTATTACCTATATCCTTTTAAAAAAACTTGTGAAGATAGATGCCGTGAAATTCATGCTAAAAAATCACACGGTGAGTCTTATTTCCTCGAGTTACTGACTAGTTTTCCGGGTAGTTTAGGTCAAGCACTAGTAACTTTGGATGCTCTCTTGCTTTCGTCAGAGTGAACACTTCCCCTTTCTTGGCATCAATGACAGTTACAGTCTCAGTGACTTCAGATGCCGAACAACCTTCTACACAGCCCTCACTCGTCTCCTGATGGTAGATCTAGGTAAGAATATAAGGGATTGACAATATATTTGTGTGAATAAAGGAATGTCTTTCTTGTGGGTACCATATTTAACTCATTGGGATTTGCCATCTTTGACAAATCTACAGCTTTCTAATATTTGAGCATTGACTCATTAGCATCAGAGCCAAAAGACAAATTTTTGTATGGAAGGTGGTATTTTTCACTTCACTTAGTACTTGTGTTAATTCTTTACTTCAAAATGTATTTTCTGGGTATCCTTTGATCCTTTGGGGCTTCCCTAGTGGCTAAGACAGTAAAGAATCTGCCTGCAGTGCAGGAGACCTGGATTCTGTCCTTGGGTCGGGAAGATCCCCTGGAGAAGGGACGGGAAGATCCCCTGGAGAAGGGAATGGCAGTCCACTCCAGTGTTCCTGCCTGGACAATTCCACGGACAGAGGAACCATGGCGGGCCACAGTCCAGGGGCTCGCACAGAGTCAGACATGACTGAGAGACTAAGACTTTGACTTTGATCCATTAATTTTATTGCTATACAAATCAAAGAGTAATTTTAAATACAGAAAAACTCAATAAAAAAGATTTTCTTTGTAATGGCATTTAATCTAGAGAAATGTGGCGATGATATAAATGTCCAACAACAGGGAATGATAAAGTTAGCCAAATCTACTTACTTGATGGAATAGTCTGTAGTCATTAAAAATTATGATTCGAAGACAAAGTAATATGTGAAATTTTGTGATAATATTAAGCAAAAAAGTAAGGTATTAAACTGTGCGAATGATGTTGAGCATGCTCGTTGGGAGGGAAAAGAAACTGCATCAAAAAGAAAAAACTCTTAAGTTCTTAAAAAATGTTAAACGTTGTCTTTAAGTAGTGTACTATAGATCACTTCGTCTTTTCTGGTAATTTGAAATTTTCCTACTATATTATTTTCCTAATGGGAAAAATTAACTTGCTTTTGTTCTATTTTGTTCTACTAGCTTTGAAAAGCTGAAAGTTAGAAGTGTCCACAAGTAGAAACCTAGATAGCTTCCTTAGAGTGGGCACGTAAGCCTGCCTGCATTGAGCGCGTCACCCTGGAACCCCACTTCCGCCGTGTCTGGGTGCCGCACGCTCAGTCAGTCGGCTCACAGACACGTGACAGAGCGGTATCAGTGACAGTGTCACCCTCAGAGAAGAGTGCTGGTGGCGCTGTTTCTTCCTTTCTCTTGCGATGTATTGATCGATCCATCTATTTAAATATGAATGTTTTAAAACATGATTGTATGTAAAGAAAAGGAAGAAATAATTTTATTTTGCACATAAAAGGCATTGACCCTTGTAATAGAAAGATAACTAAATCCTTCTTTGCTCCACATCTATGTTATTTTCATGCATTTCAACAGAATATATTACCAGAAAGACAAACAGCCAAAAGTTGAGGAAAATGCAACTGGAATGATTAAGGAGCTTAGTGGGATTGATTTCTAAAGAAGGATTAAAAGAACCATGTATGTATAACTTGGCTAAGTGACAAGTAGGGCTTGAGGCAAAGAAAACTGTCTATAAATATTTGAAGAGTGTAAACCAGGCATGCAAAGCCCAATCATCTGCTACCTTAGGCAAATGGGAGATCTGAGTGACAGCTTCACATACTGCACACTGGCCTCTGTTACCTCTCAGCTGCTGCCTTGGAGAGCGGAAAAGCAGTCCAGACTCTTTGTCATCGTCCTCCAGAATCATTTAGAAAGCACCCTGTGCTGAGCTCTGAGGACAAGACAAGGACCAGTCAGACATACTGGCCCCTGCCCTCACGGAGCTAGCCTTCTGGCCTTCCCAATTGTCCAAGCATTAGAGGAGATAGTGAAACCCTTGTCTAGACTTGATTTGTTTCCTAAGCCTTAAAAATACTCTTTTAATGACCTGTCAAACAGTGAAAGAAGCAGGGAGGCCAAAGCTGAACAGACCTAGCTGAAGGGAATTTCCTAGAGGTAGGTTCACGTCACACACATCTTCAGTGCCTGGGAGTGACCAGAATCCTATTTCGTATGGTTGTTACGGACAGAAGAACCCTTCATGAATCTGTGGCAGCTGAAACAACAGGGTAGCACTATCAGTACTCACAGCACTACCGCACTGGCCTTTGTGTTGATGATTGACCTTCATGCTGATGCTCAGAAAGACCCTGCGTTGCACCTTTGCACTTTTTTGAAGATTACTTTTACTTAGTATTGCTTAGTATAAACTGAGGTATGAGAAACTGAAGCGAAAATATGTAATTTGAATAATAGGATTTTATTACGTTTTGTAGGAGCAGGCAGTGGCACCCCACTCCAGTACTCCTGCCTGGAAACTCCCATGGATGGAGGAGCCTGGTGGGCTGCAGTCCATGGGCTCGCGAAGAGTCAGACACGACTGAGCAACTTCCTTTTCACTTTTCACTTTCGTGCATTGGAGAAGGAAATGGCAACCCACCCCAGTGTTCTTGCCTGGAGAATTCCAGGGACGGCAGAGCCTGGTGGGCTGCCGTCTGTGGGGTCGCATAGAGTCGGACATGACTGAGGCAATTTAGCAGCAGCTAATTAGGTTTTGTGGGATTAGATTCCTTTGAAATATTTAACCCAAGAACATATAAAGTATACATTGAAACTTTTTAGTTCAGAGGTTTTTTTTAAGGTGAATATCTGTTACATTGAAAGTAGTTTTTAGGTACCTGGGAAAAAAGAAAGCCAGGTGATGTGGAAGTGCCTGGAACTGTGGTAAGCAAACTAATGAGAGTAGATAAAAATTAGAAACAGTTCAGCTCGGCTCAGGGAACTTGTGCATTGTTTGAAATTTTTTATTTAATAGTGTTTTTTCACTTTTAAAAATAATTAAACATATATTATAAGCATCAAGTGATGATTTGTGGTAAATATTGCCAGAGCTTCCTTCCCTTGTTGCAAACCAGAGTTCCTTTTCTTTCCAAAATATGTTGACCTTCTTTAGGGTATAGATTTTACCTTCTTCATCTTTTCTAGTACCAGCCTTAGTATCTCTACATTGTAGGTGCTCAGTTAGTATTTGGTGAATGAATGACCCACCGTGCCATCATCCTGGCTCCTGACTTCAGCTCTGCCTGCCATGTTCTCTCTCTGGGAGTAGTTGGATCATTGGGCTCGCGAAGACAGAACAAATCCAATGGCTGATTGCTTTTGCAAGTGTTTATCTACACTTGGCCACTTTTGTGCTCGATGAGTCACTTGTTGCTCTCTGTTCAAGTTATTACTTTATAGACAAGCATTTGTTGAGTGTTGTTGAACATAGTTTTATTATTTGAAGCCTGTCTCACAAGCTAGATTGACTAGATGTTGCTATCAGAATCCCTATATATATAGTTTTCTGTTGGGTGTTCACTTTCATGAAAACGAGGAAAAGAGATAGTGATGTTGTCAAATTCGAAGATCCATGTATTAAATGAGGGAAATATTAGATAATGAGAATTCTCAAATTAAACAGAAAAATGAAAGAACATTTTATATCAGTGATTTTTAAAAAAAAAATCGCGTAGAAAAAATGCCTAGCCAACCTGCTTACAGAGCATTGGATATGATTCTTGGATTGAAATATAAAGCATATTCTAATTGAATCTTACAAAGAAATTGAATATTCTTTGTGTATAAGCCATGCACACTGGAGTGATTTAAAAGGGGGAAGAAATTGGGTGTCACATTAATTGGTATTTACTTTGAAATGCATTTTGGTTTCTATTCAATAATTTGTACTTTGTATGAATTTAATTAGATGCTATGTGCCCCAGGTTGTATTTCAGATTAAAATGGTGGGGGTGGGGGTGTTGACAACAAACAGTTGTACCACTTTATCAAATTGCTCTTTGGCTAAACTAGACAAAATGTTCACTTGTATGAAGAACAGAATTGAAAGCATTTCATCATCAGAAAGACAATGTTCATGTTGGCAACATATTTTTTTTAATTTTAAGAAATTATAAAAATTAATGTAAGAAAAACCCTTTATGAGATAACATACATACAGAAAAAAATAGTGACCAACCATATGTGCATGCATGTTAGCCCTTCCAAGAATCACTTAAAGTTCCCAAGGTTATTTTTAAATTAACTTTGTCAATCTAATAAACTAAAGGAAAGATAATATTACCCAAGCCAGTAAATGGAGAACCTCCAGGGAGCTGTTCAGTGTAAAATACTTGAATAAATAAAAACCCTCGATTTTGTTTAATTTGAGTGGAAGTGAATTCAGTTGACAAATACTGAAGAGGGCAAGTGTGGGAGCGAGCTACAATACACCTTTCTGTTTTGCAGAGAACTGAATATTGCTAGTTGCATTCTTACCAACCACAAATTTAGAGTTGCTCAGTGTCACAGTGGATTTTCCTTGAGCACTTTATGATTGCACCTTATCTTGAACTACTCAGATGAGAAGCTTGTTGATGGGATCTCAGTGAGCAGTGCTTTCCTCAGATATTCACACTCTTAACAAGCAGTCATCCTTTTCATGATCACGGGGATACTACTATTAAAATGGTGTTTATGGACGTTAAGAGAGAGTTCTCTCTTTAGGGATGAAGATAGCATAATATCCATGTACCTTTGTGGCTTCTAATAGGTTATTGGCACCTGAAGATAATCTCTATCTTAAATTTGAAAAATTTGAAATAGCAAGTAAACGACTTGAATAAAAAGAGAAGAGTATTCTAGAAATAGCTGTTAAAGAAAGAAGTGAAAATACAGAGGAAACTCCTTTTCTTTATTAATAATAACTAACATTTGTTTACAGATTTATAGTTTGCAGACCACTTTAACATACATTTTCCTATTTGATCTTCACAGCCTACATGAAATAGGTATCATTGTATTGTTTATCTGTTAGGAAAGTGAGATACAAAGAGATTAAATGACTTGCCCCAACGTCAGTCATATAATTTGTAGCCCTCTGACTGTACATTCACTTCTGCTGTTCCTTTCCCTTTCTCAATCAATTAAGGAGTGTAACTTTTTCTTCTTCATTTTCATTTGAACTACTTGGACTGAATGATTGATTTGAGGCTTGGGGGCTGTGAGAAGAAGGGATTACCTTCCAAACTTCTATCTAAACAGATAAGATTCATGTTTATTATTTGTCCTATATTGGTATATTATAGTTCTGTGGTCAGTGAAAGTCAAATGTAGATTTTGAAATTTTTTCTTATGTCTAATAATTGGCTAAAGCATATTTCTTCTCATGGGAAAAAGGACACAGAAGTAGGTAGATATCCCAGGAGGATTTAGTAAGTGAGAAGCTTAATCAGAAATAGTCAGTGTACTGATAGATAGGAAGAATACCTCAGTGTCTACCACTTGTGTCCATGACTCGGCAGAGACTATCTGGGAAATAGACATTTGTTGGGGTTGAGGAGGGAGTGGGCAATAATGGGTAAAAAAGCAGCTGGAAATACTTAGAATCTATAATGAGATAATTAAGACTAATTAGCTGGCCCTGTAGGCAGAAAGCAGCCCATTAAATTCAGATCCAGTTTTAATAACTTACCTGGTTTTGAGGGTAGAGTCCAGAGCACCCCAGGGAATGAGATGCTTCGGGGGAGAAATTTTTAGGATAGGTTTCTTAGAAAAGAAATAAGTAGTCTTCTGTAGACAATGTATTTTTCTGCTGGGAACTAAAATAAACATTCTGGTTCCCTAGGGAGAAGTAAGGTGTGCCTCAATTTTCTCGTCTATTGAATGGAGATACCTACTTTGAAGAACTGGCATGTGGTTTAAATAAGATAAGCATGTGTGAAAGGGCCTGGAACAATTCCTTTCACAAAACAAGCGCTCAGTATATATTAATTAATTATGACAGGTATTTTGTTGAATGCACTGTTAGGGGCCTTCATTGACAGACACTGGGGCTTCAGAATGAGGCAAACCCAGTACCCTTAATGCAGCTGCTGTACATCAGTGCAACTGACACCTTCTCCTGACTGACACTAAAGCATCCTGCCCAAAACCGTAAGTCATTTTAAAGCCAACTAAAATTCCTTGGTAGTTTAGAAGGAAACTGACAAACCAAATTTGGGCCCAAGTTAAATCTAGCTATGCACATTTCTCAAGCCTTTTTCTAAAAACTTTAGAAGTGCTGTCCTCATAAAGTACTGGGGAACAGCAGATAATGTGGGCCTAGATCTGCAGAAGTCGCTGGCCTTATATGATATTACCCTTGGTACTTGGGGTTTTCGATTTTTTATTTTTATTTTTTATTTTTATTTTTTATTTTTATTTTTTATTTATTTTTGACTGCACTGGGTCTTTGCTGCCAGGCTACCCAGGTGGCTCAGTAGTAAACAATAATCCACCTGCCAGTGGAGATGTGGGTTCTGTCCCTGGGTTGGGAAGATCCCCTGGAGAAGGAAATAACAGCCCACTCTCCGTGGACAGAGGAGCTTGTTGGGCTACAGTCATGGGGTTGCAACGAGTCGAACATGACTGAGCACACACGCCTGGGCCTTGGTTGCTGCCCCGGCTTCTCACGGCGTGGCTTCTGCCGTTGCACAGCCCTGGCTCTAGGCATGTCGCCTTGGGCTGCTGTGGCGCGCGGGCTTAGCTGCCCCACAGCGTGTGTGGCCTTCCCCCGCCAGGGATCCAGCTGGTGACACCCTACATTTCAAGGCGGATTCTTAACCACCAGCCCACCAGGGAAGCCGGTCCTTGGTTTTAAACAGATTACAGTTATCCCTCAGTATACAGAGGGCCTTGGTTCCAGAACCACCATCCCCCACCAGTACCAAAATCTGCATTTGCTGAAGTCCCTAAAATAAGTTGTCATCGTGTTGCAAATAATGTGTACATATCCTCCTGTATACTTGAAATCATCTCTAGATTACTTGTAATATCTAATACGATCTAAATGCTATATAAATAGTTCCCAGCCATGGCAGATTCAAGTTTTGCATTTTGGAGCATTATAGAATTTTTTTTCTCCTGAATATTCCTAATCTCTGGTAGGTTGACTCCAAGGATGTGGAACTTATGGCTATGGAGGATCAGCTGTTTTCTTCTTCACTTACTGCCTTTGTGTCTCCTTCTGTGCCTCTCCTCTTAATCCTTATTAAGAGCTTCATGGCGTTAGACCCGATCTTTACTGGTATATTAGTTTCCTGTTACTGTTGTGGGGCTCCCCTGGTGGCTTAGATGGTAGAGTATCCATCTGCAGTGCAGGAGACCCAAGTTCAATCCCTGGGTTGGGAAGATCCCCTGGAGAAGGGAAAGGCTACCTACTCGAGTATTCTTGCCTGGAGAATTCCATGAACAGAGGAGCCTAGTGGGCTGTTTTAACAAATCACCACACATTTAATGGCTTAAATATTATAAAAATTTATTTTATAATTCTGGAGGTCAGAAGTCCAATATGGGTCTCAGTGGGCTACCTTCAGTGTTATCAGGGCAATGTTCCTCTCTAGAGGCTCTGAGGAAGATTATGTTCCCTTGCCTTTTTCAAATTAGAGGCTACCTGCTTCCCTTGGTCCATGACCTCCTTTTCCAAGGTCCATCAAATTCTTCTCATTCTGCCGTCTCTCTGGTTTTCCCCCTTCTGCTGCTAACACTTTCATGGACCTTTGCAATTACATGAGGCCCACCTGGATAACCCAGGATCATCTTCTACTTTAAAGTCAGTTGATTAGCAGCCTTTTAATTCTCTTTTGTTATATACTCACAGATTCTAAGGATTAGGATGTAGACCTCTCTGGAGGGCCATTACTCAGCCTACCATTCCTACTTACCACTAAGACCAAAGCATTTCACACAATACATATTATACAATAAATCCTCAAGTCGTACCACAGATAGTAACTGTTGGCTACCATCATTTATTATTGCCTTAAGTATTTATATTACTTGCTTCTCCTTGGCCGCTCTCCCAACTCCCCAGTAATCTATCTGCTATTTGAATTTGAGGAAATGAGAAGTTTCCCTGTTTACAATTAAGGGAGGGGTGGTGGTGGTAGTAGGTTTTTTTTTGGGGGGGGTGCATGTTAAGATTCTCATGCCACAAAATTCATCCTGTTAAAAAGTATATAGTTCAGTAGTATTTAGAATGTTCATTTAGTGTGCAGCTATTACCATTATGCTCCAGAATATGCTCATCACCCTAGAAAGAAACCCTGTACCTGTGGTGTCTCCTCATTATCCCCAGCTCCTGGGAGCCACTCGTCTACTGTCTGTCTCTGTGGATTTGCCTGTTCTAGACATTTAGTATGAGTGGAATCGTATATGTGGCCTTTGTATCTGGCTTCTTTCATGGACCATGATGTTTTTGAGGCTTATCTATGTTTAGCATACATAGCACTTTATTCCTTTTTTTGGCTAGTATTCCATTGTGTGCATATACCATATTTATCAGTTGATAAACAGCAAGGTTGTGTCCACCTTTTGGCTATTTTGATAATGCTCTTCCGAACATTCATATGTTAAGTTTTTGTACGGACGTATGCTTTCAGTTCTCTTGGGCATAGATCTAGGAATAAAATTATTGGGTCATATAACAACTCTGTTTTTAACTTTTTGAGTACTTACCAAACTGTTTTCCACAGTCACTAAATCTCATTTTATTTGCTTCACCATTTTACATTCCCACCAATCTAGATTTTAAATTATGCAAAATAACAAATGAAATATCCTATAAATAAAATATCTAAGAGCCAACATACTAAAATAGTTACTATTTGCATTTTAATGTGACTTCGCTGAAGGAAAAAAAATTGAAATTCATAAAATGAGTAACCTTCTGTTGAATCAGGTCATTGGAAATCCAGTGGAGGGAATTTAGCTTTGGGTTTCCCCCTAAAACCTGCAGAATATTGTTTTTATCTATGCATGACTGAGAACTGTTATGTTAATATTTACTTTTCCTGATGCCAGTGAAAATAGTAGCCTATAAATTGACACTTCAACCTCTCCAATTATACTGGTGTCTGAGCCCTTGTCTTGTTAGGAAAAGAAACTGTCAGCTTCCATTATTATTCATAAAGTGTTCACGTGTAGATTTGGCATACTGAGTATATGACTGAATACTTGCATATGAAGTTGTAAGAACACGTTTTTCTTTTTTTCATACGTAAAACAGTAAATGATACCTTCGTTGGTAACACAATGGGGAAAAATCTTTAATAGATGTATAAAGTGTTTTGCACGAGTAAACAAGAGTGACCAGTTTTCCAGCTGAGATGATGCAACATATTGCAGTAATAGGAACAGTGCTAATGACGCATAAATGTTTCTGTGGGAATAATGCACCAATGTTTCTCATTTGCCCACCTTAAACTCAAGTGATTGCGAGGAGTCCCTTTTTCTCTCCAGAACCAAGCTAATTGTTCTTCACCCTCTTCTAATTTCATGCAACTGCAAATCAAGATTTTGTGACTCTGACTTCAGTCCTTACCTCTGACCCCTTCCACCCTATCGGAGACATGGGGGGGAGAACATGAGGTAGAGTTGGGGAGTAAAGCAGAACTAATTGGAGACTGTGGTTCACTGATATTTACCAGCCAGAAGATGTCGGACAAACTACTTAACTCCTTCAACCTCTCTGTTCACATTAAGCTGAAGGAAATAATCATACCACTTTATAGGATTGTTGTGACTGTTATTGATATAACCCTGCTTTGAAGATAGTAAAGGCTACAGAGGCGTTTGTTAAGTAGTTTAAGTACCAGATTCATCGGCTGCACATGATACGTACTCAAGAAATAGCTATTGTTATCCAGTCACTACACAAATTCTTGACCCTTTTCTAGGCACTGGGGATATAGTCATGATGAAAACAGACTGGGTTCCTTCCCCAAGGAGCTTACATTCTGGTAGGAAAGACAGTGAATAAATAAGCAAATTAATAGCCAACCATAGTAAGTCTCATAAGGAAAGTGAAGTAGTATATGCAGCTGGAAAGTAGGTGAGGGTGAAGGACACCCACTCTGGTGCTGTTTTGGGTAGAGTGGTCTGGGAAGTCCTTTCTGAGGAAGTGACATTTAAGTGGAATTGCTCACATCGCTTTCTTTAGTATTTGCATAGTGACTTCTCCTTTCACATTTTGGTGGCTTTCTCTTATGCTCCTAACGTCCCTGTTTGCCTCAAACTTTGATTGAGGAAAGAGATAGTCAGGGATTTTTTAAATCTGTAACTCAGTATACTACATGAAGGGTTTACGTATTCCAAGCTCTGAGTTCATCTTTGTTCTGAGTAGACATCCCTATCTTGCTCCGAGAGCAAGGATATTGGGCTGGCAACCTCATGGTCATGCTTTATTTGACCACCGTAATCACCTCTGTTAAGTTCACGTTAAGCTCAAAACAACAAAAATGTTCCTGGCTATCGTTTTTAAGTGCCAGACACTAAGCAACAGGGCATACAGGTGTTTTATCATTGAATCCTCACAGCTACCTCTAAGAAGTAAGTATTATGTCTCTTAATTACAGATGAGTGAAGAGAATTTATCCAAAACCAGACAGCTAATAGTGACAGAACCAGGATTCAAGCATAGAACTTTCAAAGCATCCATTCTTTTTAGCACCCTTATCTGCCTGCAATGATCTTATCACTGTTCTCATTCATCCCACCTTTAGAAGAGTGAGATTACATAGTTTAAATATAATGTATTATATATGTAAGGAATTGATGTTTACTTCAGTTAGTAATTTTTCTGTTTTTGGTGTTAAGAAAGTAAGATGTTTTTAAAATTTACCTTTAATTGAGCAACTACTTTTAATTCACACCCTATTTCCCTAATACATACCAGGCACTGTTCTAGGTGCATCATCTATTTTTTGTGTGTATGTTAAAACCTTTAATAAACACAGTAATCTTCAAAGATAGGTATTCTTTCTTATTTTATAGATGAGAAAACTGAGGCTCAAAGTGTAAATGTCCATACTTGAAAAGCACAGAGTGGAGCCAGACTCTGGGTCTGTTTATCGCCAGGTCACGTCCGCATCGTTCTCAGTCACACAGGAGCAAAAAGATGCAGTTTCGGCTCTCCAGGAGCAAAGCCAGAGATACTGTCATTGTAGGCTGATAGAGCTAATAATTTACTTACAGACGTTGTAAGTTTTATCTCATTTAATCCCCGCAGTAATCTTCGTCTAATGGTGGTAGTGGTGGAATGATGTAGGTGGTATCTTTAGTGTTAGGGTTAGCTATCTGCTAAAATATCTGCCATTCCCATCAGGCTGACAAAGGCCATCTAAAGAATCAAACAAAATGCTGTGGGAACCCAGAGGAAGATGGGAAAGCTTGCAGTAGAGTCTTAGAGAGTACTTGAAGGGGAGTTTGATTCAGACATTGGGAAAGCTATCGTTTAACCTAGACTTTGAAAAATAAAACTGGCTCCAGTAAAGGTCTCTAATGTTAGCACCAGTTGACTGAGAGTGTGTCTAAGAAGAGTAACTTGGTCGCATAGTCAGCTTTGCGGAGCGGGGATTTTAATCTGGAGTCAGACGCACCGCTATTGCACCACGAGGTCACTATAATTTGGTCTGCCTTCACCTAGCACCCTGATCCTTGTGTTAAACAGCATACTAGGAAAGAGTCATTGGCTTTTGACATCTCTTTGCCAGCAAAGCGAAGTCCTTGAATCTGTTGGACTCCAGAAACAAAGTGTGTACATTTAAAGGGAAAAGAGAAGTCACCAAAGATCAGGGTCAAGCCAGATCAGCCACTCCTTAAGAATCAAAAGGCCCTGGTCCTGCCGTTGATTTTCTGTATGTGTCACCTTGGACCACACCCTCCTTTGCTGTTGTTCAGTCACTCAGTTGTGTCCAGCTCTCTGCAACCCCGTGGACTGCAGCATGCCAGGCTTCCCTGTCCTCCACTGTCTCTTGGAGCTTGCTCAGACTCATGTCCACCCTCCTTATCTGTAGAATAACATGTAGGCCAGGGTTTCTCAAACATTTGCATGCATCTAAATTACCTGGAGGGCTGCTTAAAACTAAAATTGCTGGATCTGGGACAGAACCTGAAATTTTATATCTAACAAGTTCCCAGGTGATGCTAATGCTGCCAGGGCAGACCAAACTTTGAGAACCACTGGCCTCTTCTCTGAAATCTTGTTTCCTCTCTAATTCTCTCTATTTAAAAAATGATAGCACAGAAATCACAAGATCTAGACAGTATAGTTCCACCTCCAAGTAAGTATGCTACCTTGAGCAAGTCACTTAACATTTCTCTGCTTGTTTCTTCATCTGTAAAGTGGGGCTTACAGTTCGCTGCGGCATAGGATGAACGAGTAAACTTTCTCATTTGAAGGAACCCACTTTTGCGAAGGATAGAATGTAAATTGTCAATTGTGCGTATCCATGTGTTAAGTGAAGCTTCTACCTTCATGATGAAAAACAGTAGAAAATGTCTCTTCCCACTTTTATAAAAAGAAAAAGAAGCTTATTGCAAAAAGAAGTGTACTCATGGAGAATGTACTTAAAATCATAATGACCCATGAGGGACCTCATCCTGTTTTGGCAGGACCCCATCCTGTTTCCCTGACATCTATTTAACAAATTAATAAAAAAAAAAAAAAAAGAAGAAGAAGAACATAAATAAAAGAGAATAATAACTTAGCGCTATCTGGGCACCTGAGTCTGTGAGTCCTTTAGGGCCTTGGCACCTAAAGAGAAAAGGAAAACAGACCCTGTTCTCTGAGGCTTTGAAAGTGGCTTTCCTTGAGGCATTAGGGAAGCTCTGGAGGCCCTAAGAGCTGAAAGGCTGAGGTGCCTGGGGCATGAGTCTGTTTGATCCAATAAAGAGCTAGGGAAAGAAATGGCTGGTAAGTAATTTTGCTATTTCATTTGGTGCAAAAGAGAAGGCAAAACACCAGAATATTCAATGAGCCAAGGCACAGAATGTGATACGGATGAGAATGCAGGCTGACCCCTTCTGAGAACATTTCTAAGCCTGAATAAAGCACTCACTGTGAAGGCTAATGGATGATAGCACGCATTTTAAACCGTGATGACCCTTTTGTTTTTCTGATAGGCGAAGATGAGGATGAATTTGAAAATTTCATGCTGCCTCTTACAGTCTCTTTCGAAACAGTATTACAGATATTCAACAACAACTTTAAACAAGAAGATGTAAAGGTGGGTTTGCTCCCAAACATGAGAAAAGGTGATTTTGTCCATTCTAGGACAAAATCTAGGTATAAGTTCAGAAAAGGTCTGCAGGTTTGTGTGTGCTTTGTGCCTCGTCAGTCTTGGTCCCAGTTACTTGTGCCTTTGAGGTGTGCTTTTCATACAAGTACTTTTCTAGTTTCTTATACAAATGGATTTTGAGGTTATCAAATGATTTCAGATAGTCCGCTTGTGATCAGATGACATATTTGTCTCCCATGGCAATATCTTTAAAAAGAACATTTCTCATGGGTACGCCACTTTAAATGTCCCTATTCCCTCATCCACCCCGCACTGTATGTTTCCGCATATTTATATGGAGGAATGCGCAAATGTACACATGCTAAAATACCTCATCTCTAAATATTTTTAAAACAAGAATTTATATAAATCAAGACTTTATTAAATGGCTAGGCATATATGTATAAATAGGAGCTGGTCTTGAAGTATTGCATTCTTAAACGGAACAAAGTGATTAGGATAACTGATAGCTAAATAAGGTTTTTATGTGCCTGTGGGAGCCATATTAGGATTGATTTGACAAGTCAGTTCAGCTGTGGCAACAGTCATACTATCTAAGACAACATTATGTTTTATTAGTAAAATCCTTAAGTGTGTAGCAAGCTGTTTGTGACAGCACAGCCCCATATTTTAATATGGGGGGTGGGGAGTACAAGATCTGCTAAATAGGAATAACATCTTCTGAAATTCTCATGCATCAGGGCCATATTAAATAGACTGACACTGGTTATTATTCTTAAAAGACTAATGAATATATACCGATAATGTAGGCACCTTTGCTGGTGATACTTGAATCATCTCTACTGTTATTTGAGATATGGTGAAAATACTGACCATCATTTTGCACAGCTCCTCTTCTCTCTACCAAAAAGAAATATTAGCACTGAGAAGCCAAATAGAAGAATGATGGCCTTTGGTGATTATTTAGTGTAATTCATCTACTAAAAAATAATTACCCAAACACTGTACCTTTTATTTTGAAGTAGAGTTTTTGAAATGAATGTTTATCAATATGCAATTGTCACAGAATTTTAAAACTAAAAAAATATCTTAGTGATTTTCTTGTCATGTTGCTGAAATTCTTCACCAGAGTTTCTACTCAGGTTAGCTTTATTTTTCAGTTGTCTTCCAAATGTTTTTAATGACCAAAAACAAATCTTTGCAACTTTAAGGTGGCTATTGCTGCTCTTTATATCAGAAAAGAAGCAGTAAGATTGAAAAAGAGTATCTTTATAAAAATTACATTTGTCTCATTTGAAGATTTCATTATACTCCAAGCCCGTTTTGATGTAATCCCATCTAGTTTGATAGAAACCATCTTCCTAGAGTCATTTTTAATGGAGTTCCAGTGATATATCCCTAAACCAGCAAGTTCTTAACGACCCTGGAAAGTGACTGCTTGATTACACTTTAACGGTATTTGCAAATAAAATCACAAGTAATTAAGGGGAAATCTCCAGGCTTTTGAGCAAGTTTGATGCATGATAACTGCCTGATTCAGCTTCATCTAGAGTAATGCTGTGTAGGCAACAGCTACTGAGATCAATAGCAACGTAATGATAGTGGCAGAATTAAGTGAGTAACCTGAGAACTGTGCCTCAGAATGCATGCAGCTGCCACGAACCAAGGCCACACAGTGCACTCCGTGCTTCCGTCCTAAATGTTCATCAAAAGACGCCCTGCAGGAAAATGGAGTTAGATGCTCTTTATTGCTGATCGTGTCTCTTGCCACATTTATCAGGGAAATTGGATTAGCAGTTGGCAGCTGCAGGTAGACAAGATTCTGCAGTGATTAAATATGCAGCTTGGCTGCATTTGTTGTGACAGACCTTTAGTAAATTCTACTGTAAGCACCATCTGTCTAATTTGTACAAAGAAAACTTGGTGCTTTAAGCTACCGGTGAAGAGCTAAATCTGTTGCTTTATCATAAACAAAACTTTTGCACTAAATGCTTTTAAATGTAATTTATTAGGTTAAGGCTATTTTTCTATCATGATGAATAAATAATACATGCAGAAGTGCTTTCAGGTACTTCATTTTGCAAGTACTAAAGATAAAAACAGTTCTGTTTTGTTCTTCAATAAAGTATTTAGTATTCCAATCCACAGGAGGTGATGCCGTTAAAATATCTCTATGAAAATGCCGCAGGACTGCCAAATTCATTTAATTTGCAACCCTTACCAGGATTTTCTAACTCCCTGTTTATAGATATTTTTCAAATGCAGATTTCAGGATGAGCACAAACATTAAGGACTTACATTGCCAAATTGAAATATGTTTGTGAGAGGAGGAAATGGTGTAGCACTCCTAAATTTATAGCTTTGTTTCCTTACTTAGTCCTAATAAAATTGAAGAGAACATTGAATTTTTGTCTTGGGCTTTTCTTTTCCAAGTAAAGGGGAAAAGGAAGAAACTGCCATGACAAACCCTGGCTCTGAAGCATTAGTTCACAGTAAATGTTTCCCCCTGTGATTGTACCCTTAGTAAACTACAGCCCAGTACCCTGACTACCCATGCATCATTTTTGATTTGGCCATGACGTCATCGGTTTTAAGGAAAATGAATGAAAACTTCTAGGAGGAAAAGGAGCAGTTAAATAGGAACCTGCTATCTTTAGTCCCTTCGTAAAAACTCCACAATGTTAAATTATTTAAAATCCTAGATTTTCAGCATGCGCACATTAAAAGTTTTCGCACTAAGTGCCAAATGTTGCAAACAGCACTTTAACAGAATGATTTTGCTTTGATCCCTGTAGCAGTTCCTGAATAATTTATCACAGGTTATTGCCTTAATTCTGGAGAGGGATAGAGCAATAAAGGCAGATGAAAACACTCCAGTTGAAACACCTTGGGGCCTGCTCATTCCTCTGACACGGCTCTTTTGTTGGAACTATTTAGAGGTTATTAAGATGTGTCTCCAGAATTAAGAGTATGCTGTAAGGATGAAGACAGCCATCTTAATTCTAAAGACAAAGCACAATGACCCTTCACCTTCTTTTTCTTTGTTGTTATTATATAGTAGAATTATGAGGATAATATTATAGCTGCCCCCAGTAGTGCCACTACAGTAAAGGGTCTGTCAGACTTTCCATTAGAAACCCTGTTTTGGGGGTCAGGGTGGAAGGAGTCGCATTTCAGCTGTTTCCCAGCCCATCCATCTCACACTTGGCACACAGACCACCATTCACCATGCAGGAGGCTGAAACACCAAGCAGTTTCTCCTTGAACTATCCAAGAAAGGAAGCCTAAGGATTGGATACCCCAGACCTGCCCCACTCCCCAAAGCAGCCTCACTTTATTTTTTTTGTTTGTTTTGTTTTGTTTTTTTAATTTTTAATGTACTTTTATTTATTTATTTATTTTTTTATTATTGTTTTTGCCATACATTGTCATGATATCACCATGGGTTTACATATGCTTCCCCTCCGGCAGCCTCACTTTAAAAGGACCTCTCATTTTTCAGACTAGTCAAGTATGACTAGCTATAGGAGAAAGGTAACTTTTGAAGTAAACCTCTTTCCACTGTTTTAAATGAGATGGTAAATCGTGCCTCTTCCTCCCCTAAGTTCAGTCAGACCGTCCCTCGCTCTCTGAGACTGTTGGGTAGCCTGGTTGAACTAGTTAACAGTTTTCCTTGTCTCATACCAGAACTGGGTATGTTTTGACTATCAAGAAAGTACTTCTTTGGTGTTGTTTGAGCATCTGCTTTGAGATAAAAAATTGAGCATAATAAATATGTTTCTCATATTAACACTGCATTTTCCTGCTCAACTGAATCTATTGAAAACATAGTTACTGTGTTGTCATATGCTTTCTTTGCTTTGTAGTAACATTTTCTAATATTAAACACTGATATAATTTCATAGATTTGAGCCCTTCTATTAACTTGGCATCTTTTAAGAAAAAAAAATTGTGGTAAAATAAACATTAACCTTTTTGTGTAATAAGGATAGTCTAAAATATTTTTAGAGCCTTTGGACACAAACTAAAACTCATTTTTCCTATTGACCAGTTGAGAGTTGAATGGTGAGTACCTTATGTATATGTGAAAACTTAAGATTATTTGAAGAGTAGCCTGTAACCTGTAAGTGTGCATAATGAAAATAGAACCCAAAAAGGCTACTTTGAAAGGAAGACTGCAAAGAGAATTAGAATAGAGTTGTTCAAAGAAGACATCTTAGAAGACATATTTTGTTCTGGAAGCTGCACGAAACATGGAAAGCTGAGAAAGAGGAGAAAGGTTCCAGGTGATGAAAATGGGTTCCATAAAAGGCAAAATGTTTTTTGGTTTTTTTTTAAAGAAGTAGCAATCATATGAGAGAACTACAGAGAGACTAACCGATTATAGAAAAGCAAGGACTGGTAAGCTTATGAAAGGAAAAGGAATAGTTATTTAAAGAAGCAGAAACAAACACTCAGGGTTTACAGATTCAAAAATTCAGATTACCATCATTCTATAAACTGTTATGCAGTATAGAAACTGAATATTCCTATAAAAAACTTTCCAGTTATACTGAGTCACCTTTTAGATATGGGGTATGGGAGGGCAGGGAATCAGAAATTACACATCTTTGTGACAGATAAAGTATTTCCAATTTTGAAACTGTTTTGGCCATTAAATGATGGTCAGGACTCACTTCCAAATCCTTAATGCTAAGTTAAATGCCCTCCTAAAGAGATTTTCATTTCTTACCAAAGTATGAGGGGAAAGAAAATCTGACTACAAAGAAAGGTTCAGAGACCATTTTCTTGTACCCGAGTATTTCCACTGAAAACAGTATCTTCAGAAATCACAGTTGCATATCTCAATTATCACACCCCCTTGTTTTGCAATTATGTTTATTTGTATTCTTTGTTCTGACGTTCTAGCATCTGTTCATGGGTTTTCTTTCTCTCTTCCCAAACATCATCCTAAGGACAGCTTATTTAAGAATCCAGAGTAAAATCATATCTCTTTTATTTAAGAGTCAAATTTTTGTTTTGTTTTCTGTAAAGCTAAATATTTATGGAACACTTATGCATGTATCAGGCTCTTGTTAGGCATTTTTATATAAATTTATTCCTGACTCTGCTTCTGTAGGAAAGATATTGTTAGCCCCTTTTAGGGATGCGAAAGCTGAGACTGATAGATTACCTTTCCTTGAAGTCTTACAGTTAAGAAATAAAGCTGGGTTTAAATGCAAGTCTTCTGATATTGAAGAACCCTTTTCCTTGCTTGGGGAATGTGAGTGCCATTCTGGGTATGTCACAGTACCAATAGGTCATCTGGCCAGTTTTATGTAGTCCTAAGTTACTGAGAATATTCCTTAGGGATCTTTAAATGCCAGTATGATTTCAGGTTAGACTCCAGATTGCATAGTGGGACTGATTTCCTACAAGCCAATGTGGTTAAGATTTGTTTTTATTAAATAATGTCTAGACCCTGTACATTTCTGTTTTGTGGAATTATTGGTCCTCTTTTTTTGCTAATTTGGCATTATTCAGGAAAAAATATGTTAATCTTAATGTTTTTATGCCACTGGAATTATGACTTAGCTCAATTTATAAGAAGCAGAGTTGGTCAGCAGATCTAATGGTCTGTTTGCTTGAAAAGTCTATGGCTTTCTATAGAAAGAGATCTGAGCGAAACATTTTAGCTAATGAATCAAAATCAGATATGTGGTCATTATTGCCTGATTATTACTCCATCTGCTCTGTGCTAACGTGAAAATCAATTACTGTGTCTCTTTCCCACTGACAGCGTATGTTGATCGGGCTGGCAAGAGATCTTCGAGGGATTGCCTTTGCACTGAACACAAAGACCAGCTACACCATGCTGTTTGACTGGATGTATCCTTATTACGCTGTGACAATACCAGCTCTGTGCGCAGAGGGTTGCCAGGCCCCTGGCTTTCGTTTAATAGTATGGCACAGTAGGGAAGAGGAAACAAAGCTAAATGAACTAATGTGTAATCAGCTAAAAATTACAGCACAGTGGCAGCAGTGCAGATAACTGAGCACAGCACTTGGAGACCCTGCTCCGAGAGGTCACTTTTTTGGTGCCATTAAATACTGACAACTTAAAAATCACATCCCCAAATGATTGTTTATGTGGGGATTGCGAGGATTCTTGGGCTAACATATTTAAATCAGGATCAATGAAGCCTACCATTTGGCATTTTCTAAGGGGTTTGGATTTCTTCTCTATCTCAAATAGCAGAGCTGATTTCACTTTTTCTCTTTGAGGCTCATTAATTCATCACACTATGGTGTTTCATCATCATGAAAACATTAATGGACAAGAAAAAGGGAAAATCAATGGTTAGGATTTTTCACCTGATAAAATTTGAATTTACCACTGCCCAGGCTTAGTACAGACAGCAAAAAAAAAAAAAAAAGGAAACAACCCCCCACCCCCCAACCGACAGAAATGCCTCATCATTATGAGTAAAAAGAGCATGGATTTGGTGTTAGGCAGACCTGGCTTGAATTCCTAGATCTTCATTTGCTGTGTAAACTTTGGCAATTTTTTTCACCTCTCTGAATTTCCTCATCTAAAAAAAGAGACATCCAGTATCATGGCTTATTGTAACCATAGAAATAGGCAGGGCACTTTGTGTTAATATCATGTCTGGAACATAATAGGTAATCGTAGATGTGACTATTAATATTGTTTTAACAGTATTACATGAAGCCTGTCTGATCTTAACAAAGTGATAGTTTATGCAAGTTATGTAAGTAACGTAATGTTTTCATGCCTCTGTGTTCAATACAGGAAACTCTTATCAGTGCATAAGAGAAATTCTGTAACCTTAAACAACTTCATTTTTAAGTTACATTGTTTCTCAGTTGCTCTTTTCAAACCCTTTTTGTCAAACCTCCCTCATAAATTGCAAAAGAAACTTATTAAAGATAGTCTTCAACTGATGGCACATTTATGGCAAAAACATAACAGGATCTGGGCACATCTTAGGGAGATCTCCACATGTTAAAGAAATTATTTGACATTAATTTGAATACTAACTTACATTTTTACTTACTGTTAAAACCTACCTCATCAGATTTGTGTGTCCATAGAAGGGCTAAGAATTTCCTTCCATTGAGAAATCATGTATGTCTTTGTACTAGCATACAAAGTATGTGTACAGACTGCAGACTTTAACATGGACGGTCATACAACTCTTTTAACTATGACGAATAAATGAATTACATACGACTCTTTCATTTCTCTAAACACAAATAGAAGCTCACAAAGGAAAAACTCTTAATTTCAAAAATTACTAAAACTTCATTTTAGCACTTTAAAATTGATGATTATCTTGAAACCAACTACAATTCTAGAATGTCCAGCAATTAATGCTTCACGTTTTCCTCATCAACAGTCTTAACCAAGCGTTAAGAACATTCCCCCTGCCATCAAAGAACAGAAATATCTGTCGTGATTGGTACTGCCTGAAATTTATAGAACATATTATAATTTAACTTTTTAACTAAGCCTTTTTCATTTCGTCACTTAGCTCCTTCTTTTGGGCACCTATCAGAAATGAAACTTTTGTCCAGCAGATGGCAGAAAATAGCAAATGGGAAAACCTTGACACTTCCTGTCTTGTTTGGGACTGGGAACCACTGGCTCCTCCTTCCGCCCAAGGACAGGGGTGTTACTAGGGTCGGGGCAGAGGGTGAAGTGTCAGTTGTGCAGGAAGTCATGTTAGATGGCCGCACGAGGTGGCTTGGTACCGGCCTTGCTTATAAGAATTGAGTTTCAGTAGCAAGTCAGCTTCCTTGGGAAAAGGCCAAAGGCTTTTCATAATTGTATTGACAACAAAATGAATATGATAAATGGTGTTCATTCAGTTGAGGCAAGATTTATAGTTTTCCTTTGGGCAAGGGATGAAGAGCAAATATTTATAATAATAGTAAAATTTGTTTAAAAGTTACATTATTTGATAATTCAAAGAGCTTTATTAAAATATTTTGAAATACTTTAAGCAGTTTCAGGTGATAAAGTACAGATTCTTTCCAAAGTATTCTAGTAATATAAAAATGAGTAAGTATATGATTTTAAAAAAACATAGATATGAAAGTCATTTATTCTTCCTGAAATATTGATATGTCAAACCGTCAGTGATGATTCTCACATTACTGCTGGGGAAAGTTTATTTGCCTTTTATCCACAAAAAAAACGTGTGTTCTTTAATTTTCTGTATAGTCCTAAGCATGCAGAAGAAACATCATATAAGAGCACATGTCATTTTAAAGTCAAAATGCATTTTATTTATGGTGATTATTTGATAAAATGCTATTTTAGTGGTTAGCTGTTTAATTTTAAAACATTTCTACAAACACTGACTGCATTAACTGGTACACAAACTGCATTGCTTATCACCCTGTCCTTCCAAGCCTAAATTGCCTGGAACTATACAGCAACCATGTTGATAAATGGTCCCACTACTCGAGAACTGAAGAAGAATCACTGCTGCTTCGTTACCCCTGTAGTGAGAGTGTGACAGCAGGAAGCATCTTACCTTGCAGCATACTTAGTCACCTTGCTTACACTTTTCCCAGATCATACATAGGCTTAAGTATCAAAAATCCAGCAGGAAATTGAAAAAAAAAAAAATGAAGGAAGGTGTAGGATGCCGTTCCTCACACTCATTCTTTTAGTTGTCATAATTCTAATCTTGAGTACACTGTTTTTAGTCATGCAGTCAGTGCTGCAGATTAACATGCATAGACACGTTATACAAAGGCAAGTCAGGACCGTGAGATTGGTAAGGTGGCGGGGGGGAACAACTTTGAGATAGAACAGTATTAGGTTCCAGTCCTGATTTTACCACTTAACAACCTGTGAGGTTTGGGGTAAATTACTTAATGTCTCAGAATCACAGTTTTCTCCTCCATAAAACAGAACTAATAATATTCATCTCTCAGGTATAAGAAGTGAGTGAACTAATACATACACACACACACACACACACATATCTACACACATATATATGTGCACATACAGGCTTAGTACAGTGTCTGGCACAAAGGAAATACACTCCACCACTGTTGTGAGTTCCTTTCCCTAGTGTGGAATGAGACAAAGGAATCCGATTTGCTCACCTATCCAGCATATTTCTCTAACTGTGCTAAGATTCATGAGGGATGTAGATTTTTCTTAGATCCTACCCCAAAATGAGCTTATGGTTTAATAGTCACTTAGGTAACTACCTAAATGATTGTAATAAAATATAGAAGATGGTAAGTGCCATAAAAAAGATACAAATGAAGTGATTGCATTTATCTAGGGCATTAGGAAAGGCTCTGTAGGGTGAGGATATTTCTCTGAGTCTTAGCAAATAAGTAGGATTGGACTATTGGAATTGTGAAGCAAGAGGTTTTCTGTTGGTCTAAGTACAGACTTTGGAAGGAGAGTAGTGGAAAAGATGTTTGGTCAAAGATACCATTTATTTTATGGTTGGACACAGGTTGTCTGGGATCCTTGACTATCAGGCTAAGGAACTGAAAAACTTACTCCATAGATGGTATAAAGTAATTAATAGTTTTGATTGACTAACAGAATCAGAATTGTATTTCAAGAAGATAATAGTTAGCAGTGTGTTGGACAAACTGAAATAGGGAAGAAAGTAATCCTGAAAATATGCTATTCAGCAGGATTTTTTTTTTTTTGAGTACCTTGTGCTAAGCATGAGAAATTAATAAAATGTTTGCTTTTTATAAGAATGAGTAAAGTGGATTGCTCATTAGAAGCTCATAATCTGGTGGCTGTAATAAATAACTAATAAACCATCACTGTATTGTAACAAAGATGCATGCCAAGGACCATATGAACTTTGAAGAAGAAGAGATTGGTGTTTGGGGCAAGAAGGAGGTTCCCCAGGGAGGTATAAGTTGAGCTAGCTGTTGAAAGACAGACAGGCATCTGCCAGAAGGCTTCCCAGCTTTGTCCACTTGCCTCCGTGAACAAAGATATAGATGGTTCACAGTCAGGGAATACTTTAACAATAAGCTCTGAACTGGCAGCCTATTTCTGTTCTGGAACCACATCCTCACACTTATCTCCTAGAAGTTTTAACAAAAGCTCTTTTGTTGCCTTCTAGTATACTAGAATGCTTTCTCTACTGTGAAATCTCAGAGAAAAAGAATTAAGTTTTTACTAATTTATACTTTCTTGGGGTCCAGCACATAGTAAGTAACTATTGAATGGCTGGGTGGATGGATGGATGGGTGTCGTCAAGACACCTCATGCTTTTCAGTTTTTCGTGTTTAACATCTTATAAGGAAATAACAAATCATTCATTGTTTTTATTTTTTATTTATCTGGTGTTGACCTTCAGAATTCATTGAACAGATCTTTCTAGGTGAAAGCAATTAGATCAGCACCACTTCTAGCAAAGGGCTCCCTGCTGTCCTCCTCCTGCCCGTGCACACGCAGTTCTCACAAGGCCGCTGGAGAATTAATCTCGAGTGGGTTCTGATTCTCACCCTATAATCCGAGTCTGGGACTCTCACTCTGAAGCCCTTTAACCTCCCTGCTTGGTAGACCTCGACTCCGCCTTCCAGTAATCACTCATCTTCTCTGTGGCAGTCACTTCTGTCACAAGCATATTAGAATTGGCCCCACTCTCATTCCACACAGAAAAGGGAATGTCCTCTCATATCCCCAGGCCTGATCCCGTAGTGAATACAGTGTGCTCTGAAAAATATGATGGCCCTAATGTCTTAAGAATGCTTTGCAAAGGGACTTCTGGTGCTTATGATATTCTTAGGTTCTGAAATTTGGGTCTTTTCAGTCTCCTGATGAGTCTCCAGGTCCTTTCTCACTCATGACCAGTGTGTGCTTGGGTGTCTTGGTGCAATATTTTCTCATTTGCACTCCTCCAGCACTGCTTCAGAATCTTGATACTCAGAGCATTCCTATTATGTGTTTACCACTCATACTGAAGCATGAATTCACAAGAATAAAAGCCATGTATTACTTATCTCTGGATCCCTGGCCCCTAGCACAGTACACAGCACATAGTATTTACCATCTATCAAAAGAAAAAAAAGCAACAGATTTCTAATCCATAGAAAGAATAAAACTAAGTTATCTGACAGTAGCCAAAATAAAGTTAATAATCAAGTTTATTGATTTTATATTTTTCATTTTCATCCAACTGAAACCTCACACACACACACACACACACACACTTCCTGTCTCCCATCTCTGCCTTATTTTCTTTGTAGTACTTTCTAATGTGTCATATATCTGTTTAATTTTCTATCTTACTAGAATATAAATTCCATGAGGGCAGGGATTGTTTTAATGTTTGGTTCAGTGATGTCTCTAGAGAGTCGAATAGTCATAAGATATTTATAGAATAGGCCTTCAATAAATACATAAGTAAATTGTTTCTGTATATTCATACAGCCATAATATGGTGTATCTAGGGGGTCAAAAGTATTGCTTTTTGCATTTTTAGGGAGCATAATACTCTTAAAGTATTTGGGAGCTTATTTTCCTTGAATGTTTTGTGAAGTATTTCCTGAAGCTTCAAAGTGAAATGCACAGCTTCAGAAAGGTAAATAGGTAGGTCTAGTCAAGGACGCGATACCTCCTGTTTACCACAACAGATATGTTTTAAACCATTTTGTGCCTGGTACATGTATGCATTAAGTGCCTCTGCCCTGCTCTCAAAAAGCATATGATAGGAGATGAGGTGCTGTGACAGTGTCAGCACAAAGGTACTAGGAGACGCACTCAGGTGTGAGGGATCGGGGTGGTGTCACACTAGGGCACCGGAGCCGTGTACAGGAGACACACTCAGGTGTGCGGGATCGGGGTGGTGTCACACTAGGGCACCGGAGCCGTGTACAGGAGACGCGCTCAGGTGTGCGGGATCGGGGTGGTGTCACACTAGGGCACCGGAGCCGTGTACGGGAGACGCGCTCAGGTGTGAGGGATCGGGGTGGTGTCACACTAGGGCACCGGAGCCGTCTACGGGAGACGCGCTCAGGTGTGAGGGATCGGGGTGGTGTCACACTAGGGCACCGGAGCCGTGTACGGGAGACACACTCAGGTGTGAGGGATCGGGGGTGTCACACTAGGGCACCGGAGCCGTGTACAGGAGACACACTCAGGTGTGAGGGATCAGGGGTGGTGTCATGGAGGCTTCTTGGAATGTTTGACATCTCAAATAAATTATGAGGGACAAACAGGATTTAGCAGGAACATACTGGACAAACATAGGTCTTTGCTGTTTAGAAACTCACTGTCTAATGCAACAGCTGGGTAATACAAGCCATCAACTGTAATACAGTTTGTTGAGAGAGGTGGTCAAAGTGCCCAAGTGAACCTAGATGAGGAAGAGACTGATGTCTTCTGACAAAAAAGAAAGAAAATTTCACCATCCTAGGGGAAGTAAAACTTGAGCTAGATGTTGAAATACAGTTTGGAATGTATTAGGCAGAAAAAACAGCATATAGAGGAATGGAGACAAGAGAGAATCTGCATCAGTGGATCTGCTGAGAATCAAGAATGGCTGAACCGTATATAAGGGCAGGAGCACTAAGAAGTGAGACCACAGGTAGGCCAGGGCCAGACAAGGACCTTGTTTGCCACGCCAAGGAACTTGAAAGTTATTCCAAGATCAGGGAAGAAAATCATGATCTTCCTCACCATGGAGGTCACTCCACATAAAACAGGAAAGGAACAAAATGAAGTGATTCAGTCCAGCACTTTCATCTGAAACAAAGACGAGTATATTAGAAGACATCAGAAAGAGACAGAGTTAGGGATAGGAAAAGAAAAAGGAAATAAAGGTAGTAGCATAGGAAGGGTTTTTTTCTGCTGAAGTTTTAGACCTTAATTTTATATTCTGTGTGCATCTGGTTAGGAGGGGGCCAGTTGTGGGCAAAGGACCAGTGGAGCTGAGTCAGGGTTTTCCAGGATCTGGTGGTCTCAGCCATGAACTTATCAGAGGCATGCCAGGCGTATGCTCACTGTTGATGAGGATGTTTGAGAGTGTCTCCTCTAGTGACCATGGGCCTACTTTTAGAAAACTGACTTTGGGTAGATTAAA
This sequence comes from Antilocapra americana, assembly GCA_007570785.1. Classification (NCBI taxonomy): domain Eukaryota; kingdom Metazoa; phylum Chordata; class Mammalia; order Artiodactyla; family Antilocapridae; genus Antilocapra; species Antilocapra americana. The sequence continues at coordinate 3,531,214 of ML664243.1, read as the reverse complement.
GCAACCAAAGGCTTTTTTTTTTTCAACAGTATGTGAACCATGAACTTCCAGATGTTCAAGCTGGACTTAGAAAAGGCAGAGGAACCAGGGATCAAATTACCAACATCCACTGGATCATCGAAAAAGCGAGAGAGTTCCAGAAAAACATCTACTTCTGCTTTCTTGACTATGCCAGCAACAACCTGTGGAAAATTCTTAAATAGACGGGAATATCAGACCACCTGACCTGCCTCCTGAGAAACCTGTATACAGGTCAAGAAGCAACAGTTAAAACTGGACGTGGGACAACAGACTGGTTTCAGATTGGGAAAGGAGTACGTCAAGGCTGTATATTGTCACCCTGCTTATTTAACTTATATGCAGAGTACATCATGAGAAACGCTGGGCTGGATGAAGCACAAGCTGGAATCAAGATTGCCGGGAGAAATATCAGTATCCTCAGATATGCAGATGACACCACCTTTACGGCACAAATGAAGAACTAAAGAGCCTCTTGATGAAAGTGAAAGAGGAGAGTGAAAAAGTTCACTTAAAATTCAACATTCAGAAAGTTTAAGATCACTAAATCCGGTCCAATTACTTCATAGCAAATAGATGGGAAACAATGGAAACAGAGACAGACTTTATTTTGGGGGGCTCCAAAATCACTGCAGATGATGACTGCAGCCATGAAATTAAAAGACACTTGCTCCTTGGAAGAAAAGTTATGACCAACCTAGACAGCATATTAAAAAGCAGAGATACTACTTTACCAAAAAAGGTCCATCTAGTCAAAGCTATGGTTTTCCCAGTAGTCATGTATGGATGTGAGAGTTAGACTATAAAGAAAGCTGAGTGCCGAAGAATTGATGCTTTTGAACTGTGGTGTTGGAGAAGATTCTTGAGAGTCCCTTGGACTGCAAGGAGATCCAACCAGTCAGTCCTAAAGGAAATCAATCCTACATATTCATTGGAAGGACTGATGCTGAAGCTGAACTCCAATACTTTGGCCACCTGATGCGAAGAACTGACTCATTGGAAAAGACCTTGATGCTGGGAAATTTGAAGGCAGGAGAAGGGGACAACAGAGGATGAGATGGTTGGATGGCATCACCGACTGAATGGGCATGAGTTTGAGTAGGCTCCAGGAGTTGGTGATGGACAGGGAGGCCTGGCGTGCTGCAGTCCATGAGATCGCAAAGAGTTGGACACAACTGAATGACTGAACTAAACTGGGCTGAAAGCTTTTCTTCAAGCTATCATCCCAAATGTTCCTTGGGGCAACAGTGAAACTAAACAGCTAATTAAGTCAACTGTTTTTTAAAAAGGAAAAAAAAATGTATGTAGATAAGTTCTAGGCCGAGAGGTAAATACATCGGGTTTACTATTTACTGTGCCCTTGTGGCTCAGTGGTAAAGAATCTGCCTGCAATGCAGGAGACCCAGGTTCCATCCCTGGGTTGGGAAGATCCCTGGAGAAGGGAATGACTACCCACTCCAGTATTCTTGCCTGGAGAATTCCGTGGACAGAGGAGCCTGGCCAACTACAGTCCATGGGGTCACAGAAAGTCATATATGAAAAAACACTTTCACTTTCTAAGTTTATGTATTTTATTGATACAAGTTATATAATAAACACCATTTTTTTCTTCAGTAATTTGATGTGCAAGAAAATTGGATAATAGCACTTTAAATGTTTTTACCTTCATGAGCTAAATGTATTTTCCTTTCCTGCAGTATTAAGTATAATGCTGTAAATATCATATGTTGCTTACATGGTACTTCATAAGTATGCTACACATAGAAGAAATGTGGATTCCTTTTTTTTCTTTTTCAGTGGCACCAATTTTCAGGAACAATATTTCTTTTGACCCTTAAATTCTTTAACAGGCTTCATAACAGGTACCCAACATATCTTCCTATTCTTCAGAGGGCTATTGAGCAGTGGTATGGAGAGCCAGCATGTACAACTCCTATCTTAAAACTTATGGCAGAACTGATGCAAAACAGGTAAGAGGTGTGATAGGCAAGTGGAAAAGTAATCTGCTATTTGGTAGCACGCTTCAGAGGTCAGACTTTCCTGCCTAGTGTGTGTGTATTTAGGCTTAGCAAGAACCAGGAACCAAAACTTAAGAGGATCAGTGAAGACAGTAGAATTAGAGATACAGGCTGAAACCTTTGGGGAGAAAGAATTAGGTGTATATGGGCACTCTGGCAACTGAGGGAGAAGTTGGAAGACCACAGCCGTCATTATTTAAAAGATTCAAAAGCATGAAATGAAGGAAGGGTGATTTTTAACTGTTTCACTGCTTTCTATAGAGGAGAAAAGGAGCTGAGAGGTCTCTGAGTTGAGATGCTTTATTTTGTGGATGAGGGTCCCAGAGCAATTCATGGACACACAATTTGTCTCAAAAAACCCTGGAGATTGTCCCTGCTTTGACTTTTAAGGTATCCTTCTTCCTTTGTGCCAAAATGCACATGTATGGATGATTTATGCACTCACAGTTTTTATTTGAAAAGCAACTACAACACTTCTCAGAAATTTCCTACATAACCTTGGGATTTGCACACAGAAGCAGAGATTCAGGTTCTCTGCATATAAATATTAACAAAGATGTTGCTAAAAGAGAAGCACTGCAATAAGCTAATGGTTCTCCCACTTTAAAGCATGTCATTATGGACATGGCTTAGCCCCAGATTACCTGCCACATAGCCATCCTGTTTCATCAGTTTCTCTTTGTAAGCTGCGTGTCAGAATGGAGCTATCCAGACAGGGGAGGAGTATGGGTTGCGTCTCTGAGCTAATCTCTGTGCTGAGTGTTTCATAGCAATAATTTAAAAATTTTAAAACCAGAGGTGGAAAAAGACCTGGCAAATAAATAAATGTGAGTATTATTCTTTTGAAAGCTGTTAGGTTTTTTAAAAACTGTTCTCTAGGTGCCTTAAAGACTAAAGGAAGGGTGGCTATATAATTTATATTAGAAATTTAGTTTTTATTAAATTACTGTTTTTCAGCAAGATAATTAATAGTACATTACTGATAAAACATTTAATACTAAAGGAAAAAAATAATTACATTGTATATTTTATATCTGCTGTAGATGGGCAATTCATATCTAGCACAATTGTTCCCAGAGCTACCTAGCAAAAATGTATAATATCAGAAGATGTTATCTTGTTTATATTTCTCTGAAACCTAATGTGAATTGTGTAGGTACATGTCTTTAATTGGAATTGTACGTCAGCAGTCAGATGTTTCCAGTAGTGCTGCTAGTCGGCTGTAGCCGCACTTCACTCTGGAGCGTTTTGACAGCAGAGCGAACCAGCAAGGTGTTCTGTTCCTTAGCAGAATGTCTTTGCCTCCTGCTGCTGCTTTGCTATGATGTGTTTCATGTTTTTACTGATCCTTTTAGAAATACGCAGTCATTTGTTGAAAGCAGAGCAGCAAAGCAGATTAAAGCCAACTTAAGTCAAAGTGATGTTTAAGAAGTAAATATTATGCCAGGATGGCATATCAGTCCTTTGCCCTTTTCAGACTGTCCCCCCACCTGTCAGGAACTGGGGAAGTAAAATTGTTCTCCTTTAGAACTTCTGGGATTTGTTTCTCTTTACTTGAGCTATATGCAGTGGAAACTATAGCCCGTATGTATTTAATGTGTTTGAAATATGCTTGAAGTATCAGGTGATCCATTATGCATATGAGCAGTACTGAAGCTGCATAGATTTCCTGTTATTTTATCATTTGTTTAAAGATGTATATCAGGCACTACAGGAGATCTCAAATGTAAATCTCTATACAAGTATCTATAGAAACATACGTACTTGGGGGATTTTATGATTATCTATCAGACATCTGCATGAAAGGAAAGGGGGCTAAGAGGTCTGTAATGTGGGATGTCAGGATACCGTTTTGACAGATAAAAGATGAATTGTTTGAGTCAGCAAATAGATGAAAATAATTGTATTGTCCTAGTATCTTTAGTAAAAAATTAGCACATACGTTTTATCAACACTTGTTTAATGGAATGATACTTTTAAAAAGGGATAATTGTACTGTTGCTACTTCTAATAAATGAGAATTCTGAGTATTTTAATCCTATTTTTTGTTTCTTTATCTGTACATATAGTCTAAATTTTTGCTGTATTTCTCAGATCCCAGCGTTTAAATTTTGATGTATCATCTCCTAATGGAATTCTTCTCTTCAGAGAAGCTAGTAAAATGATTTGCACTTATGGTGAGTATCCTTTTCCATATTTGTCTCTGCAATATAAGTTTTATCTCTTTGGAGGAAAGAAAGATGTTAGTTATTTTGTTCTTTTGAAACTTCATATCTGTATGAATTTGTGAAGTAGATAACAGGGGTGCAAAAAGCCAGGTAGCTATCATATTGACATCAGGAAAAATAAGCAGTATGCCTTTAACTACAGATCTTGCCTGACAAACCTGATGAATTTCTTTTAGATAAAACTTTAGTGTCAGTAGGCAAAGGGAATATACTATAGATACAATATTGAAATAGAATACTGAAAAATTACAGCATATTGAAAATTGCTAAAATTTACATTAGGGAGTTTAGTATATTGGGTCAAAGAATGCTTAAACCAGCGTGTCAATGACACAATTTGGAGGAAATATCCTGGTAAAGAGCAGTAAATATTTTATTATAGGGAATTTGAGGGCACCATACCCTTAGAATCAGCGTTCTACAATAATGATTGTCCTATTCAATTATAGTAAAAAAAAATTGGTAATTTTTTTTCTGCTTGCCAACTCTGACAGCTTCATCAATGGAATTCTCAATGCTCTGAGACCTTCATATAGCCAGGGAATGACACAACAGATAAGAATCTTCAGTGAGTGTTCCGCACACTGACTGAATGCTGACCACAGGCTGGACTCCTTGCAGTATTCTTCTCCTTGAGAGATGTTTCCCTGGGTCCTCATTTTCTTTGTCCTCTTCTTTTTTGCCTGTCTGTTCTTCCTTTCCCAAATCAACAGCCAGCTTTGTTTGGCCTCAGAAGTTGCCTGTGATTCTCATATTTCTTTCTGAATACCTAGAAACAGATTCTACAGAATTTTGTAAAGCTTCTGTTGTGTTTTCAGGGTATATGTAATTCCTCTTAGTGTCTTATCATACAAAGACATGTGCCTGGACCTTTTTCCAAAAGCATGATATCTTAGAAAAAAGACAGGTTGGGGAGATTAAAAGATCTGAGAACCAGTTCTAGTACCAACAGGTATCAATTCCATGACCTTCAGCTAAGACACTCCTTGTCCTAGTTTTCTCATATATAAAGTTAAAATAATGAATACCTCCTGACCTCTCTGTCTAGTTAGGATTGTGTTAGTCAGTCATGTTCGACTCTTTGTGACCCTATGGACTGTAGCTTGCTAGGCTCATCCAGGAGTCTGGAAGGTGAGGGAAAAATGTGGCTGGAAGGGTACAGAAGAGCCAGCGTTACTTATTTCCTGGGTAAGCCAAGGTAAAGGAAGGGAAAACTATAGCTTGCTAGCTTGCTAGGCTCCATTGAATTCTCCAGGCAAGAATACTGGAGTGGGTTGCCATTCCCTTCTCCAGGGGATCTTCCCGATCCAGGGATCAAATGCTGGTCTCCTGCATTGCTGGTGGATCCTTTACTGTCTGCTCCACCAAGAAGTCTATAAGGTGCTTATGATGATTCAGTTACATAGTGCATGGAAAGGCCGTAGATAAGTTAACTGCTGTGTTTACTGTTATGCAGAAATTGAAGCTCATAGAGGTTAAAGGTTTGCCAAATAATACATAGTTAGCAAATAGTCAAGTGGGAATTTCATTCAAAGTGTCTAACTTCAGACAGTAGTCTTTTCATATTCCTTTCTGCCACTTGGGAGTTGCCACATGAAGATTGTACCTTGGGTATTTTTGATGAAGCACTGTTCTTTAAAGTGTGGTGATTTTTTTATCCTAAAACTTAAAGGAAATGAAGGCCCAATAGAAAAATGACCTTCAACTTTGTTACCAGTGACTTTGACCCAGGCACTTTATTACCCAGAGTAGCAGAAAAGTATTTTTCAGCTTTCACTGATTCCACAGGCTGGCCCTGATCAGCCCAGCTGATTTTGTCTGTCTGTATCTTATGTAATGTTTTATTACTCATGCTTTTACCTCTGGAGATTCTGATATGCTCATTGAAGGGAGATCCTATGGGTGCCACCCAGGAGTCTGGACGGTGAGGGGAAAAAAGTGGCTGAAAGGGTACAGAAGAGCCAGCGTTACTTATTTTCTGGGTAAGCCAAGGTGAAGGAAGGGAAGACCTATGGAGAAAGGGGGCCAGAACGTTCTATGATCCCTTCTGTCCATCCTCGCTGGGTTTCTTCTCTGCCCACCTGCCACGGCAGTGTCTGTGTGGTCGATGATCGAGGCGGCGCAGACAGGGAGGGACTCGTTTCCAAATGCGCCTGATTTGTTACCTATTTTGTGGAATACCTCCACCTCACTGCTCAATGAGACTGGCAGAAAAATAATACTTTCGATAGGCTGTTTTATTTATCTACATTCTGTCATGATATACTTTGATGTAAGTTTTTAATTTTGCTTCAGTTCTCAGCTGCTCTTGCCGTTACAGCTCAGGGTCAGCAATGAGGTTAGCCACAGTAGCACAAAACAATTTCCTGTTTGTGCAGCCCAGGTAACATTTGGATGAGGATTAGATTTTACCACATTTTCTACTAGCCCAAGCCTATTATTTCTAATGAGTTTTAAATTGCTTCAAGAACATGTATTTCAAAATTTAGTGCTATGATCCATTCAGCCTGAGCAACTTAATAAAAGAAATTTCTTTCTTAAATTTTTGGTTAAAATGTTGCATGCAGTGTAATAAATGTTATTACTTTGGAAACCTACTTCTCAGTTTTAAGAACTGGATGTTTTTTATGCTCAATTTCCATTTGTCTGGTCTTTTCCTCCCTTTGCCTCTGGGTAATGGTATCTTTAGTGACATCTGTTGGTTGAAGAGTGCACAGAGGGGAAAATGGTGATTGTCTTTGTAAGACTGGCGAGAATGGAGCTGCTTTTACTCCTTCCTTAGGTGCCTGATTTAAGAAAGCTCAATGTGTAAAAAATCTAAACCCAAAAAACAGATAGAGCAGCTGTAACTATTCACTGTACCTAAGAATTTACATCAGGGTTCTTCGAGCAATATATGCTGCTGCTGCTAAGTCGCTGCAGTCGTGTCCGACTCTGTGCGACCCCATAGACGGCAGCCCACCAGGCTCCTCCATCCCTGGGATTCTCCAGGCAAGAATACTGGGGTGGGCTGCCATTTCCTTCTCCAGTGCATGAAAGTGAAGTCGCTCAGTCATGTCTGACTCCTAGCGACCCCATGGACTGCAGCCTACAAGGCTCCTCTGTCCATGGAATTTTCCAGGCAAGAGTATTGGAGTGGGTTGCCATTGCCTTCTCCAATATATGTTGCAGGTACACTTAAGGTATGACTTAATACTATGCTTAAATTGAATTTGTAAAGTGATGTACAAGCCACTCTTATTTACTATGACCTAGAAAACAGACCAGTGGTTTTCCACCTGGGTTTCTCAGAGCCCTAGAGATCTGTGATAAAAGCGTAGAGACCCTGCAGAGATGGAGGAGAAGGGGACCCTACTGCCACTTCAACCAGAACTGCAGCTATTTATTGTTGCACTAGATTTATTTGCAATAGGGGCTGCCTGCTTAAAGATACTTATTGATGAAAAGAGCTTGAAAATTAGTGGTATGTACTACTAGTAGGATAATAACTTTTATGTTTAAATGATTATAAAAATTTAGCTGAAGGATCTATTGGCCTTGAAATAATTAGAGACTTGATAAAATGTTACCAGGAAATAACAGTTCTGAAGAACAGATCATCCAGGAACCATGGATATAACCTTACATTCTCTCAGAAGCATGGTTAGGGACATAGAACAACAGAGTAGTAGAGTAATAAGCTCACCAAAGTTTTATGAAGGAATGGAATGATCAGCACCCTGAGGGTGCCAGGCCTTAAGGAATACATGTCACAGTGAATCCACATGTGTTGAGCCTGGCCACTTCTGCACACGAGCAAAAATGCTAAGCAAGCTGTTAAATAGGTAAGGGTGCTCTCCAAACAGGTGCTTAGAGTTCAGCAGAGTCTTTCATCCACGCTGCTAATGTTTATCAAGCATTTACCATATGTTTGACATTATGAGAATTAGAGAGGAAAAGACATACCCAGAAAAGAATCTTACTGATTCTTCTCTTAGTTGAGTCCAACAGTGGACTCAGTCAGGTCCATAAAGGATTATAATGTACTGTGCTCACTTTCATGCTTAAGAAGCATACAGAGTGCTGTGGGAGCCCAGAAGTTTCTAACTCAAACTAAGGGGCCAGACAAGGAAATAAGAATAAGGCCCAGAAGTTTGAGGAGGGCATTTCAAGCAGGTGATAGCTTTTATAAAATCATATAAATATTAAAATAGTCTATTCCTAAACTGAAGGATCTCAGAATTGCTATATGAAATAGAAAGTGAAAACTCCTGATTATCTCATCACTCAAAATCTTTTAACAGTTTAGTGTGCACTCTTTCATACTTTTTTATGTGTACATATACATCATGTATTATTCCAGAAGCGCTATTATAGTATACTTGCTAATCTGTAATTTGCTATTTTTTACTTATGTCATGGCCATTACTTCGTACTAACATGTATATAAATCTATCATATCTCTTTTTTCCTTCAGTTTTTCATTATTTTTTCTGCCTTATCTTTTAAAATAGCTGCAAAGTATTCCATTTTATAGTCATACTATAATTTATTTACTCACCTTTTGGTAAATGCAATTTTTATAAACATGCAGTCTTTCACTATCGTGCACCATTTCAGCAAGCAACTGTGTACCTTCAGCTTCATGAGCTTCACTTATTCAGTAAGTATATATATTGAGAGTAGCGGGCATGGTTCCAGACTCTGGATATATCAGTGAATAAAACTGAAAAAGAAATTATTTAATATGTCAGAAAGTAATAAGTGCTATGGGAAAAAAAAGAAGAAGAAAGGAAGCAAAGAAAGTGTTAGAAGTACCAGAGATTGGGAAAAGCATTGTCATATTAAGTACAGTGGTCAAAATAGGCGTCATTTGAAAAAATGACATTTGAGCCAAGACTTGCAGTCAGTGAGGGGGTTAATTATGCAGATATCTCAGGGAAGAGTATTCTAGGCTGAAGAAGCACCAAGTTTTAGGGTCCTGAGGCCGAAGTGTATCTTGCATGTCTGAAGAACAGCAAGGATATTGGTAGCTGGAACAGAGTGAACAGGAGAGGGTAATTACAAAGCAATGTCATGCGATGTCATATCCTGTAGACATTCTCAGGGCTTTAAATCCAAGTGAAAGAGAAGGACTTTAGAATGTTTTAAGCAGAGGGCTGACATGATTTTATATTAGCTTTGACCACGGTGATAGCAGTGGGAGTAGTGAAAAGTGGTTGGATTCTGTATAGTAAAAAAAAAATCTGTATAGATTCTGAAAGTAAAACCAAATTTCTTGATGGTTAGATATATGTATCAAGGGATTTTTGCCATAAACAACTGGGAAAATGAAGTTACCATTAATTGAGAGGGTAAAGACTGAAACTGGGTATGAGGGGGAATCAAAAGTTCCCTTTGGCTTTGTTGAGCTTGAAGTGTTGATTGTAGACATTCACGTGGAAGTGTTGAATACAGTCAGATATAAAAGTCTGAGGATAAGAAGAGGTCTAGAAAAACAAATATGGGAGTCATTAACTCTTAGGTGGTATTTAAAGCTACAAAACGAGAGGGTTGCCAGGGTATGAGGTGTGGATTTAAATATAAAAGATTTAGGTTTAAGTTTTAGAGTATTCTGTGTTAGGAGGGAAGGGAGAAGAGGAGGAACCAGTGACGGAGAGAATAAGGAAACACAGAAGTAAGAGAATAATCAGGAGAGAGTGCATCTAGTCAGCTGTGTCAAAAGCTGCCAGTGAATTGAAGAAGGTGAGGAGTGAAGAGCTGACCATTACATTTAGGGGAGAGGAGGCTATTAGGAACCTTGAAAAGAGCACTTTTAGTGGAGTAGGTGTAAGAGAATCAGAGGAAGACTGAAGACACAGTTCTTTTAACAAGATCCCAGTTCTTTTAAGGAGTTTCATTACAAAAGGAAGTAGTATCAAAAGGGAAGTAGGTCCAAGAGAAGGTTTTGTTTCCAAAAAAAAAAATTGCATAGGAGAGAAAGGGGGAAATTGCTGTGCTTTGTTCTTAAGCACGTGAAAGCAGACAGGAGCTAGTTCAACATATTGAGAGACTGGCTTTTATAGAGACTGTGTATAAGTGCAAATGCTAGGACATAGTGAGATGTGGTTGTGAACATTTGTTTTGGAATGTGTTCCCAAAAGTAGATTTATATGGTTTTAATAAATTTAACCAAGTTGCCGTCCAGAATGGTTATACCAATTCACATTCCCAACAATTTTCTTAATTTCCCACGTGCTTATCAATGCTGCATTGTTTTAATCTTTTTCAACCTGAAAGAGAAATATTATATTCCTTTCCATATCCACAGCTTCGTTTCTGTCTCAAACCACCTACGTCCAGGGGGTTCAGCTGGTTTGCAGAGACAGAGTGGGTTGAGCGACCTGAAATAATGTCAGCAAGCTTGCAGCTCTCTTCCCATAACTGTCCTGATGATGAGTGAAGACATTCAACCTATAGAGCTGTCAGCTAAATATCAAATTCACTTTAAAATTCTAGAGATTAAAAGGGAAAAATAAAAGGTAAATCAGTGTAATAGATTGCTTTATATACCAGGAAGTAACATTGTTCATACTGTTAGTTCTTCCTGGTATAAGCTACAACTACGGTATATCTTAGCCCTTGCACCTTTTTTAAAACTATTACTGGGACTTCCCTAGTAGTCCAGTGGTTAAGAGTCAGCCTTCCAACGCAGGGATGCAGATCTGATCTCTGATTGGAGAACTAAGATCCCACATGCCGCAGGGCAGCTAAGCCCGTATGCCAACTACTGAGCCCACACCACAGCTCAAGAGCCCAGGAGCCGTCCCTGGAGAGAAGCCTGCGGGCACAGTGAAGAGCTGGTGTGCGTGTCCCACAATGAAGACCTGACACAGTCAGGTGAATAAATAATGTTGGAATGTGTTCTTTTGAGGGCACGGAGAAATGGTCGATTGTGGGCCAAAGATCCACACTGTGATACCCTACAGCCAGTTCTCTTTTGAAGGAATAGAGGGAAAGTGGTCACATATATAGCATTGCCCTTTGAATTATGTATTAGAAGAAAGTGACATTATTCTACACCAGACACACTCAGCTTCACCTCCTCCTCTTTTTCAGGCCATAGCTCCCCATGTCTGAACTTACAGGCTGGTAGACTGGAGAGAGAAAAGAGCCCCTAATACTGTGTATGGTTACAGTTTACATAAGCACTGTGCCAATTACTGGGGTGAGCATCTTACATTTGCTGTCTCCCTTACTCCACATAAGAGCCTTGTGAGTTATAAGTACTGTTATTGTAACTGCTCCCAGTTATGACAGATATAGTCAGTGGGAAACAATTAGAGATTTCCCTTTTGATTCTAAACATTGGAAGTCTCTGATTTTGTTACAGAAAGTGTATCATTTTTCTTTTATAAGGGGCAACTGTTACTGGTTTCAGTGGCTGCCTTCATCACCCAGCAGTCCCTCAGTTTAATAAAGATCTCCCTCTTAGGAAGGAAGGAAATGGAACTTTATAGGAGTGGGGTGGAATAGGGAAAGCAAAGAGGCTTGTCCTACCTATAGAGGAACATTAAAACAAAATCTCAACTTGATCACTTTTGTTTAGAGCAACGTGAGTCTAACTGCTTGATTTTAAGCTTTTTGAGGGCAGGGATTCCAATTTTCGTAAGGACTGTTGAAAAACATAAATTGAATAATGCTGATCGGAATGAATAAATGTGGACACACCTTCTCTTCCACAGTCATTTATAGCCACCATGGAATGTAAAACCACTGGAGCACGATGAAATATAGTTTCCTCTTTCAAAAGTATTACTCATTCTACTTTTTCAAAGTCATAATGGTATAGTACTTACTGTTTTAATTAACATAGGTGTGTCTGAAACAGTCCAAAAGACATGTATGCCGGATTGCAACTTTAATATGAGATAAAAGTTGTGATTCTAAATAATTAATCCTTCTTGATGATAAGTTATCCAGTCTTTTAGAATCAAAAATTTTCTCCCAACACAATTTTCTTAGTCTGCCTATTCCATCTTGTGCTGAAGAATATAGGATCTTTACTTCCACTATAAGGACCTCAGCATAGGAAATCCCCAGAAGATGATCCACGTTTCTCTGTTTGACCCTAGCCTCCTTAACTCAAAATGTGTGAACCACCACTACTACCACCAAATTATCCTAGCTTTTTCCATCACATGCAAGCAGTGCTTTTCTTTCCTGGGAAAGGGAAGGGGACAGGGAATGTGTATCTTGATTTAGATTGTATTGGAGGCGAAGGTAGTAAAGCAGTGGTTGAGAACTGCCCTCTCCTGCAGTTCCCTGCTTTTTCAGGCCTTCATGCCTGTGCACATAATCTCTGGAATACTCTTCTCTCCCTTCAAGTCCATCTGAGAAGTTGTGATTGATCATTGAGAAGCAACCTGTTCTGTGAAGCCTTTCCCACACTGCTGTCCTGCCCAAGCAAAGTCAGTCTCTTCTATTCCCATAAAATATTGACATATATCTCTGATAGTGTTTGTCACATTGTATGGAATTATTTGTTTACAAAGCTATTCTCCCACCAGTAGCTATTAAGTAAATACTATCATATTGAGTTGAAACTTACCATATCTTTCTAAGTGAAGTTAGGATGAGATCACAGAGAGGGTACAGAATGTGGTATGGAGTAAATTCCAAGATATGCTTCAGCCAACACAATGGTGTTGTCATTCAAATGTATAAATTATAAGCAAAGGCACTGGGCTTCTAAGGATTCACGGAAAGAAAGGGAAAAAAAGTTGTGTATGAAACTGTTTCAGAGAGGCAGATACAGGGCAGGAAACCTTCACCTTGGCCTGGTCCTGTTTCCTGCTCTGCTAGAATCATTGGTCCTTCTTAACCTCTTAGCAAGCATATGGTTTTCACAATATTCGTATCAGTCAAGGTTCAAACGGGGAAAAGCAAACACTGTGACACTGATGGAATAAGGGGTTTATTTTAGGAACTAGACCTTGTACTATCTTGGGCAAAGATGGCAAAATGGACCCCCAAGGGAAGAATTGGAAGTTTGGGAGAAAAATCACTAATCGGCCCTCCTGCAATAATGGCATGGTAGACAAGTTGGAGCTGGCAAGGATCTCTAAAAGCTGGAGACACCCAGCTGCTAGGGTGAGACTATGAAAGACTGTGGAATGAGAGAGGGACTGGTGTCGCGGTGTGGATGCAGTGCAGGGCTGTTGCCTCTGCGCGTCTGCTGCCACGCGCTTGGTGGTAGGCGTGGGGTCGTCGGACAGCAGGGCTTCAGTTCTTCACACAGAGCAGGGAAAAGCAAGGACAAACTAAAACCCAAAGGTATTTCTACATCTTTTTCTCATAGCCTCTGATCACAGCAACCTTCAGAAAGTCATAGCTGCTGCTTCACGTTCATCTTCCAAATCTCATATAGATTTCTCTTTTGCTCAATTCTAGCCCACAACTGTGCAAGGAAATGAGCTCTGGGAAACTTAATTCTTATTTAGCCCAGTAGACACAGTACAGAACCTCAACAGTATGTCTCTAAATTTTGTAAATTGAATTTAGTTTCAATTGTAGAAGTGTTATTCACTTGAACAGGAAAAAGCAGAGCTAAGAAACATATATGACTTTATAATTTTTTGCAAAGCATTTTTTGGTATTGTCTAGTAATATGCCTTACTAGCACACATTTCAGAAAGAAATTGTTGGTTGTAAATGCTAACTAGAAAAACTGTAAGATGATGATTACGTAATCATTACTTTGTTTTTGATGGTCAAACATAGAATTTAAGTAGTTTTTAAATGTACAGTTTTTTTTAATGTACAGAATTTAAGTACAGTTTTTAAATGATCATCTCTTTAGGTCTGAAAAAGGATCTAAGGAGAAAAGGGAAGGAACATTTATTGTGTACTATGCCAAGAACTTACGTGTCTTATTTCATTTACTTCATGTACCAAACCTGTGATCCTTTTAAAAGTGAAGTAGCTCAGTCAGGTTCATGTGAAAAAGTTGAAAATTCACCCCACAATTTAGAGTAATTTATATATCTGTCTAAGTTATCTTTTCTTGACTTAGTTGGTTATTTACTCCTACTTTTTTTTCACTTCTTATTGAAGAAGAGATAATATAAATATTAAAGAACAAAAACTAATCTTTAATACAGCTCAAGGAATTTTTGTGTACCTACATATGTATTCATGTAATCACCATCCAGACAAAAATATCAAACTTCTCCAGTACCTTTGATTGATTTTCACTGGGCCATTTAAACTGCCTTATGTATTTATATTTTTCATTATATGGACAGTGTGAATCTTGGAACAATGGTAGGGGAAAATGAACAATAGCGATAAAGTGAAAATGTTGAATAATGTGCCTCATAACTGCTTTGAATTACATCTACTTATGTCCCTTTCTCATTCTGCTTTTACCATGAAACAGGCCATCAGATCCTGTCCCTTGGGAGCCTCTCAAAAGATCAGATTTATCCAATGAAACTCAAGGGCATCTCCATCTGCTATTCAGCTCTCAAATCTGCCTTGTGTGGAAATTATGTCAGCTTTGGCGTCTTCAAGTTGTATGGGGACAACCACTTTGACAATGTACTCCAAGCCTTTGTCAAAATGCTGCTGTCAGTGTCCCACAGTGACTTGCTAGTAAGCAATCCTGTGTCATGGGAGTCTTTGTATGAAATGTGAAGTAACACCACCACAGGCTTAGAATTGTTACAATGAAGCCCAAGAAGTTAGAACAGCACTAGATCATTTTATATTTTAGGACAGCATTTGATTTAGCTTACAGAATTAGAACAACTATAGTGGCTGTCTTTATATAATTAAATGTGCAGTTTTGAAAACTGCATCTTCTGACAAATTGATCATCTACAATGTTCCGAGTTCTGTGTCTAGACAAAGTGTAATTAGCAGTTTCAACTAACTGCTTACAACTGTGCTTGCAATTCAGAAAGGGTCGGTGTTTCCTGGGGCAGAAATGCAGGATGACTGTAGCATCTTCTCCTTCCTTCACTTCTACTCTGTCTGCTTCCCATGCTGTTTGGCCTTCCTTTCCCTTAACGTTCTGATGTGGTGGACAGAGTGCTAAACTAGAAGTTGAGCAACCTGGTATATAGTCTCAACTCTGCCACTCACTGGTCATTTACCTTGAATAAATCACCTTCTCTATTTCTCCAGGCTTCAATTTCCTCACCTCTGACATGAGTAAATTAAACAAAGTGATCTCTAGGTCCCTTCTCTACCCTACCGTCTAGTTTTAGTGATTTATGTCAGTAGTTTTCAAACTTTGAAGCCCATCAGAATCACCTGGGGTGCTTGCTGAAATTCAAATTTCCAGGCTCCTCCACTGAGCTGTGTTGTTATCAGACTGGTTTTTTTTTAATACCTCTGCCTGATTACACAAAAGCTAATATATGCCCAATGTGGTTGCAATAATTACTTCAGTAACACAGCCAAACTCATACTCAGGCTTTCCCATCTGCCCAAGACTACAAGTAAGATCCGGGGGCCTGCACTAGTCAGCCTGTATGAGAAATGCTTCTTGACATTCTAATGGACTAGTGGTACCCTCTTCCACCTTTCTAAGCTAGTCTTCATAAAATCACGTCTTGGGAATTCCCTAGCAGTCCAGTGGTTAAGACTCTGCAGTTTCACTGCCAAGAACCCAGGTTCAGTCCCTGGTCAGGGAACTAAGATCCTGCAAGCAACACAGTGTGGCCCAAAAAACTCAAAAACCAAACAAAAAAACACATCTCAAGCCAAAGGTGTCCGGCCTCTGTGCAGTAGAATGGAATGTTCATTGAAGGATGCCTGTGTGACAGAAATTATGAAGTAGCGACTTGAGTCATATCAGCCATGTGCTGCAGCCTCCTCATTGAGGGAACTCTTCGTTTAGCAGTTGAGGCCCACCAAAAAAAAAAAAAAAAAACCTGATATGTCTCCAGGAATTTCTCTGATCTTTTTTCTAGTAGACATGCAAATCTTTAACCCAGTAATCTCAAAATTGAGGATGCATAGGACTCATTTAGAATATACTTTTTAAATGCCATTTTCAGGACCTTATTCCAGAGGTTTTCATTTTGTTGAGTCTGAACTAGGGATCAGAAAACTGCGTTTTTAACAAGCACCCCCATGTGATTTTTATGGAGGTAGTCTTAATCGTGTTTAAAAAAAGAAAAGGTTCCCTGGCCCCTATTAAGCACTGTTCTGTGTAATATTATTCCAGCCCAGAAAAATGATTCAGTCTTCTAAATTCCATACTACGATAGTGCTGCTTGCTCTTAACTGTTAACCATATAAGGCAGATTGAAATTACATACTATGCTATACTATAGCTTCAAATTAGGACTTCTAGAGATCAAGATACTTTTATTAGAATTCCTTTAAATAGTGAATTGAGAATCATTACGTCCATTTGTTATGGACATCCATTTGTTATTTTAAGTCCTAATCATTTGTTCCATGTTAGGTTGGTGCAAAAGAAATTGCAGTTTTGCACCGTTGAACTTTGCCATTTGGTATTGGAATACATTCTTAAAGAAATGTGGTTATGTTATACATCATTTTAATACACATTTATCACTTTATATTTTTTTGCTAATGACTTATTACTTGCTGTTTATTTTATATTTATTTTAGACTAGGGAAAGGATATTAAAAAGCAAATTCAAGTGATTTTCTTATCTGAGTTCTAAATGGGTTGTGAAGCAGCAGAGACAGCTCGTAACATCAACAACACATTTGGCCCAGAAACTGCTAAGGAACATTGCAGTCAGGCTTCCCTGGTGCCTCAGACAGTGAGGAACCCACCTGCGTCGTGGTTCAGTCCCTGGATTAGGAAGAGCCCCTGGAGGAGGGCGTGGCAGCCCACTCCAGCATTCTGGCCTGGAGAATCCCACGGACCGAGGAGCCTGCCGGGCTGCAGTCCAGGGGGTTGCACAGAGTCAGACACCACTGAGTGACTCCGCGCAGCATGCAGTACAGTGCAGTAGTGGTTCAAGAAGCTTTGCAAAGGAGATGAAGAGAGCCTTGGAAATGAGCACAGCAGCCGACCACTGGAAGTTGACAGTGGCCAACTGAGAGCTGTCGTTAAACTGACCCTCTTACCACTGCACGAGAAGTTGCTGAAGAGCTCAGCACTGACCGTTCTAGCCGTTCGGCATCTGAAGCAAATTGGAAAGGTGAAAACGGCTGATAAATACGTGCTTCATAAGCTGACCAACAATTTTAAAAATTGTCGTTCCGAAGTGGCGTCTTCTCTTATTCTCGACAACAACGAGCCATTTCTCAATCAGATTGTGGCTTGTGATGAAAAGTGGATTTTATACAACAGCTTGAGATGGCCAGCTCAGTGGTTGGACCAGGAAGAAGCTCTAAAGCACTTCCCAGAGCCAAACTGGCACCAAAAAAAAGGCCACGGTCACGGTTTGATGGTCTGCTGCCAGTCTGATCTACTCCAGCTTTCTGAACCCCGAGGAAACCGTGACATCTGAGAAGTATGCTCAGCAAACTGAAGAGGTGCACCAAAAACTGCAGTGCCTGCAGCTGGCACTGATCAACAGGAAGGGCCCAGCTCTTTTCTATGACAACGCCCGACTGCACATCGCACGACCGATGCTTCAAAAATTGAATGAATTGGGCAATGAAGTTTTGCCTCATCTGACATATTCACCTGACCTCTTGCCAACCGACTGCCGCTTCTTCAAGCATATCGACTTTTTGCAGGGAAAATGCTTCCACAACCAGCAGGAGGCAGAAAATGCTTTTCTTGAGTTCGGCGAATCCCAAAGCGTGGATTTTTATGCTACAGGAATAAACAAACTTATTTCTCATTGGCAAAGATGTGTTGATTGTAATGGTTCCTATTTTGATTTAAAAAGATGAGTTTGAGCCTAGTTAAAATGATTTATACCCAGGCTTCCTGGCTGGCTCAAATGGTAAAGAATCTACCAACAATGCAGGAGACCTGGATTCGATCCCTGGGTCAGGAAGATCCCCTGGAGAGGGCATGGCAACCCACTCCAGTATTCTTGCTTGGAGAAGTCCATGGACAGAAGAGCCTGGTGGGCTACAGTCCATGGGGTTGCAAAGAATCCGACACAATTGGATGACTTAACACTTTCACACTTTTATTTTCATAATTATTTGATTCACAGTCTGAAACTGCAGTTATGTTTGCACCAGCCTAATTATTTTATATATCTTTGTTTATATTTTTACATTTATATATTTATGTGTAAATAAGGTCACAGTTTCCAGTCTTATAAATGACAATTTTCACTGAACTGTAGCATGTCTTTTGCTTCCCTGTGGCTTGACATTTAGTATTTCTATTATAGCAATATCGGAAACTGAGCCAGTCGTATTATCCACTCTTGGAATGTCTCACCCAGGACCACATGAGCTTCATCACCAACTTAGATCCTCCTGTACTCCTGTACGTTCTCACATCCATCTCAGAGGGACTCACTGCCTTTGGTGAGTATCAGGGAGAACATTGTGTTTAGAGGAAGAACTTGGTTGTGGTCTCTTAGAGTAGGTGCTTTTGAGATGATCATCCTACGAAAGGGGAAAAATTGTTTAACCAAACTGAAAGATTGTAACTATTACTTAAAAGACAGAAAATACCCTTTTTCATATTTTTATGTAGGGTTTATTTTTAATCAGCTTTATTAAAGTACAATTTACACACTGTAAGAATTATTGATTTTAAGTGAACAGTTCAATGCATCTTGACAAATGTATACACATAGTCATGCACCACCACAGCCAAGATACAGAACATTTTCATCACCACAAAAGCTCCCTCATGACCCCTTCTAATCAATCCCTGCCCCTAGTTCCAGCCCCAAGGAACTACGGTTTACTTTTTCTCACTGTAGTTTGCCTTTTCCAGAATTCCATATAAGTGGAATCATGCAACATATAGTCCTCTGTGTCTGGCTTTTTCCATTTAGCATAATGCCTTTTTTCGCAAATCAGTTTTTATCTTTCTATTGCTTGGTATTATTCCATTGTATGGATGACCACATTTGTTAATTTGTTAATGTATTTTCACCAACTGATAACTTTGGGTTGTTTCCATTATTTAGTTGTTTTGAATAATGGTGCTATGAACATTCACGCACAAGTCTTTCTGTGGACTTTCAATAATACCAAAGTGAAATTTCTGGGTTGTATGCCAGATGTATATTTAACATTGTTAAAATCTGCCAGACTGTTCCAAAGTGACTGCACCATTTTGCTCCCTGCAGCAGTCTATAAGGGCTCCAGCTGCCCTCTGTCTTCCCAACACTTGATGTTCTCAGTCTTTTGGGGCAGGAGGCAGAGGCCGCTTTGGGTCTTGGGTGCGGCATGCGGGAGCTGGCGTTTCTGTGTCCTGCAAGGTCTTTCGTTGTAGCTTCCCTGCGCAGTCTCAAGCAGCTGAGGCGCTCCGGCTCAGCTGCTCCATGGCATGTAGGAACTTAGTTCCCCAACCAGGCATTGACCCACGTTCCCTGCATTGCAAGGCGAATTCTTAACCACCCCACTGCCAAGGAAGTCCCGATTATCAGTCTTTTTCATCTTAATCATCTTAATGGGCATGAGGTGGAATCTCCTTGTGTTTTTGATTTGCATTTCTTTAATGAATGTTGATTTGAGCGTCTTTTCATGCTTATTTGCCTTTTATCTGTCTTCTTGGTGAAGTAGTTGTTCTAATCATCTACCCAGTTTTTCTGAATTATTTTATCTTGAAAGTGTTTGTTATATATTGTGGATACAAATCTTTTATCAAATATATGTTTTGCAAATATTTTTTCAACTTTGTCTTGCCTTTTTTATTTTCTTAACAGTATCTTCTGAAGGGTAAAAGTTTTCAATTTTGAGGAAGTCCAATTATTTTTTTCTCTTAGAGATCATGTCTTTTGTGTCCTATCCTAAGAAATCTTTGCTTCTTAACCCAAGGCCATAAAGATTTTTTTCTGTGCTTTCTTCTAAAAGTTTTATGGTTTTAACTCTTATGTTTAGGTCTATGTTCCATTCAGTTTATTTTTTGTACATAGTATCATAAGAGGCTTCCCTGGTGACTCAGCTGGTAAAGAATCCGCCCGCAATGCAGAAGACCTGGGTTCGATCCCTGGGTTGGGAAGATTCCCTGGAGAAGGGAAAGGCTACCCACTCCAGTATTCTGGCCTGGAGAACCCCATGGATTGTATTGGTCCTTGGGGTCACAAAGAATTGGACACAACTAAGCGACTTTCACTCACTATTGCGAGATAAAAGCTAGAATTTTTTTTTAACATGGATATTCAGTTGTTCTAGCACATTGTTGCACATTCTTTATCTGTTAGACTACTTTGTGCCATTTCTGTGCTATCCTAATTTTATAGTAAGTCTTAAAATCAGATAGTATAGCCTAATTTTGTTTTTTTCATTATAAATTGTCTTGACTATTCTGGCCTTTGCCTTTTTTTTTTCTAATAAATATTAGAGTCAACTTGTCGATTTCTCTTGTTAGATTGAAAAATGAGCAGGAGAATTTTTATTGGGTTACATTGACTCTATAGCCCAATTTGGGGAGAACTGACATCTTAGCAATATTGAGTGTTCAGTTCCTGAAAATGGCATATCTTTCCATTTAATTGGATCTTCTTTTCCTTTTCTCAATAGCATTTTTGAAGTTTTGAATATATAGGTCTTATCCAGCTAAGTATTTTATGTTTTTATGCTATTTTGTAAATGGTATTGATTTCAATGTCTGCTGTTTTTGTTACCATGTAGAATTGCAATTGATTTCTTTGTGTATTGACCATGTACTCTGTAACCTTGCTAAACTGACTTACTAATTCTGGTAGCTTTTTATAGATTTCTTTATGACTGATGTGTCTTTCTACATAGATGTGTCTGCAAATAAAGATAGTTTTACCTCTTTTTGAATCTGTATGGCTTTTTTTTCTTACCTTATTACACTGGCTAGAGCCTATAGTAAAATGTTGAATGGAAGTGATGGTAGCAAACATTCTTCCCTTGTCTCCAGTGTTATGGAGATGGATATATTCTTTCACCATTCAATATAAGATTAGCTAGCTCTAGGTTCAATTCCTGAGACAAGAAGATCCGCTAGAGAAGAGATGGACTAGCCACTCCAATATTCTTGGGCTTCCCTTGTGGCTCAGCTGGTAAAGAATTCGCCTGCAGTGTGGAAGACCTGGGTTCAATTCCTGAGTTGGGAAGATCGCCTGGAGAAGGGAATGGCTACCCACTCAAGCATTCTGGCCTGGAGAATTCCATGGACTATACAGTCCATAGGGTTGCAAAGAGTCAGACGTGACTGAGCGACTTTCACTTCATCCACTAAGTTTTTTTGTAGCTCTTCTTTACCTTGTTAAGAAAATGTCTTTCTTTTGTAGTTTTCTGAGAGTATTATCATGAATGGGTGTTGAATTTTATCACATTCTTTTCCTGCATATAATAAGGTAATCTTACGGTTTTTCGTTGTTTGTCTGTTAATACATTGCATGGTATTAATCATCATATTGATGGATATTTGAATGTTAAAGCAACCTTGCATTCCACACTTGGTCACGACATATTGTCCTGCTTACAAATTAATAGGTTAAACTTTCTAAAATTTAGATATATATTTTTACATCTATGTTCATGACAGCCATGATAAATTCTTCTGTAATTCTTCTGTAATAGTGTTCTGTTCTTCTCATATCTTTGCCTTGTTTCCAGGTTCGACCCCCAGGTCGGGAAGATGCCCTGGAGAAGGAAATGGCAACCCCACTCCAGTATCTTTGCCTGGAAAATCCCATGGAGCCTGGTGGGCTACAGTCCCATGGGGTCGCAAAGAATCAGACACGACTGAGTGACTTCACTTCACTTCAGTGTTGGTATAGGGCTCTCAGAAATGAGTTGAGAAATGTTCCCTCCTCTCATTTTCTTAAAGAGTTTGTGTAGAATTGTTATCAGTTCTTCCTTAAATGTTTAATAGAATTCCCTAGTGAAACCACTAGGCCTAGATTTTTCTTTGTTAGAAGGTTTTTAACTATAATTTCTTTAATGGATATAGGACTATTCCAGTCTCCCATTTTATCTTGAGTAGCATTTGATAGCTATATCTTTAAAGGAAATTATTCATTTCATCTAAAGTTTATCTGACATTTTTGACATAAAATTGTTCATGTTATCCTCTTGTTATGTCTTCCATGGTGGCTCCGTGGTAAAGAATCCTCCTACAATGCAGGAGACGCCGGTTCTATCCCTGGATGTGAGAGATTCCCTAGAGAAGGAGGTGGCAACCCCATCCCGTAGTCTTGCCTGGGAAACCCCATGGACAGAGGAGTCTGTCAGGCTGCAGTCCTTGGGGTTTCAAGAGGAGGACATGCCTTTGCGGCTAAACCGCCACCACCATCCTCTTGTCATACAGTTTAATTTCTCTAGGACCTCTAGGAATGTTCCCTCTTTAATCCCTGGTGTTGGCAATTTGTGTGTTTTTTTCTCTTGGGAATACTGGCTCTAGGTTTATCAGTTTTATGCAGAGAACCAGCTTTCAATTGTCACTGATTTCTCCATTGTTCTATTTTTTATTTCATTGACTTCATGTATGATCTTCCTAATTTCCTTTCTTCAGTTTATTTGCTTTTCCTTTTCTCGTTTTTTCAAGTAGAAGCTCACTGACCTTAGACCTTTTTTCTTTTCTCATATACATGTAGTGCTCTAAGCACTGCTGAGGCTATAACTCATAAAATTTTTATATATTTGGGGACTTTTTCTATTCAGTTACAAGTATTTTCTAATTACCCTAGTGATTTCTTCTTTTACCAATGAGGTATTACTTAGAAGCACTTTGTTTAATTTCTAATAGTTCTGTTATTAATTCTAGTTTAATTTTATTTTAGTCATAGAATATACTCAGTTGTTGTTATTGAATCTTTTTTATGGTCCAAAATATAATGACTGTTTCATGGCACTTGAAATGGGTGTGTATTCCATGGTTGTTGGGAAGAATGTTCTCTAAGCGTCAGATCTAATGCTTGATAATGTTCACATTTTCTATATTTTTACTGGTTATTTTTTTGTCTGTTTGTTTTCTACTTGTCCTTTGAATTACCAAAAGATAAGTGCTAAAGCCTCTAACCATAATTATAAATTTGTCCATTTTTCCTTTTAGTTCTGTCAGTTTTTGTATAAAGTATTTTGAAGCTCTGTTGTCAAGTGTGTGTATATATATTTAGGATTGTAATGTCCCCTTGATTAATTTATTCCTTTATCCTTATGAAATGACACAGTTTATTTCTGGCAATATTCTTTCCTCAGAAATCTACTTTGTCTGGTATTACTAGCCTCTCCAGCATTCTTTTGATTAGGGTTAGCCTCTTTTTCCATCATTTCACTTTTAATCTTTCTGTGTCTCTGTATTTAAAGTTGGTTTCTTATCAACATCAGGTATGTTCTGTTGCTGTTGTAACGAAGTCTTACAAACTTGATGACTTAAAACAACGTAAATTTACCGTCTGGTAGTTCTTTACTTCATAAATCTGGCGTGTGTCTCACCAGACTAAAGTCAGAGTGTCAGTAGAGCTGTCTCCTTTCCAGGATCGAATCTGTCTCCTTGCCTTTTTCAGCCTCTAGCGATCACCTGCATGCCTTGACTCATGGCTCCCGTCCTCCGTCTTCAAAGCCGGCAACACTGAGTGTCTTGAGCATTCTGCCACAGGTGCATCTCCAGTTGATTCTGATGTCTTCTGCCTCTCTCTTTCACTCTCAAGGACCCTTGGAATTACCTTGGGCCTACCCATATAATCAGGATAATCTCCCTATTTTTAGTTCAACTGATTAGCAACCTTAACCCATCTGCAACTTTATTCTCTGCTATGTAACCTAACACATTCACAAGTTCCAGGGATTAGGATATCGACATATTTGTCTAACATACAGCGTCTAGTTGGATCATATTTTTATATGAAATCTGACTATCTCTGCCTTCTATTAATAAAGTGGTTCAGCCATTAACATTTAATATAACTACCAGTATATTTGAGTTTAAATCTACAATATTGCTATTTGTTTTTTCTTGCTTTGTTTCTTTTTCCTCCCTTCTTTTAGTATGGATTAATTAAACGTTTTTTTTCTGACTCCATTCTATATCCTCTATGAGCTCATTAGCCACACTTCTTAATTTTTAGTGGTACTCTAAGGTTTATAATCTACACCATCAAATGATGCAATCACAGTTTGCATTCAAATAATTACAGTCTACCTCTCTCTCTGTCTCTGTTCCTTCTGGAACTCCAATTACACGTTTTATGGGTCTCTTACATTGTTTAAAGACGGGAGAGGACTCCTCTACAGATCTTCCGAGCTCTCTTCTCAAATAGTTCCCACTCTCTGATACTCAGTCCGAGAAGTTCCAGCTGCCTCAGCCTCCCCAGATTCAACCCACTGAGACCACTTGGCTTTGTTTGGGTTCCCCTTTCCTGGCCAGTAGCCTGGAAACTGCTTTGGGCAATAAGCTTCAACCGTTGTGTAGGTATTACCTCATCTGTTTCCCTCCTCTCTGGTTTAATAGTCCTATACTGCTTCTTGTGCAGTAATTGAAAAATGTTATTTCATATATTTTGTCCTGTTTTCTAGTTGTTTATGGCAGAAGGAAAAAATTCTCATAGCAGTTAATCCTTTATGGACAGAAACTGAAGCCTTGTCTTTTTTTATTACAGTTTGTCTTAACATTCTTTTATCTCATATCATAGCAGTACTTGAAGGTTTTGAATTAGTTGCAGATGGCTACGTTGTACTCACAGACTGTGACCTTAAGCCTGGAATCTGCATTTTAACAAGGCTCTCAAAGGAATCTTGACAAAGTGGCATAATAGAGGGAATACTGAACTTGAATTTAAGTCCCAGTGCTGCCACTTGTGAATGCATGACCATAGATGCAGACTCTGTATGGGATGCAGTCATAAGTATTTTCATATGTGTTCTTCATTCATTTAATTTTCAGAAGCACTCTGCACACTAAGACTAGATCAAGTATGTTAACAGTATTGTTTGTCCTTATTTCCTATTTGATTGTAAGTTTCCTCCTTGACTGTGTTGATCATTACTTTTTTCCCAGTTCCTAACATATAGTAAGTGCTCAATAAGTATATAGTGAATGAATTAATTAGGTAATATTATTTTCACTATACAGATGAGTAAGCTGCTGCCCAGAGAGGTAAAACAACTTGCCTAAGGTCATACAACTGATAACTGGCTGCCCTAGGAATCTTTATAACTCTAAAACCCATTCCTCTTCACCTTACCACCCTGCTGGATCCACCTGATAAAGGTCACAGTTTGGCAGGTGAATTGTGCCCTCTGTCGTCAAGAAAGAGAATTAGACGGATGAAAGTAATTACTTGGGTTTCTTCTTTTCCAACAGTGAGAATTTTTCAAAGAGGCATTCATAGGTATTATTTGGGTTATAAGCAAACGTCAGTCCACTGTAGCCTCAGAAAAATGAGAGAGAGGTACAAAATAGTTGAACCGGAGATAGAATAGTGACTTGCCTAATATGCTTCACATGATAATTTTTTTCTTAATCATTCACTAGCATTCTTAGTTTCAGGCCAGCTATAATATGGGAAGAGAGAAAGATAAATGACAAAAGTGATTATATTTTTCCTGTTTTACATTGCACATCCACCACCACTATTCAGTTCAGTTCAGTTCAGTAGCTCAGTCGTGTCTAACTTTTTGCAACCCCAAAGACTGCAGCCCGCCAGGCTTCCCTGTCCATCACCAAATCCCAGAGCTTACTCAAACTCATGTCCATCAAGTCAGTGATGCCATGCAACCATCTCCTCCTCTGTCATCCCCTTCTCCTCCCACTTTCAATCTTTCCCAGCATCAGGGTCTTTTCCAATCAATTAGTTCTTTGTATCAGGTGGCCAAAGTATTGGAGCTTCAGTTTCAGCATCAGTCCTTCCAGTGAATATTCAGAACTGATTTCTTTTAGGATTGACTGGTTGTATCTCTCTGCTGTCCAAGGAACTCTCAAGAGTCTTCTCCAACACCACAGTTCAAAAGCATCAATTTTCAGCACTCAGCTTTATTTATGATCCAACTCTCACATCCATACATGACTATTGGAAAAACCATAGCTTTGACTAGATGGACCTTTGTTGGTAAAATAATGTCTCTGCTTTTTAATATACTGTCTAGGTTGGTCATAACTTTTCTTCCAAGGAGCAGGCGTCTTTTAATTTCATGGCTGCAGTCACCATCTGCAGTGATTTTGGAGCCCAGAAAAATAAAGTCAGCCACTGTTTCCACTGTTTCCCCATCCATTTGCCTTGAAGTGATGGGACCGGATGCTATGATCTTAGTTTTTTGAATGTTGAGTTTTAAGCCAACTTTTTCACTCTCCTCTTTCATTTTCATCAAAAGGCTCCTTAGTTCCTCTTCGCTTTCTACCATAAGGGTGGTTGGTGTCATCTGCATATCTGAGGTTACCGATATTTCTCCTGGCAATCTTGATTCCAGCTGTGCTTCATCCAGCCCAGCATTTCACATGATGTACTCTGCATATAAGTCAAATAAACAGGGTATCAGTGTACAGCCTTGATATAGTTCTTTCCCAATTTGGAACCAGTCTGTTGTTCCATGTCTGGTTCTAACTGTTGATTCTTGACCTGCATACAGGTTTCTCAGGAGGCACGTCAGGTGCTCTGGTATTCCTGCCTCTTGACTTTTCCACAGTTTGTTGTGATCCACACAGTCAAAGGCTTTGGCATAGTCAAGAAAGCAGAAGTAGATGTTTTTCTGGAACTCTCTTGCTCTTTCTGTGATCCAGGGGATGTTGGCAATTTGATCTCTGGTTCCTCTGCCTTTTCTAAACCCAGCTTGAACATCTGGAAATTCACAATTCACGTACTGTTGAAGCCTGGCTTGGAGAATTTTGAGCATTACTTTGCTAGTATGTGAGATGAGTGCAGTTGTGTGGCAGTTTGAGCATCCTTTGGCATTGCCTTTTCTTGGAATTGAAATGAAAACTGACCATTTCCAGTCCTGGGTCCACTGCTGAGTTTTCCAAATTTGCTGGCGTGTTGAGTATAACAATTTAACAATATCATCTTTTAGGATTTGAAATAGCTCAACTGGAATTCCATCCTTTCCACTAGCTTTGTTCGTAGTGGTGCTTCCTAAGGCCCACTTGACTTCGCATTCCTGGATGTCTGGCTCTAGGTGAGTGATCATACCATCATGGTTATCTGGTTCTTGAAGATATTTTTGGAAAATTCTTCTGTATATTCTTGCCACCTCATCTTAGTGGTCTGTTTCTGTTAGGTCCATACCATTTTGGTCCTTTATTGTGCCCATCTTTGCATGAAGTGTTCCCTTGGTATCTCCAATTTTCTTAAAGAGATCTCTAGTCTTTCCCATTCTATTGTTTTCCTCTATTTCTTTGCATTAATCACTTAGGAAGGCTTTCTTATTTCTCCTTGCCTGTTCTTTGGAACTCTGCATTCAGATGGGTGTATCC
Organism: Antilocapra americana; assembly: GCA_007570785.1. Taxonomy (NCBI): domain Eukaryota; kingdom Metazoa; phylum Chordata; class Mammalia; order Artiodactyla; family Antilocapridae; genus Antilocapra; species Antilocapra americana. The sequence goes on along the minus strand of ML664243.1, from coordinate 3,503,471 downwards.
TTCCTTTTCTCCTTTGCCTTTCACTTCTCTTTTCTCAGCTATTTGTAAAGCCTTCTCAGACAACCATTTTTCCTTTTTGCATTTCTTTTTCTCGGGGATGGTCTTGATCACCACCTCCTGTACAGTGTCACGAACCTCCATCCATAGTTCTTCAGGCACTCTATCAGATCTAATCCCTTGAATCTATCTGCCACTTCCACTATATAATCGTAAGGGATTTGATTTAGGTCATTCCCTACTTTCTTCAATTTAAGTCTGAATTTGGCAATAAGGAATTCATGTTCTGAGCCACCATCAGCTCCCAGTCTTATTTTTCCTGACTGTATAGAGTTTCTCCATCTTCTGCTACAAAGAATAGAATCAGTCTGATTTTGGTATTGACCATCTGGTGATGTCCATGTGTAGAGTCCTCTCTTGTGTTGTTGGAAGAGGGTGTTTGCTATGACCAGGGCGTTCTCTTGGCAAAACTCTTATTAGCTTTTGCCCTGCTTCATTTTGTACTCCAAGGCCAAACTTGCCTGTTACTCCAGGTATTTCTTAACTTCCTACTTTTGTATTCCAGTCCCCAGTGATGAAAAGGCCACCTTTTTTTGTTGTTAGTTCCAGAAGGCCTTGTAGGTCTTATAGAACTGTTCAACTTCAGCTTCTTCAGCGTTAGTGCTTGGGGCATAGGCTTGGATTACTGTGATATTGAATGCTTTGCCTTGGGAATGAACAGAGATCATTCTGTCATTTTTGAGATTGCACCCAAGTTCTGCATTTTGGACTCTTGTTGACTATGAGGGCTACTCCATTTCTTCTAAGGGATTCTTGCCCACCATAGTAGAGATAATGGTCATCTGAATTAAATTCGCCCATTCCAGTCCACTTCAGTTCACTGATTCCTAAAATGTCGATGTTCACTCTTGCCATCTCCTATTTGACCACTTCCAATTTACCTTGATTCATGGACCTAACATTCCAGGTTCCTATGCAAAATTGTTCTTTTCAGCATCAGACTTTACTTCCATCACCAGTCACATCCACAACTGGGTGTTGTTTTCTCTTTGGCTCCGTTTCTTCATTCTTTCTGGAGTTATTTCTCCACTCTTCTCCAGTAGCATATTGGGTACCTATCAACCTGGGGAGTTCATCTTTCAGTGTCTTGTCTTTTTGCCCTTTCATACTTTTCATGAGGTTCTCAAGGCAAGAATACTGAAGTGGTTTGCCATTCCCTTCTCCAGTGGACCACATTTTGTCAGAACTCCCCACCATGACCCGTCCGTCTTGGGTTGCCCTACGTGGCATGGCTCATAGTTTCATTGAGCTAGACAAGGCTGTGGTCCATGTGATCAGTTTGGTTAGTTTTCTGTGATTGTGGTTTTCATTCTGTCTGCCCTCTGATGGAGAAGGATAAGAGGCTTATGGAAGCTTCCTGATGGGAGAGACTGTCTATGCGGGAAACCACCACTATTACCTACCTCCATACTCTTACATATAGAGGCCAGCACAAGGCTTACAAAAATGCACTGTTAATAACGGCTCTCAACTCATTCATTTAATAAATATCAACCTCTGCACATGCTATGTACCAGGTTCCATTCTAGATCTTGGTAGAACTAAGAATAAGATAGGTAAGGTCACTGCTAATGTGAAGTTGATATTCTAGGGATGATAGACAACAGTAAACACACACACACACAGGAAAATATCAAATCATCATAAGTGCTAAACAAGACTTAAAATAATGAATAGGGCATGATTCTATAGCGTTTTTAGAAGTGATCAGGGAAAGACTCTGAAGATGAGCTGTGACAGGGATGAGGTTGCATTCCAAGAAAGCAAAGGATGGCACAGAAGGCGAAATAGGATAAGATGGAGGCAAGTGAAAACCAACTAGAAACCATCAGAAATTACCCTAATCAAGTTCATTATTCTTAAATTTTTCATTATTAATAAAGAATATACGTTGTTATGAGCATGTTCTTGAATTAGAGTTAGTTATAAATGTAATTAAGAAGTAAAACATTACCGGAATGTTTAGAAACTTAGAGGCCTTGTTCTTTAGTGTCTCCCACCAAAAACATGCTAAAAAGAGAAGAAAGATACAGATTAGATAAATTGAATGACAGGCTTGGCATTTCAGGAACTGAAATAGCCAAGAAAACAAATGGGGAGTGAAAAGGGAGAAACCTACTAGAGCTGGGCACTATGTCACAAACTTGACGTACTTTCTCTCTCTAATCTTTGATTTCTCAAAAGTAGGTGGTAGTCAGCACATTTTACAGAGGTGAAATTGAATCTTCATATAGTCAAATTGAATCTTCAGTAGTCAATCTAGAAGATAGATTCAACTCTAAACTGCTGCATCACCCAAACAGACCTTTTGTTTCTGAATTTGCTCTCACACCATATTTTCCCTGGTGGCTCAGACGGTAAAGCGTCTGCCTACAACGTGGGAGACCCAGGTTCAATCCCTGGGTGGGGGAGATCCCCTGGAGAAGGAAATGGCAACCCACTCCAGTATTCCTGCCTGCAAAATCCCATGGACGGAGAAGCCTGGTGGGCTACAGTCCACAGGGTCGCTAAGAGTCGGACACAACTGAACTACTTCACTTCATACCCTCCTCTGCTATGATGACAAATTTTGAGCAAAGCCAAATTTCAGTTCAACCCTGTTATCATTCTTCTGACTCTCAGTTAAGCAACTCTTTCCCATACATTGAGTTAACTCTTCAGAACAGCTTTCTGTGATAGGTCTTAGTGAACAAGAGGGCTGTTAATGATGCATGTGCTTCCTGTGGAGGCCCATTGCAAAAGTGCAGGGGCCTGTGGTTGTTTTCAGTGCTAAACAGCAAGTTGCTGGAGAGGGCAAAGTGCCTGTCGGGCTTAAAAATTCTGTCCAAAATTGCCTAAATTGTGATTATAAACACCAAGAGCTAAGACAAAATATGGAAATTCATGACTTCTGCCCATTCTTTTATTTCAGGAGAGTTTCATTATTTGAATCTCACACAATGGCTTCAGCTGCAAATAAAGAAGACCAATAATAATACATAATCCTCAGCACTATTCATTCTTTCTTTGATAAAATGGTCCATGATGCTTATGATTCCACACTTTTCAGTCTACCCTGAAGTATCATTTATCCTTTTCAAAGCCCCCAATGATAAATCAGCCACAATGGAAGCTCGCCTTCTTGCTTTTATCGAATGGATACACGCTCCAGCCTCCATGTCTGAAGTGTTTGCCTGGCTTTCTCATAGCTGACTCAGTAGACTGGGACCTGTTAATGCAGCCTGCATGGCCTGTGGTCACCGAATCTATGTGAAGTCTTGATGATTTTTGTGTGATTGATAGCATATCGCTCTTCACTGGTAAGGGGAAGCATGTCTATTTCCTGCTTGCTTCCTTTTGTAGATGTTAAGTTACTTAGTCCATTTACTTTCACGATTGGTACTTCAAAGGCAGAAATATGAAGGAAAAGAGAAAAGCAAACAGGTTCAACAAGTCTGTGCCTGACTTTTAGGCCTAAAAGTTTTCTACTACATTATATACTACTTCCCAGGGTTGTATTAGTAAAACCAAACTTCCTTTTCTGCAAAGTAACACAGTTAGTGGGGAGAGAAAAACAATCAATCAAATGCCAAAACTATAGGAGGAAATAAAAGCTCCTTGCTTAAAAGCCTATAGCTCCACAGCTTCCCAAAACTATAGTCCATGCCCAGCTTTTAGACCTTCATGCACCCCTCATGATTCTATATCTGCTACCATTGTCCTCTATTTGAAACTCATACTTCTGTCTATATTCCAGAACTTGCCCCAAACCTACCTGTTTACTGTCATTTCACTTAAAACAATGTGATAGAATTTTTACACTGTAGTTTTACATTGATTCTAGCATTATTACTAAACAGAGCTCAAGACCTAGAAACAAAGCTTTCTCAGATTAGCTTTATTTACCCATTCTTTGGAGAAAGGAGTTGCAACCCACCCCTCTTGCCTGGAGAATTCAATGGACAGAGGAGCCTGGTGGGCTGCAGTCCTTGGGGTTGCAAGGAGTCGGACACGACTGAGCACTACTACTGCCCCTTCAGTTAGATCAGCTGATGTCGCACCTCTGATCTGCGACAAGCACACATGTGTCTCAGAGCTTTAGAGATGAGTGAAATGAATAAGAAAGTAACTAATGCCTCAGAAGTTTATAGTCCGCTACTTCCAGCCCTGCTCTCCCAATCTACTTCTATTCTGAATCTATTGTATTTGCCTTTTTTTGAGGCCTGTCATGTCTTTAATTGTTTGTCTTGTTGTTTCTGTTACTAATCATAAACTCCCCAGGATTGTGTCCATACATTAACTATTAGCCAAAAAAAAAGAAATCTGGGCAGTGTCTTGCTCTAAATCAAAACCGTGACCTTTGGATAAGCTATCTCTGAGCTTCACTTTTCTCATTAGAAAAATGCAAATAACAGTGCCTTCTATATACAAAAGTGGTTGTTAGAGGTGTATGAAATGTTATTTAGTGTACGAAGAAATTATGTCACTTACTTGCCAAAAAATAAAAACCTTTACTAACACCTCTGCTGCCTTTCAGATTGTATGCAGATATGCGACCCGCTACTGGATGCCCTCAAGGAAGATCCCAAACTATTGTGTCAGCCTACTCTCTTGTGATTCCTCTACACATTCTTTTACTCAAACCATGAGTCCTACTCCCTAAATATACCATGAGGGAAAATTAGTAATAACTACCTTATTTTTCTCCTTCCAGTTTTTTTGAGATATAGTTGACACTGTACAAATTTAAGGTGTATAACATAATGATTTGACTAATATACATCCAAAATGATTACCACAATAAGTTTGGTATTTATCATCTATCATTTATCACATTTATCATCACCTATAGGACAGGGAGGCCTGGTGTGCTGCGGTTCATGGGGTTGCAAAGAGTCGGACACAACTCAGCAACTGAACTGAACTGATAGTTAAAAATATAAGAATACTCATCCTTGTGATGGGTATTCATAGGATATACTCAAGCTTTCATATATAATATACAGCAGTGTCATCTATACCCCTTGACCACGTTCATCCAGTGCCACATTCATCCTCCTGCTAACCAGCTACCTCTGATAACCACAGACATGATTTCTTCTGCTGTGAGCTCGTCTGTTTTACAGTGTAATTGCCCTACAACACTATGAGTGTCCGGTGTCATTCAGTATTTCTAAACATTACACGGTGGTAAAGTGCGATGGAGTCTGGTGGCCAGGATTGGCTGTATTCCCCATGCTGTATAGTTTATGCCCGTGACTTGTTTTGTTACCGACGGTTCACACCTCTTGTCTCCCTCACCTGTTTCTCTCGTTCCTCCCATACCCCTCTCCTCTAGCAACCACCTGTCGGCTCTCTGTATCTATGACTGCTTCTCTTTTGCCAAGTTTGCTCATTTGTTCTCTTTTCCTTTAGATTTCACATGTAAGTGAACTCATATGGTATTTGGCTTTCTCTGTGTGACTTATTTCACTTAGCGTAATACCCTCTGGGTACTCGTGTTGTTAATTAAACATAGTAAGCTCTCAATTAGTATCAGTTATTTTTACTATGAGAATTTCCAGTTATTTTTCTCCTCATTCGGCTCTGCAAAATATTTTACAAATGACGAGAAAGCTTAACTGGTCCTTCACAATAACACACAGCAAGTAGCTGGGAAGATGGAGTTTGAAACTAGACTGAAATTCTGGCTTCACAATCCATACCTTCTCACCATATTATGTATACTGTACTAGTCTCTCCATCTGAAAAATGTCCTTCCTTATGTTTGACTGAAATTACTTTTCCCAGCCCATCTCAGGTGCTACCTCCTTCACCAGACCCTCCTTGATCCTCATCCAAATGCAGTATCTCTCTCAAAATGTTCACAGCAGTGTGATCCTCATTTGTACACAGCACTGTGCTCTAGTGGCTTATGTCTAAATCATGATCTCTTTGACACAGGGGCAAGGGTTTCCCTGAAGCAAAGTACTTTGTGCCAAGTTTACACCCAGTTTCCCCTGACGCAGAGCACTTTGCACCATGTAGATATTTAATAAAGACACTTAAATTGAACAGAAGGTCATTATGGTCACACATGGAAAATTCTGTCCAATGCAATCCAGGAATCATTTACTTACTAACGTGTCTCTATGTGAAGTCCTGTAGTTGACATTGGGTTTCAAGAGATAAGCAAAGCAAAAATCCTCAAAGAATTTGCAGTTTGATAAAAGTGCTTTGAAACCAAAAATTGTGTTTGTTTGTTTTTAATTTAGGCATTAAAGATGAAACCAACACTGTAGTCATGCAGGTGAATTCTCATTTGTTGTTCACAGATACAGTCGTCTCCTCCAGCTGCTGTACCAGTTTAGACTACATTGTCACCTACCTCTTCAAGCACATAGCAAAAGAGGGCAAGAAAGCACTTCGATGCCGAGAGGCTACCCAGGCTGGTCAGAGACTGTTACATTTTATGCAGCAAAATCCAGAGGTCCTGCAGCAGGTAAATAGTGGTTATTCACCTAGCTTGTTCACCTAGGATTTCCCTGGCGGCTCAGACGGTAAAGTGTCTACCTAGAATGCAGGAGACTGGGTTCGATCCCTGGGTCAGGAAGATCCTCTGGAGAAGGAAATGGCAACCCACTCCAGTACTCTTGCCTGGAAAACCCCGTGGATGGAGGAGAGTGGTAGGCTATAGCCCATGGGGTCGCAAAGAGTCGGACACGACTGAGCGACTTCACTTTAGCAACTCACTAGCTTAAGAGATAAGAGTTTTCCTGAAGCCAATCTGGTCTCTGAGTACCTTAGAGCAACTGGTCTTGCCAAGACCCTTTACTGGTTCTCCTCTAGGAGTATTTTCCTTGTAAATAGGATAGTTGGCCTCAGGATTACCAGCCCTCAGCAAATCTCTAACTCATGCATCCCACGCAATGAAGCTAGTATTCAGAAAGAGGGTAGCACTTTCAGAGCCAAGAGAAATACTAGAAACAGTCAACCTCTTGATTTGTTTCCTGGAGCCTCTAATAACATCATCTTAGGTTTGCTTGTGAATAGTCTGGTGTGGTGAGAAACTACCGTTTGCTGGGCTCCTAGCCTGTGCCAAGTGACCTCCTGGGTCATAGTCCCAAAAACATTTAAATAATACGTGATAAAGCCACGATTTGTTAATTTTCAAATGTTTTCTGACTAGCTAATATGAATTAGGTCTAAGTTTAATGTTCTTTAAAAACTCACTTCTACAAATCACAGTAACAGCATGCATAAAGATAAACATAATATATATGCCAGAAACATTTCAAAGAGAGTAATAGCATTTTGCTGTGGAGATAGCATCACTATGATATATTCCCATTCTACTAAATTTGGGAAATGATATCTTTATACTGCTTCCAGTTGTCTTATTTTGCCAAACTATCTCCATAATAATCTGTGGTTTGCAAATGTAAACACTTTAACATGGTCATTAGCCAGCAAATAAGTCGCCTGCAATCAGCAGAAAATGTCAGTCTGAGTAAATAAATGATGAAAATGAATAAGAAAGCCAAAGAAGAGATTTTCTTCTTAGCTGTCATTTTTTGCTAATACTTAAATGAAATTATGTAAACTTTATTTGTGGTGATGTTTCAGTTAACCAGTTAATTTCCTGGCAAGAAGGTGTGGATGAAGATTTTGTGTAAATAAGGAAAGGGCTGTAACTATTTGGTATGATCCTGAAACTGTTACAAAACATGTTGGTGATTAAACAGGAGGAAGGTAACTCATGTTCAAGGTGTAAGAGCTGTTAAGATCCAAAAGACATAATTTCTCTTCTTAAGCTTTTCCTGCCAGGTGGGAAGGAGAGACCAGTAACTAATTATATGCTAATTGGATTAGTATAGTGATGATGGTAGGAGAGAACTTTCAGGGACCTCTCCTCATTTAGACCCCCACAACAACCATGAAATGTGTATTATAATCATCCCCATTATACAGCTGAATAAACTGAAGCACAGAGAGATCAACTGGAAAGTGGAATGTGAACCACGATCTGTTTGGCTCAAAAACCGAAGTCCTTACAGCTTACTTACATCATTTATTCTCAGGGGACTAGTTGGTAGGGATAAGATCTCAGATTCAGCCAGAGTGCCTCTTCAGAATATACATTCTATCAAGATTTGGATATACCTCTCCTCATCCATCCATCTGCAGTAGCCACTGGTTCTGCTGGGAGTGTGTCATGGTGCTCAGGTGTTTTAGGAGAAGGCTGAGAACCACAGAACTAAAGCATGTAGCCAGCCAGTGGAGAAAATAAATACCCACGATTGGCCAGGAATCAAGCCCACCCCCGACCCCACTGTGGCAAGTGACAAGTCTACCACCTGCCAGTATTCAACCATGATCGTAATATTGCCCCATAAACTTTGGCAGGAACTTTGAAGTGGGTAGAAAATTTTAGCAAAAATCAATAGGCCATGGTCCTGGACAAATGCCATTAGACTGTGCAGAACAAGTAATGTGGTCGTGCAAAGGACAATCACGTTTGTCTTTACTCAGAATTATCATGTGTTTGTTGGTTTAAGTAATTTCTATGTGTTAATAATGCTTGGTAATCCTTTACTTTATAGCGTTTGACTAAGTAGTGATATATCTTTATTAACAGTGGAATGCATTCTATTTATTTGGAATGTAGGCTCTCAGATAGCATTTTAAATATTAATGACTGGTCTCTGGGAGTCAGCATGAATATGATTTGCATTAGCACTAAGCCGTATCATCCTGAGTGCCTCTGATGTCAGCTACTGGGTATGGTAGTATCTGACATCATCTCCTCAGGTCACTGACAACTTTGACCTCTATTCTTATGCACAGTTTCTGTCGTCTCAAAAGCTCTTTTGAATTGATTTGAAATTTTGACTCTTCCCTTTATGAGGCAGTAAAATTGATAATTATTCAGATGGGAACTGAGCACTGAGTGAAAAATCAATTCCACCCGCTCTCTGCTGTGTATAAAATTACTTCTGAGTCGGCTGGACTGAACGGATGGCCAGAGTAAAAGCAGCAGGCAGAAGTAGTGGGAAGAATTAGCTGGACAGAGCTAATAGCCTGAAGGGATAGACTTGGAAAAGAGGGAGTGGGCCAGTTGGGGGTTATTATGAGCAAGGATGGGTCCCATTGATCATCTGTTTACATCAGCTTTCCAAGACCTTATAAATCACCTTGAAGAGCAGCAGAATCCAAGATTCAGCCTCTTACCAGAGGGAATTTATATTAGATTATTCTCATTTTCACACTCAGATGAAAAGTGAGCCATTGATTATTCATTGGTTGCCCATTAAATGCTGTTTTTATAGATGATTTGCCTATCAGAGAAGGTAATGAACAAGGTTGCTGCTTCATAACTCAAGGTTTCAGTTTTCAAGGCATCTGTGTCGGTTAAGTAATGCCTAACCCTATTAAAAGGAATGGGTTACAAATTGCTTAACAGTGCTGAAAAACTAGACCCTAATGACTAATTGTGCTTAGAGTTTAGAGAGGGTTTGTCAGCTCTTTAAACTAAACTGATGCAATGATACTGCAATTATTTACTAGTTTGAACTGTTTCCCCTCCCCCCCAACCTGGACCTATATTGCTGGAAGCATAATTGCATGAAGAGTGTCAGTTCTAAATTGCAAAAGTTATCTCCTCAAACTTCCACAGCAAATGAAGCATGAACCTACATAAAGGATTTTCTGACATTCTTATAGGTCTTTCTATTTGTATGCAGCTGCTTGGGAAAGACATTTTAAGTGCCTCTCACCTGAAAATGTGTTTATTATGACCTGCTACATGGCTTTAGATCTTCAGTGTTTCAAGCATTAAATTTAGTCCATTATTAGACTAAAGATCTATTATAATTAAGTGAATCTATTTCAAGTAAGAATTATTGTCTAACCAACATTGCTTTAACTTAACAACTAAGAAAAACCTAGTTTATGTGTATCAGCAAAAAAAGTTCCCGATGCTTTTATGTCATTAGAAAGATAAACTAAAATTTTAAGAACAGGCCAGTAGTAACAGGTGTTACACATGGATCTGTTACAATAATTTGGAACATAAGATTTCTATGTGAAGTGTTTTCAGTTTTATCCCTGGTTATGTTAAGTATTTGCATGTAAAACTCAGAGGTCAGTGTTCATTTAGTTATATCACAAAGTGAAAGAAAGGTCTATCCAAATTAGGTAGATGAAAGAGTACGTTTTATACAAATGAGAGAAGCATTTCAAAGATGTGACTCATTCTCTTTCAGATTACAAGAATAGGACACTGACATTGAATGCTTCTCTAAATCAGAACTTCTGTTAAAACCAAACATTCTAGAAAGAGTAGCAACTTACATAGAAATAGAACAAGAATTATATAATGGTCAGTATCACTGATTTGATTATACCATTAACTTATTAACAGTGTATTTTTAGCAATTATGTTCTCTAAAATTTAAACATGCTGAATGGAGAGGTTAGAACATTTAGGTTTGAATTTATCTTAACCTCTTCTGTTTAACTATCTGACTCAAGTGAACTGTACTAAAAACCAGAAAAAGTTCTAATTATAGTCCTTTCTGTCTCACCCTCCCTCCCACTTTGTGCTAACCTAGCATTTAACTACGAATTGTGAAGAGCTGTCAGGAGCTACAAGAATCATGCTTCAGATACTTTAGTAGGGACTAAGCTGGAGACAACAGTCACCCTTTTCCTCAGTCAGTCAATCAATGGAAATTGCTTTTGTAAGGTGCTCTTCGTGACATGCATCCCAAAGTGAATTATAGCAAAAGGGAAATCATCTGCTCTTTTTTCATTTCTGTGTTTAGATTGAAACGATACTGCTCAACATTTTGACATACTATATGAGACATCTTTCATAGTTAAGATTCCATTCCATAACACTAAGTAGGAGAAAGTACAGTCACATATGTAACTGATGCTGAGATTTTGGCCTCTAGAACCTCAGCAAGACTCACACAGTGGGAGATACTAGCAGATGGAGTATATCCGTATTTCTTATGCTCTTAAGAAACTAACCAGTGCTCGCTTCGGCAGCACATATACTAAAATTGGAACGATACAGAGAAGATTAGCATGGCCCCTGCGCAAGGATGACACGCAAATTCGTGAAGCGTTCCATATTTTTCAGACACCCTCTGGGGCATCCAAAAGGACCTAAAGGACCTGTGACTCCTGGCTGTGAGGCTGTAGAAACTTAAAACTACAGTGTGATTAATCACGAGCCTTTAGTTTGCGTCCATGTATATGGAGCACAGTTCGCTTTTGTCTTCCCAAGTCTGTGAATCTGGGCTCCCAGAATCAAAGCCCATGCTTGCTTTAATGCTTGCAAGATGAGTCCTTGAACAAATAAAGTAAACCACCTAGCGTAAAAAAAAAAAGAAAAAGAAAGAAACTAACCAAATTTTCTAATGTTGTTATAGACATTTCTAGTGAATCCTGATTAGAAAGTATATTCATGGCCCAGTAGCTCAGTCTGGTTAATTTGCAGCTGTTATGAAAAATATGACAGTGGATTGATGTCAAAAACACAGGCAGGAAGAATATTTACGACTGGGTCAGAGGATAACGTGAGTCTAGAGGAAGCCAGGAACAGGTCGTCAGGCACGGCAAGGAAAGCAGCAGAGCAGTGCAGTTGGTTTCCGCACACACTGCCGCAGTCATGGTCTCCCTCACAGCAGTGTGTGCGTGTACTTTGTGTTTATGGCGAGGAAAATAATAATACTGGCAAGATAGCGCAGAGAAGCTTAAGCGTTTTACGTGGGAGCATTTAGTCTGATTTCATCACCACAGTATCCATGAAGCTGTCATATTATGAGCACCATTTTACAGATAGCTAAGGCATAAAAAGATTAAGTAATTTCCTAATTTACGAGTAGTCAGTAAGATCATGTAGTCAATAAATGGGAGAACTAAAATTGTACCTTGATGTGTTTTATTCAGAGTTCACATATAGCTTAACCACAAAGCTATAGTTTGTTGGTGGCTGCTAACTTGAAGTAATACGTGTGTTTTAAGTATTTACAGTGAGACAAGCTGACCTTCCAATAAGTCCCAGGGGCCATCCTTAAGGTAGAATTATTCAGAGCAGTCATCCTATACCCCAACTTTGCGCCGCAGCTGAAACGAAACAGATGGGCAGGGACCCAGGAAGACAGTGGGCGAGGCAGAGGGAAGTTGCTCTGCAGCTGGTGCAGAGAAGGCCTGTGCCCTCACCTTCACTGAGGCAGAGCTGACAGAGCTCCGTCTTGCACTCCGCACCCATCCCCAGTCGTTATTCTGTAGCCAGACACTGAAGGTGCGTTTAGTAGGGTGTGTCTCCTGGAGAAGGTCAGAGTCTATCAGTGTGACTGTCTCACGATGTTCCTTTGTTACTCTCCTTTAATGCCTCTGGGGCAGCTCTTGAGGTTTGCTCTAACCTGATTGCTCTAGGGTAGAATCAATGTTGCAGCTGTGGAGTGAAGTTGGGGAAGCAACAAGTACTTTGCATCCACCCCCATAGCCTGCACATCTCTGGGCTGTCCTGACTCTCACCACTGATTCATCAGTATTGAATGTCATTTTTCACCTCTTTCTTTTTGTTGTTGTTGTTGTTGATTTTATTTATTTCATTTATTTTAATTTTCTCTACATTATCGTGTTGGTTTTGCCATACACTGACATGAATCTGCCATGGGTATACATGTGTTCCCCTTCCAGAACCCCCCTCCCTCCCCACTCCCGATTCCCTCCCCCTGGGACATCTCGGTGCACCAGCCCTCAGCATCAAACCTGGGCTGGCGATTGATTTCACATATGATGATTAACATGTTTCAATGCCGTTCTCCCATATCATCCCACCCTTGCCCTCTCCCATAGAGTCCAAAAGACTGTTCTATACATCTGCGTTTCTTTTGCTGTCTCGCATACAGGGTTCTCGTTACCATCTTTCTAAATTCCATATATATGCGTTAGTATACTGTATTTTTGTTTTTCCTTCTGGCTTAATTCACTCTGGATAATAGGCTCCAGTTTTGTCCACCTCAGTAGAACTGATTCAAATGAATTCTTTTTAATGGCTGAGTAATATTCCATTGTGTATATGTACCACAGCTTTCTTATCCATTCATCTGTTGGTGGACATCTAGGTTGCTTCCATGTCCTGGCTATTGTAAACAATGCAGCAATGAACATTGGGGTACACGTGTCTCTTTCAATTCTGGTTTCCTCAGTGTGTATGCCCATCAGTGGGGTTGCTGGGTCATATGGCAGTTCTATTTCCAGTTTTTTAGGGAATCTCCACACTGTTTTCCATAGTGGCTGTACTAGTTTGCATTCCCACCAACAGTGTAAGAGGGTTCCCTTTTCTCCACATCCTCTCCAGCATTTATTGCTTGTAGATTTTTGGATGGCAGCCATTCTGACTGGTGTAAAGTGGTACCTCATTGTGGTTTTGATTTGCATTTCTCTGATAATGAGTGATGTTGAGCATCTTTTCATGTGTTTGTTAGCCATTTTTATGCGTTCTTTGGAGAAATGTCTGTTTAGTTCTTTGGCCCACTTTTTGATTGGGTCATTTATTTTTCTGGAATGGAGCTGCAGGAGTTGCTTGTATATTTTTGAGATTAATTGTTTGTTGCTTCATTTGCTATTATTTTCTCCCATTCTGAAGGCTGCCTTTTCACCTTGCTTTTAGTTTCCTTTGTTGTGCAGAAGCTTTTCATTTCACCTCTTTCTGATTATAAGCAGCCTCTTTTCTCTAAAGGAGGCTACTACCACTGAGTACCAGTCAGTTCAGTTCAGTCGCTCAGTCGTGTCTGACTCTTTGCGACCCCATGTATCGCAGCACACCAGGCCTCCCTGTCTATCACCAACTCCCGGAGTCTATCCAAACCCATGTCCATCGAGTCGGTGATGCCATTCAGCCACCTCATCCTCTGTCGTCCCCTTCTTCTCCTGCCCCCAATCCTTCCCAGCATCAGGGTCTTTTCCAGTGAGTCAACTCTTCGCATGAGGTGGCCAAAGTACTGGAGTTTCAGCTTCAACATCAGTCCTTCCAATGAACACCCAGGACCAATCTCCTTTAGGACGGACTGATTGGATCTCCTTGCAGTCCAAGGAACTCTCAAGAGTCTACTCCAACACTACAGTTAAAAAGCATCAATTCTTCAGCACTCAGCTTTCTTCACTATCCAACTCTCACATCCATACATGACTACTGGAAAAACCATAGCCTTGACTAGAAGGACCTTTGTTGGCAAAGTAATGTCTCTACTTTTCAATATGCTATCTAGGTTGGTCATAAGTTTCCTTCCAAGGAGTAAGCGTCTTTTGATTTCATGGCTGCAGTCACCATCTGCAGTGATTTTGAAACCCAAAAAAATAAAATCTGACACTGTTTCCACTGTTTTTCCACCTATTTCCCATGAAGTGATGGGACCAGATGCCATGGTCTTAGTTTTCTGAATGTTGAGCTTTAAGCCAACTTTTTCACTCTTCTCTTTCACTCTCATCAAGAGGCTTTTTAGTTCCTCTTCACTCTCTGCCATAAGGGTGGTGTCGTCTGCATATCTGAGGTCTGCTGAAAGTCATTCTTAAGAATCTCTCACACTGGCATGTCTGAAACTGACTCCTTTGAGCATCCCTCTCCTACTTTGCATTGTGTTAAGATAAGGTACCGTAGACTAAGGTGTCTATAGAGCCAAGTAGGAAGCTTGACGGAGGTAGACAGTAATGCAAGCTATGTTGAGTATACATCCGTGTTTAAAGGGGGCAGTCTCCAAACACCTTCTAGCTAATTGTTGCCCTGTAAGGTGGTAAGACCCAGTGTTGCCAAATGTATTGAGATTCCCTCCCAAGGAGAAGCCAGAAATCTAGTTTTGTAAATGTTGGTCACTGATTGAAAAATAAAATTACTCTGCAGGCCAATGCTGTATGTTTGGTTTCTACTTTTTCACCTCTGTATTCTATAATCTTAGAGAATTTCAGAACTAAGATCTCTTAATGCATGACCCCTTACATTTCTCTCAGCCCTCTTATGTGGCCTTGCAACAGTGATATTTTTGTTTCTCTCTGATGTTTTAATAATTCTTAAAGCATACTTTTAAAATTTGTTGTTTTTAAAAGGCGCCATTATTTTGCTTTTACATATGACTCTATACTTAGGTCTTTACTGAAACTTAAAGAGGATATTTTATCACATTTGAGTTGTATCTTTGCATGTAGAAAGAGTTCAATAAAGGGGCAATGAAACTCGTCTAACATCCCCCAAATATTTTTTTTTAATTTCAAAATAGCAAGATTGTTTGAGGCAAAAATAAAGTTCACTTTGGTCAAGTGTGTGCATGCGTGTGTGTGTGTGTGTGTGTGTGTAATCTGATTACTCAGGATCATAGCAAAGTATCTAAGAGGAACAAACTGGGAGTTGACTGTGGCTCAGATCATGAACTCCTTATTGCCAAATTCAGACTTAAATTGAAGAAAGTAGGGAAAACCACACTAGACCATTCAGGTATGACCTAAATCAAATCCCTTACAATTATACAGTGGAAGTGACAGATAAAAGGAATTAGATCTGATAATCAGAGTGCCTGAAGAACTATGGATGGAGGTTCGTGACACTGTACAGGAGGTGGTGATCAAGACCATCCCCAAGAAAAAGAAATGCAAACAGGTAAAATGGTAGTCTGAGGAGGCCTTACAAATAGCTGAGAAAAGAAGAGAAGTGAAAGGCAAAGGAGAAAAGGAAAGATACACCCATCTGAATGCAGAGTTCCAAAGAATAGCAAGGAGAGATAAGAAAGTCTTCCTATGTGATTAATGCAGAGAAATAGAGGAAAAAATAGAATGGGAAAGACTAGAGATCTCTTCAAGAAAATCGGAGATACCAAGGGAACACTTCATGCAAAGATGGGCTCAATAAAGGACAGAAATGGTACGGACCTAATGGAAGCAGAACACTAAGGTAAGGTGGCAAGAATACACAGAAGAACTTTCCAAAAATATCTTCATGACCCAGATAACCACGATGTTATGATCACTCACCTAGAGCCAGACATCCTGGAATGTGAAGTCAAGTAGGCCTTAGGAAGCATCACTATGAACAAAGCTAGTGGAGGTGATGGAATTCCAGTTGAGCTATTTCAAATCCTAAAAGATGATGTTGTTAAAGTGTTACACTCAACATGCCAGCAAATTTGGAAAACTCAGCAGTGGCCCCAGGACTGGAAAAGGTCAGTTTTCAATCCCAAAGAAAGGTAATGGGAAAGAATGCTCAAACTACCACACAGTTGCACTCATTTCACATGCTAGCAAAGTGATGTTCAAAATTATCCAAGCCAGGCTTCAATAGTACGTGAACCGTGAACTTCAGATGTTCAAGCTGGTTTTTAGAAAAGGCAGAGGAACCAGAGATCAAATTGCCAACATCCCCTGGATCACAGAAAAAGCAAGAAAGTTCCAGAAAAACATCTACTACTGCTTTACTGACTATACCAAAGCCTTTGACTGTGTGGATCACAACAAACTGGAAAATTCTTAAAGAGATGAGAATACCAGACCACCTGACCTGCCTCTTGAGAAATCTGTATGCAGGTCAGGAAGCAACAGTGAGAACTGGACACGGAACAACAGACTGATTCCAAACTGGGGAAAGAGCACGTCAAGGCTGTACACTGACACCCTGTTTATTTAACTTATATGCAGAGTACATCATGTGAAGTGCTGGGCTGGAGGAAGCACAAGCTGGAATCAAGATTGCTGGGAGAAATTATCAGTACCCTCAGATATGAGGATGACACCACCCTTATGGCAGAAAGTGAAGAGGAACTAAGGAGCCTCTTAATGAAGGTGAAAGAGGAGAGTTTGAAAGCTGACTTAAAGCTCAGCATTCAGAAAACTAAGATCATGGCATCTGGTCCCATCACTTCAAGGCAAATAGATGGGGAAACAATGGAAACAGTGAGAGACTATTTTTGGGGGCTCCAAAATCACTGCAGATGGTGACTGCAGCCATGAAATTAAAAGGTGCTTACTCCTTGGAAGAAAAGCTATGATCAACATAGACAACATATTAAAAAGCAGGAACAAAAAAATAAATAAATAAAAAGCAGACACATTACTTTGCCAACAAAGGTCCATCTAGTCAAAGCTATGATTTTTCCAGTAGTCGTGTATGGATGTAAGAGTTGGACCATAAAGAAAGCTGAGCTCTGAAGAATTGATGCTTTTGAACTGTGGTGTTGGAGAGCACTCTGGAGAGTCCCTTGGACTGCAAGGAGATCCAACCAGTCCATCCTAAAGGAAATCAGTTCTGAATATTTGTTGGAAGGATCGATGCTGAAACTGAAGCTCCAGTACTTTGGCTGCCTGATATGAAGAAGTGACTCATTGGAAAAGACCCTGATGTTGGGAAAGATTGAAGGCAGGAGGAGAAGGGAATGACAGAGGGTGAGTTGGTTGAATGGCATCACCAACTCGATGGACATGAGTTTGAACAAGCTCTGGGGGTTGGTGATGGACAGGGAAGCCTGCTGTGCTATAGTCCATGGGCTCGCAAAGAGTCGGACATAACTGAGCAACTGAACTGAACTGAAAGAGGAACAGGGCTGCCCAGAAGTTTATAGTTAATAGCCAAGTAGCAAAAGTCCAAAAGGCACTAAAATTCTTAAGAATGTTTGTGATCACTATCCCTAAAGATCAGTTTAGAAAGTTCAAGTTTATGATTTTAAAAATAAAACACTGATTTTTAATTAAAATGGCTTTTATCTTTGATACTATGAACTCAATTCTCTGTTCATCTTTAAAAGGATAATTCTAGTCCAAATCCTTTGTTATATACCATTTCTTTGCTTTTTTTATTTCATTTTTGCTATAGAAATATTTGTTGAATGACTATTTCACCTGTAATAAAAAATGGTATTTTTAAATAGAAACATGTTTTGATAAATCATCAAATCAATATCATAATCCTGTTGCCTTTACACAGTACCTTTTTTCCCCCAAATCACCTCCATCTTGATGCTTGTCCTCGCACCTGGCAGAGCCTGAAACATTGTGATGGTCCGTGAGTATCTGCACAGCAGACCCACAAGGATATTTTGAGAGGTGCCGTCTGCAGACAGTGACTTAGACAGCAAATCTGACATGGCTGTAAACTACTACTTGACGAAATAAATAGTGATGCTGAGAGTATATCGTTACATACTATATAATAACTCTGCTGTAATTACATAAGAAAATTTTAAACATGGGTTTAAAAAAAAAGGTATTTCAAATATTGTTCTAAATGACTAACAGAACAGAGAGCATTTGTGGGTTTTTTTTTTCACTAGGACATATGTTTTTCTACCTCTAAGCACAGTTCAAAGATGTAATCCATTGATAGTGTAACTTGCCTTATTAATTGAAAGGGATAGAATCCACCAGATGTAGCCCAAACCAGCAGAGAGTTGGGTGACTAAGCAACAGCAAAGACACCATATTGAGTGAGCCAGAATTCAGTCTCCAGGTCATTTATTTCAACCAGTGACAATGCGTCTAAACTCCAGTGCTTCAGCAGTGATTGATGGTTTAATATCATATATAATTTTTTTAATGAAGGAAAACCATTTAAATATGTTACCATTTGCACTGGTATTCTCCTATGTACATAACCGCATTTAATCATTATGGGGATTGTTTTTATACTTGTGTAATTTGTATCCAAGAAATAACTGTCAAAACCATCTCATGCTGTTGCTGGAAATGGTACAGTGTGCTTCATACTTGAATAGATTCATTCTTCCCTGCACATAATTAAGAGTGTTGGAGCTTCGCTGCTACCACATAGGAATTCCATGTTTACATTTCTGAGAATGAAAAATTAGCCACAATGTGCTTTTTCAAGCTACCATTTTCTGGGGCTGTGATATTTAAGTACCTTAGTTCTGTACCAGTATATGATTTGAAGAGTTTGATTTTAAGACTTTTAATATTAAAATACATAATAAAATTTTATTATCTAATTACAAGAGGGTTTAGCCTCTTATTAAAGTTGCTAAATCAGGCCTGGATTATCATCATAATGGCACAGTTTGACATGGAATACTCAAAAGTCAAGTTCGAGGGAAGGGATGGGGTTTTTTTGTCGTCGTTGTTTTGGGGGGTTTTCTCCTATGCCTGCCTCTTACACAAAATAACAAGGGTGAAATGCATGTATGGAAACAAACAAGGAGCAATTTGGGACGCTGGAGAAGGAGTGGAGGTGTCAGTCTAGGATGGTACCCTTAGGCGAGGCAGCTGGTATCTGTAGCCTTTTGTTTGTCTGCTACTGGTTTATGTAGCCTTTAGGCCAGCCCCAGAAACAATCACTCCTACAAGGTCAGCTGCTGGTCAGAAGCAAAGTAAGCAAAGCCTTCCCGCTCAGATGCGCAGCCGTAACTTCTGTACAGCTGGCACCTGCTACTGGTGCCCAGCGTGGGGTGAGAGGTCAAAGAGGCGGTTGTTCAAGACTCGAGAATGGCTTGAAGGGACTTGTAGATTAATCTGCTTTATTAACTTCTGTATATTAGGTAACTGTTGCTATGAATGACAGTACATCTTTTTGAATAAGTCGCGTCTCTTTCTCTTTTAAATTAGCTTTTGAGTAATGAATATTAAATAGAAAGCATTTCAGGGGTAATTAAATGAAAACAGAACGATGTCATTTTACAATTATATTTGTGTGTTTATAGAATAGGGGAATTACAGTGTTTTCCAAGGAGCTAAAAAAAGAAGAGCCAGCTTCATAAAGAAGAATTTGAAATAAATAAGTTACACGTCCATTAGCCTTTGTGTTTAACTGGAAAAAAAGACGATGTACTTTGTGACTTAGCATAGAGTCACTAGGTGCCAGTGGCTTGGTTTGGCATCCCCGGGGCTCTGAGTGTTTTCTTTATGAATTAAGGTGACTGCAGTCTGTCATTGTTCTTTTATCTACCGTTTAGCACAGTTCTGCTATTATTCTGCAGCAAATGTTCTCAGAAGAGCAGAAATGTAGTAAAAAATGAACAACCACCATACCTTTTCCTTCACACTCATGTAAAGCAGATAGCATTTCATGAGGAAAAAATGCAGTTTTACACAGGTTTAGCCCAATGATAATTAGGTATGCTTTGTAACATCTCTCACTCAGTATGGCAAATGGCAAACAAGATAGTTTTTTAGCCCCTTCATTAATAGTGATTGGCACAATTAGCTCTCACTGTAAATTAACAGTAAAAAGAGTTCACTGAGATGCATTCTGTTTTAAAGCCTCTCCAAGGAAAATTTCTTGATTTATAGATTAAATACTGCCACCAACTCTGGAAAAGCATGTAACAATCTATTTCTAAAAGGATGATTTTTTTTTTCTTCCAACTCTCAGTGATTTTTTTCTGTTTTGTTTTGTATTTTGAAGAATTCTCAGGAAAAGAAAGCATAGCAGATGACATCTGTCTTTTTTATGTGAATACAGCACAGGTAGTAACATTGATCCATATTTCACAAATGGAAGAGATTTTGGATCTCATTTGTAACCCCCAGGTTTTAACACAAGTTCAGTCTTTCTACGCTGAGCTGTGTTTCTGTGGCATTATGTGAAGCTGACAGCTGCGGTCATCTCACTGGTCCACATCCACACCAGCCCAGGGCTCACCAGAAGGGTCCTGAATTTGTGTGGCGTCACAGAGGAGCAGACTGCCTTGACCAGAAAGGTTAGGTTAGGGTTATTTCCACATCCTTCCACTCCAAAGTAGAAGAATCTTTACACCCCCTCCTTAAAGATTTAGACTTTTCCTCCATCCTGTAACAGAAGTCTAACTTACAGCAGGGCTGTTAGAATCAGAGAGGTCACCACAGAAGGGCAACCTCAGATTCAAAGAAAAGTTTAGTGATGAATGATTGTGATGGAAAAGAAGTAGAAATAATTATTATATGCTTGGTTTGTATGTTAAGTGCTTTATATATATGTATTAATATATATATATATACACACACATATATACTCACACACAGATGTATCCCAGTGTGTGTGTGTATTTCTGTCTGTCTCATTACTCTGTGAGGCATATATTTTTATCTCCACTTCATGTTCAAAATGCTATAATTGCAGCTCTAGTAGTTCACCCAATACCACACAGCTAATAAGTGGCAGAACCTCTGCTCTTAACCACTATACCGTATTACTTTTAAATGGCCTGGAAACAGGGTTGGAAGGGATGTAGGATAAACAAGGGGAGGCACACACCATTCATTCATTCATTCATAAAGTCTTGATTGAGCCAAGGGCTCCTTTCTTTGAGTACTGATTGGACAAGAGGTAAACACTTGGCCCAAACTGGCTCATCTTCCCTGGATTTAGAAACTAGCATTTAAAATATAATGGTCAGCCTCACCTGAATTGAAAACTTGAAAATTCAAGAGCCTTGGGGCAGCCATTCCCTGCCAGATGCTCAGGGAAGGAGCCAATCTGCAGCAAGAGAAAAGAGCAGCCAGCAGGATGACAGGGTCTAGAGACAAGGCAGGCCCACGGAGAGACTGAGAGAGAGCCCACCAGAGTCCTTGTCCTGGTTCCAAGCCCTTGAGAGGCCTGACTGCACTGCCTAGTGTAGGGGTCCGGAAGTCACCCCTTTTATCTGCGATAGTCACTATCTTCATAGTTAAAGGATCCTTGACTCAGGAGTTGTCATGGGCAAAATGAACCCATGAGTACAGACTCACCGAGCACAAAGAAGGTATTCAATAAATGTGTAAAAGTAGCTTCATTTTGAAAAATAATACATAGGTACTACTTTTTACTGTTCCCATCCTTGTCCTTTTCCCTGCTGTTCATAATTATAAATGTGGAAAGTATCCTTTCTAAGAAATCCCAAGCCCCAGACTTCATTTCACAAGATGATTTGATTTTAAAGCCATGACTTAAGCCAGATTGCCTATGTCTTCCTAGTCCCATCCATGTGTTCTGCTTTTGTTAAGAGTTCTTTCTGTGAATGAGCATTCTGAATATCACAGACTCATTGGACTGGATAGGGGCATGGTATGATGTGGATTTTATTTCATTGACCCAGCCTGTCTTTTTCTCACTTATTCCTCCTGTAAACTCTAGGCCTTACCTTGCAATGGCAAGAATGAAAAGAAACTCCATAACTCTTTCTATTTGTATATTGTCTTCATACCTAATGTCTCTTTTGATTCTCACAACAACCCTAGTGAGTTCAGTTCAGTCCAGTTGCCCAGTCGTGTCCAAGTCTCTGTGACCCCATGGACAGCAGCACGCCAGGCTTCCCTGTCCCTCACCAACTCCCAGAACCTGCTCAAACTCGTGCCCATTGAGTTGGTGATGCCATCCAACCATCTCATCCTCTGTCGTCCTCTTCTCTTCCCGCCTTCAGTCTTTCCCAGCATCAGGGTCTTTTCCAGTGAGTCAGTTCTTCACATCAGGTGGCCAGAGTATTGGAGTTTCACCTTCAGCATCAGTCCTTCCAATGAATTTTAAGAACTGGTTTCCTTTAGGATTGACTAATGGGTAGATAGGGCCAATGTGAATAGTTTTTAATTTGAGAGAATGGATACATCAACAAATTCAATCCCACAGTACCTGTATGGGTAAAGTATGCATTGGTTCAGAGAGCTGAAATGGGAGCATCCCCATCAGTCTAGCGGTTAAGACTCGACCTTCCAATGCAGGGGGTACGGGTTTGATCCCTAGTCAGGGAACTAAGATCCCACATGCCATGGGGTGTGGACAAAAAGCACGAACATAACAAAACAGAGGGACAAAATAACTTGCCCAAAGACAGAGCCACTAAATAACAGTACTTAGAATATAACTTGGGGCTTCCCACTGGCTCTAGTGGTAAAGAACCCGACTACCAGTACAGGAGATGTAAGAGACACAGGTTTGATCCTTGGGTCAGGAAGATCCCCTAAAGGAGGGCATGGCAACCCACTCCAGTATTCTTTCCTGAAGAATCCCCATGGGTAGAGGAGCCTGGCGGGCTACAGTCCATAGAGTCACAAAGGGTCAGCCATGAAGCCACATAGCACTCACGCACCCACAGGATTTAACTAAGGCTGTTTTGTTTCTCGGTTGTACAGTTTTCGCCATATGAGAGCTTCCCAGGGTCTTAACCTGCCTCTCATTCCTGGCATTCCTTGTTATTCCCTCAGCCTTATGCAGGGGTGACAGAGTTACCCTACCTTTGTTTCTCTTAGTGGCATTGTGCAGGGTATAAGAAACTCTTGAATTTCTTAACAGCATACTATAATGTGAGATTGGTTTAATGATGGCATAATTTATTCATTTTACAGTTATTGCCGATTTTTCACATAGCACTTAAAGGGTAAATTATGTGAAATTTTCTCAAAGTATATTAATGTGCTGGAGAGGTGACTTCAATCTTCGTATTCATTTGTCTTTTACTCTTGGAAGCTTTAACTAGCAGTAACCATTTGGGCAGCAGTGAGTTCATATAGTATGTTCTTATTTGGTTGACTTGAAGAACAAGGTAAAGGTTAACTGGTTCTCTGACCCCTCATGAGTTAATGTGGCTTTGTATGCTTTGCAACCCAGAAGAACTCTTGCATGTTAATTCTGTTTCCCTTATCATGCTTAGGAAAATACAGATGTGACTGCTTTCAGACTGATGAAATTCCGTCCTCCTTTCAAAGTTGTTTAATTGTAAATTCTGTATTTGTTGAGGACTTTCTACTAAACAACAGTCAGAGCAGAGAGATTTTTGTAGTCCACAGACCTGGTTTTGAATATCAGTTTTGCTACTTCCTAACTGTGTCCTTAGAATAGCTACCTCACCTCTTTGAGGATAGCCACACCGCCGCCAGGAGGATTCTGTACCCTATGTGGAGTAGCCCCTGGGATCAAGTGGCTGAAGTGCTCCTTGCTGTGGTCTCATGCCCAGACTCCCCGGACTAGCCAAGACTCAGATGTCTCCCGCTCCATCACTCCTTCAGCCATCCATTACTCCATAACCTGAAACATCGGTATCATGGAAAAGAAAAACAAAAGCATTCACATATTTAGTTGAGGTCACGTGAATATAGAATGCCAAGAAGGAGGAGTGATAGGAAGTACAAGGCCTGAGGAGAAATCTCTTAGGCCCCAAAGAGACCCACCACAGAGAAAACACTAAGCAGGAGCTCCGTGTTAATGCTGGTGCTTAATGTGGCAGCCCGCTTTAGAGGGGACAGAGCGGTTCCGCTCAGGCAACTAAGAGCGGCAATTAGAGCTGAGTGCATTGAGGGGTGATTTCTCTGTGACCCTTAAGATTGGAAGGAAACAACTTGATGGGTGGGCGGTACGCGATTAATAAATACTTAGGCTGCATGAGCTCTTTAAGGCCACAGGGACCACGTTTTATTCAGTCCTGTACCACAGCGCCTGACACACAGTAGGAGTTCAGTAACTCTTTGAGCAGTGAGAAAGTCTAAGAAAGGAAGAGGGCGGGGGAAGAGCAGGAAGGAGAAGTCTCCAGCACAGCACTTGGCACCTAGTAAGTGCCCCCTCACAGATGTGCCGCCCGTGGGCACCCAGCACGGAAGAGTCGTAACAGAATGTTCCCGACTTGAAGAGGACGCAGGTGAGACGAGGCGCCGACAAGAGGCAGTGAGCGCTTCTCTCGAGGCCGGGCCTGTTTTGGAGTTTGTACTCTAAGGGAGAAGTTCCACCCTCAGCAGATGAGGGACTCTTCTTATCCCACCAAGGGAGCACACCCTCCTTCCCCAACCCCATCTTTCTCCCGAGCCCCCTTCATTACCAAGAGGCTGGACACGAATTGACAGAAACCTGGAGGAAAGTAACTCAAGTGATTTAGGAGAATGGAAAGGCTGGCGTATGGGGCCAGATTAAAGAAGCTAAATATGTATAGCCTGCCTAAGTGACAACTAAATGGGGCATTTGATAAGTCTATAAATACTCAGAAGATGTAGATGCCAAGGAGGAGAGGGAATTACTTAGCATGGCACAATGGAGTATTGGCATAATGGGATAGTATTAAGGCAGAGAAAAGGAAGGTTGAACATCAATAAAAAGCTTCCTGACACGGAGAACCATTCCTGACTGGGGACGCTAGTAAGTTATGTGCTCTGGGCCAAGGGAAGTAACGGCAGTGCCATTTCTCAGTGTGCTGGCAACGGAGCCAACAAGACGGGGCCCAGATGTGTCCTGACCGGGGAGCAGGTGACCTTCTGTGTCTCTGGCCTCCCGGTCCTAGGAAAGGGAAGAGACTGCGTCTTCTTGGGAGAACTCAGATGGCTCAGCCTCCTAAAGGGTCAGACCACGTGGAGAATAGTTGTACCAGCCATTTGCCCTTCCACACGAGTGCGTGAAAGGGTCAGTCAACTTAAAGAGTACCCCATTTCCTGCAAGCTAAAGCCCACATTCTCTGGCACACAGGACCAGGCCCATCACAACATCAGACCCCTGCCTACCTCGCCAGCCCCCTCCGCCAGCACCACCCCTCTGCACACCCCCTCTCAGCCCCCACAGAGCTGCTTGTCATTCCCCAGATACTTCTGCACACCTCTGCACCTGCTTGCCCTTCTTCCCACTTCACAACAGGCTGAAATGTCGCCGATGAAGCCTTGCCTGCCTCGGCAGGGTTCGCCCCTCTTCCGGCCTCTCAGAGCCTCCGGTGCGGGCGGCCCTTGCTGTGCTGCGCTGTCGTAAACAGCGGGTTGCCTCCCCTCCTCTGGGCCCTTTGGAGGCTCGACTCCGCCTCGCTCACCTGTATGTCCTCAGGGTCTGACAGAGCCTGGCACAAAGCTGGTGGCAGTGAAGTCTGACTACGTCAGGGAACGAGGTTCTCTTCCCAGCCCTGTCAGTAACTATTGTTCTTTAGCCTCCCTGTGTAATTACTAGGGTTAAAGAGCTTCCAAATCTCAGTAACATCTCTAAATCATCTCTCCAGCCGCTTGGCCAGCAGTCTCTATGCCAGTTAGAGAGCTATAAATAAAAGCTTCGAATCTGAAAGGCAGCATGCCATCCTCTATGGTTTAAACATCAAACTCTAATCTTTAATGGACAATGCTTCCGTGGGCCAAGTGAATTTTCCAAAAAAAAAAAGACTTTTTTCTCCTCACACAAAATCATTTGAACATGTTAAGTAAAATAACCCTCCACTGTTGGGTTATGAAGATTTTTAGGTCCATCTAACCAGATCCCTTCGGGAGGTCAGGGAGGATATAGTGACAGATGAAAGGCAATGAAACTTTGAACCTCCTCCTGTAAGGATAATATGTTTATTATGAAACACGATATTCACTGCACTCTGCTTGGAGGACTGCATGAGATGCCCTCGTGCCATTATGCCTTATGTTGTTCTGTTGTGAAATATGATATTCATTGTGATGACTCTTCAATAAAGCAGCATGCTGTTTCCCGCTCCCTTCTTTTTTTATTTTGAATGGCCTCAGTTAGAGCTTACTTTACCCCTGAATGTTTAATACAGACATGTGCTTGCAGTCATCTCTGTCGTGCGGGTACGTGTGTGCCGGGTGGAGTTCACATCACCTCCCTTATCCCACAAGCTCCCCGTGGGACTGTGGTCTGCTGCCCTGCACCACATACAGCCCTGCTAGGGCAGTCTGGTGTCCAGCCCCTTCTCTCACTGGCAGTCTGGAATCTGAGGCCATGTTCTCACAGCTCTGAATCGGCCTGCAGCTTCAGTATCAGGTTGTATTTCTTGGAAGGATTTCTTTAGCTGGGCAGAAAGTGGGATAAGCAGTCAAGAACTCTGCCCATCTCTCCCCATCTCCAAGGCTCTCATCATTTCCCCTCTGGGCTTGCGCGGTAGTGTCTAAAGGCTGCCCTTCCTCCAGCAGCTGCCCAGCATTGCCATCCCGCCGTTCCCCATCAGTTCTGTTCTAAATCACAGACCTAACCACTGTTCAGAAGTCCTTTGAAGGCTACCCTGTTTGTACTGGCCCAGACTCGCTTCTGCATTGAGCGTGATGCAGAAGGCCTTTTGTATCCTGGACTCAGCCTGGTCTTCTCCTCACTCTCAGTTCTTTTCCTTTCCACTCAAAAGAAAGTCTGTCTCAAAAGCCTGCTGTACAGAGCCTGATTATTCCTCAGATGCGCCGAGCCCTGTCTCCTCTGCCTTTTCTCATCTTGCTTTCTCCTCTGAGGTACCCCTCTTTCCCAGTGATGCTGTATGCATCACTTCCTTTCCCTTCAGACAGGAAACATAGCGCATGTGCCTCTGTTAGTCTCTCTTGAGCTTGCACGTGTTTGCTCATTTGGAGACCCCCAGAGGCTTGTGTAGGACACTTGAGGTTCTATGATTGTAAGGCAGTCATTCAAACAGTAGACCGTGAACTAGAAATGACAGTGTCACTTGAAAAAACTAGAGGAAAATGGCTTTGGAGTTGAAAACTATTCCTCTCCATACAAGTTTTCCCAGCATTCCTACCTAGAGGATGTTTTTGACAAATGATGCTTAATTTTTACATCAAGCCAAAAAATTTTCTGTTTGATGTTAGCATGAGAAGAGTGAGAAAGAGTTCCCCAAACAGTGCTGAGTGGCAAACCCTGCAGCCTCCCAGTGCCCCAGGTTTTCTGGTTTTATTTTAATGCAGCAAGCTGCTTTATGAGATCTGCAGCCACTTGA
The DNA here is from genome assembly GCA_007570785.1 of Antilocapra americana. NCBI lineage: Eukaryota > Metazoa > Chordata > Mammalia > Artiodactyla > Antilocapridae > Antilocapra > Antilocapra americana. The sequence goes on along the minus strand of ML664243.1, from coordinate 3,475,836 downwards.
AATATGATTTACTACCAGTAAAAAGTTTCAAATGGATAATGAAGATTCAAGAATGAGACTCACAGTGTAGTGTAGTCAATTTTGTTCCTCTTGCTCTCCAGTACATCTCTGCCATTGAACTGAATTATTTATTGTAATTTATTTCAACCATGGAAAATAAAACTGTTTTCATTGTGATGTGCACTGTTAGATTCAGAATAGACACATCACAGGCAGTACTCTCAATTAATTAATCCTGAAGTTTCATTCCAACTTTATCTTCTTTCTTATAAGCTAGGAGACTGGCAGGTAATTCTTTCCCCGATAAACTATGATTAAAATGAATGTTTTGAGAACCAAGGGTGATGTTGGTAATGGAGAAAATTGAAACAACAGCAAAACTAGGTTGTGTATGTCCTTAGATTTTACTGTGGATGGAAGGGGTTTTTAAATATTCTAGGCAATTTATCACTTGGAGAAAATGCATCCCTGAACTTTCTGTAAGGAAGGGGTAGAGGAGGGGGTGCTCTGCTTTTGGATTCAGAACTATGCAATGCTAATATGACCAAAGCCAAGTGAGCTAACCAGTCCTGCAGTACCTTTATTAGTAAGAAATTTTTTTTCCTTTAAAAAGAAAAAAGCAAAGCTAGCATCATACGAAGGCCAAGAGGCAGGACTCCCAAATGATTTTTTAGAGGAGAATGGGTCACCTGTGTAATTGATTGCAATCTTGTTTCTTTGAAAAAGAGGCTCAGCTCATACATTTCATTTGATTTTTTTTTTTTTTCATTTAAAGTGCTCAATAGTTGTTTCTATTATGAGGCTGCAAAGACCCTAAGAGAACTTAGGGACATGCTTAACCTGTACACATGTACACCCGTGGCGGATTCATGTCAGTGTGTGGCCAAACCAATACAATATTGTGAAGTAATTAGCCTCCAATTAAAATAAATAGATTTATATTAAAAAGAAATAAATAAAAGATTTAATATAACTTGGGTGGTTGGGCTTCTTTAATCCAGGCAGAAGAACGTTTGCTTGTTTGTCCATTACTTTTCATTTTTCATAACATTCCACTAATGTCACATTGGTAGACAGCAAACGAAGAAACAATTGATTCTTTTTCCCTAAAGATGACTAGTATCTAATTTGAGGAGGATCACATTTCAGTATTTGCTGTGCACATGGCCTCAAGAACAGCGCCTGGTAATGACAGCAACTCCCTTACTTCCATAAGCCCTGAAAACCTGGAAGCTTTCCCTCCTTCAGAACATTCAGATTCTTCCAGATCCTGGATCTCCAACCAGGGCGTGGGGCTGTGGGAGAGGGGCAGAAGGCTTCTCTGCTTTTACAGGCTCTACTGCACTGTCGTTTTTGTTCTGTGGTTACTGCTGTTGCTATGGCCAGCCTTCCACCTCCTCTCCCACCTGGCCTTCCCAAAGGCCAGCCACAGGCACCAGGGGACTCCTGAGACCCCGGAGCTCCCCTCAAGTGTTCGGTGTGCTTATCGATTGTTACGCAAAACGTCAGCAGCTCATTACCTCAAAATCAAAGGCAACCTCGCTTGGCCGGCAGTACACGTAATTTTATATCCTACACCCCTCTTCTTATTATTGCCCCCCAGCCCAGCAGATGAAGGCACCCTGTTCTACAGACACACACTCTTGGCCACAGCCCTGATCAGCCTCGCTTTGTCCTCTCTCTAGCCCTGCCCAGGTCTCAGCACAGAGATGCTTTGTCTTCGACTCTCATCTTTTCTCTGGTCTCAGGGCTTCCCTGCTGGCTCAGGTGGTAAGGAATCTGCCCGCAATGCGGGAGACTTGGGTTTGATCCCTGGGTAGGGAAGATCCCTTAGGGAAGGGAAGGGCTACCCACCCCAGTATTCTTGCCTGGAGAATCCCCGTGAACAGAGCCTGGAGGGCTGCAGTCCATGGGGTCACAAAGAGCCAGACATGACTGAGCAACTAACACTTACACTTTTCTTTTTTTTTTTTTTGGTATATAATTATTTATTTATTTATTTTTCTTTACATTATTGTGTTGGTTTTGCCATACGTTGACATGAATCTGCCATGGGTATACATGTGTTAGTTCCCCTTCCAGAACCCCCCTCCCACCTCCCTCCCGATTCCATCCCTCTGGGTCATCCTGGTGCACCAGCCCTGAGTGCCCTGTATCAAGCATCAAACCTGGGCTGGCGATTGATTTCACATATGATAATTTACATGTTTCAATGCTGTTCTCCCATATCATGCCACCCTTGCCCCCTCCCATAGAGTCCAAAAGACTGTTCTATACATCTGCGTCTCTTTTGCTGCCTCGCATACAGGGTTATCACTACCATCTTTCTAAATTCCATATATATGCGTTAGTATACTGTATTGTTGTTTTTCCTTCTGGCGTACTTCACTCTGTATAATAGGCTCCAGTTTCGTCCACCTCGGTAGAACTGGATTCAAATGTATTCTTTGTAATGGCTGAGTAATATTCCATTGTGTATGTGTAACAAGCTTTCTGATCCATTTGTCTGCTGATGGACATCTAGGTCACTTCCATGTCCTACACTTTTCTTTTGTTTAAACGAAAGCTGCCTTCTCAGGCCCTCCTTCCACCATCCTTTGGAGAAGACAAATTACTCTTGTCCCGTTCCCATTTCCTTGATCAACAAGCAGCAAAGCTGCAGTGTCACTAAAATGCCATGCAGCCCTGAACCAAGAGGCCAGGAGAGAGAGGGGAAAGGTGAGGTTCCCTGAGTACATTAAGGGTTTGATCCCTGCCGGCCGGAGTTCTGTCATCACTGCAGTCTGGATTGGATGGGGAGCAGGAGAGAGGAGTTGGGATTTGTTTCACCTTCTTCTTAAATTTTGTGGAATATTTTTTAGTTTTATCAGTATACTCAAAGAACATTAACAATGAAAAATGTTCACTCTATAGAGAGTATTTTAAATTGAAGAAAATTAGTTTAATTTCCTAATCCTTTCTCCTATGTTTGTTTAAATTGCTGTATGCCTGAGTGGGAGGGAAACCAATGGTTCAAAGGACCATTTTCCAGAGACAATCTATTAATTATGTCTACTGCTGGAAGAAGCACAAGCTGGACTCAAGATTGCCAGGAGAAATACCAATAACCTCAGATATGCAGACGACACCACCCTTATGGCAGAAAGTAAAGAGGAACTAAAAAGCCTCTTGATGAAAGTGAAGGAGGAGAGTGAAGTTGGCTTAAAGCTCAACATTCAGAAAACTAAGATCATGGCATCTAGTCCCATCACTTCATGGGAAACAGTGTCAGACTTTATTTTTCTGGGCCCCAAAATCACTGCCGATGGTAATTGCAGCCATGAAATTAAAAGATGCTTACTCCTTGGAAGGAAAGTTATGACCAACCTAGATAGCATATTGAAAAGCAGAGACATTACTTTGCCAACAAAGGTCCTTCTAGTCAAGGCTATGGTTTTTCCAGTAGTCATGTATGGATGTGAGAGTTGGTGAAGAAAGCTGAGCGCCGTAAGAATTGATGCTTTTGAACTGTGGTGTTGGAGAAGACTCTTGAGAGTCCCTTGGACTGCAAGGAGATCCAACCAGTCCGTCCTAAAGGAGATCGGTCCTGGGTGTTCATTGGAAGGACTGATGTTGAAGCTGAAACTCCAGTACTTTGGCCACCTCATGCGAAGAGTTGACTCATTGGAAAAGACCTTAATGCTGGGGAGGATTGAGGGCAGGAGGAGAAGGGGAAGACAGAGGATGAGATGGCTGGATGGCATCATTGACTCAATGAACATGGGTTTGGGTAGACTCTGGGAATTGGTGATGGCAGGGAGATCTGGCGTGCTGCAATACATGGGGTCACAAAGAGTCGGACACGACTGAGCAACTGAACTGAACTGAACTGATTCATCTTGAGAGGCTGAAGATACAGTAACCAGATTTATAAAAACTCTAGATAGGAGGCAAAAAGGTCTCCTGCAGACTCACCAGGAACCCCTTCCCTGGATTCTAATCACAGGGACTTCAGTAGCTGCCTGACTTCTGAGCAAGTGGTCGAGTGGCCAAACAGAGGACACACACATGGGCAGAGTGTCTGGGAGGCCTTCTGAGGGTGGGAGAAGGAGCCGTGGCCACTCATACTGCCACCTCCACTGCCACAGGCCTGGGCCTTGCCCACGGGCAGCCTCAGGGTGTCAGGCAGCAGCCTCCAGACTTGGGCAGACCTGTGGGCAGGTCCTGGTCCCACTTCACATCACGGTAGCTGATAGCTGTGATGCCTGGAGCAAGTCCCTGACTTGCTCAGGACTTTAGCTTCTTAGACTATGAAATGGGGATAATGTCTCCCTCAGGGTTGGCTGGGAGTTGCAGACTGTGTACATATGCCTCACAGAGTGCTGAGCACCCAGGGGCTTTCTGCAAACATATCTTGTTTTTATCGGGCAGAGAGAAACCTCATCAGGCACAGCTCACTCTTAGGTGGAAATACCTGTCAGTAAAAAAGATGGTGCCTCAGCCTTTAGCCTTGGTGATCTAAAAGGCCCTAGAGATGTCTTCCAGGCAGCTGCTGGCTAGAGAGGCACCAGTGGCTTAGAAGTGTTCTCAGGCTCTGCACACAAAAGCAAGATCCTTGGAAACAAATAGTGTATTAATTTAGATATTTACCAATTCCAGGTTTTAGCCGAGGGCTGAGGCCAGAACGTTTTCTGTGTAGTTCCCTTTCAGCTCTGTAGCTCTTTATACTTTAGTTGATATTTCACTCGTCCTTTCCCATTCTTTCATTTATTCATCTGTGCATTCATTCTGTCATCCAGTAGCTATTTCCTGAGGTTCTGGTAGGTGCCAGATGCCACACGAGGCAGGAGGGATACAGAGAAATGTCCCTCATGGTCCCAGAATGGTAGAAGGTTGAAGACCAATCTCCCTAACACCACACTGCGGTCATCACCCGGTACCCACTCAAGCCACACTTCTCAGCCATCCTTCTCCTCCCAGCATCTAGACCCATTGAAACTGCAGTGTCCTTAGAAAGAGTCCATCCAGCACAAGCCACGTCTATGCTACATCTATGTCTGCATCTGCAGTGAGAGCACGCTGCAGGGGAAGTGTGAGCCACACACTGGAATCCGCACGTCCACTGTGCTGACCTCCCATGTTAGGGCAGAAACGCAGAAGAGCTGACAAGTGAACAAGGTCCATGTAACACAGCCCTGCTTTGTTTTATTTCTCCAGATCAGATATTCGTCAAGTAGCTTCATGTTTTATTTAGAAGGTTACAAGTTTTCAGAAACACTATCACTCAAAATCCATACTGATACATGTGCCAGACCAAACAGAACTGATTTTTGTACTGTTTTCTATTTTTGCTTTTTTTTTTTTTTTTTTTGGCAGCAGGAGGTAGGGGATATTGTTTTCACTTTTACTGCAACTCCCAGTGAGGTCAGATAATTGTGAGGAGAATATAATCTGGCTTATCTGTCCACAATCAAGACATGGAATCGGGTGGTTCCTTGAGCCATGAGATTCCGCTGGGTCAGGCCAGGCAGGGCCACCACGGTGGAGCAAAGCAGCAGCAGGAATGATTGAGAGCCTATGAGAGAAGTCAGTCTTCACCGTGGCCCTGCGAGGTAGTTGTTACAACCTCTCATTTTATATGGAAAGAAATAAAGCCTCAGAAAAGAGAAACAACTTGCCCAGCATCCCAGGTTACACAAGTGGCAGGGCCAGATTTGGCCTTACTTCTGACTGGTCCAAGGTCTGTCCCTATCAGACCAATGTTGGTTTTGCTTCATTGATAGAGGTTTTCTACAAACTTGGCCCAAGCCGCCTGGAAGGAAGAAGGGGAATAAGGAAGCAGCACCTGATAGTGCGGTGTCTGGTTTGGCCAAGTGGACTAAGCCACATGACCCCCCCTTCCCAAGTGGCTGGGCAGACCAGCTGCTTAGGATAATACGGTGGATAATGTGTATGCTTCTTGGACACAGGCTCTGGAAAATGTAGCCTGGCTTGGGCCAGTTTGAGATGGCCATTCCAGCCATGCCTGTGGGTGGTGAGCAGAGGCTGGCAGAGGGGAGGCCCCGCTCACACAGCCTTCCATGTACTCGCACTGATGGCGCTTTGTGACTCAGCGCAGGCTGGAGTGGGCCGCTGCAGAGATGGCAGAGCTCTTTCCTTTCAGTCCTGACTTGCTCCATCCATAACCACCAGAGATTCTACGATACCTGGAGGAGGTACTTAAGCATTTCACCCAGGATTCTTCCATATGGGGCTTGGGAACCTTTCTCCAAAGGGATTTGCTATACCGATTGAACTGTTTCCCCTTATCCTCTCAGATTATTAGAAAAAAGAACTGTGGAAGTGAGTTGCCATGTCAGTACCCTTTGAGTGGATTTGCTCACTAATTTCCATTTTTCTGAAAGAGTGAAAAAAAAAATCATCTGTTTTAGCCAACTTTATTTTTAGAAAAGTATTTTATTCAAACATCCCCTTACTTATTACAGACATAAATACATGCATTCAGACAAATGAATCCACGGGAGAACCGTATAAAGTAATTGGCACATCACTTCAGCATGCTTTGTCAGTTACTGGAGGAGTTTGGTGCCTCTAACTTTAATCTTTTCCATTAAAATATCCATTCTGCCTTCAGATTGTGAAACCCGTAATATTTTAGGCTGTCTCCATGGATCTGTTAGTTTTGCTTGTCAATTTAATTTGTGGCTCTATGACTTTGGGTGGCTTGTTAGATTGTCTACAGAAATACATGATCTGCAAATGATGTTCAGTATGCCAGTATAAGACCCAACCTCTCCCCAGAGACACTGGACATATAATGAATGTGTACTGACAGCTTTCATTTGCAATCGGCCTCTTAGGATGATGATGATGATGTGTGGAACAGCAGATGTTTAGAGCTCATCGGTGTTGATTTTATATATATATACCTTAAATGGGCTTCCCTGGTGGCTCAGATGGTAAAGAATCCCCCTACAATGCGGGAGACTTGGGTTCAATCCCTGGGTTGAGCAGATTACCTGTAGGAGGGCATGGCAACCCACTCCAGTATTCTTGCCTGGAGAATCCCCATGGACAGAGAAGCCTGGTGGGCTACAGTCCATGGAGTCACAAGAGTCGGACACGACTGAGCGACTAAGCACACACACACATACACATACATTAAATGTTTATAACACTTCTCACTTTTTGCAGCACCTGTTATGTCTACCATCTCATTTGATTCTCATTTGATTCCCTGAGCTTCCTGGTACTGGATTATCATTTCCCTCTTTATGGGTAATGAAACTGAGACACAGAGAGAGAGGTTCAGTGACTTGCCTGAGATCACAGGGTAAATTGAGTTGCAAAAATGCCAGAGGACAAAGTCAGATGTCACCAAAGCCTAGTCTGGGTGGTGTGTGTAGTAGACTTTGCCACATAATTGCTGTTTTCCCCTGCCTTCCTTCAGGGAAAGGAGCTCTGAAGCAGTGAAACAGGAAGGACTGGAGATGAGGGGTATAGTGTCCAAGAAGCAGAAACTGTAGCATCCGCTTCACATGGGTGACCAGAGCTTGCTTCATCGCTCTCTGCCAGGCCTGTTGCAGCAGCCTCATCTCTGGCCTCCCTGTTGTACTTTCACCTGCACGTTCCATGTGTCCCAGAGGGCACTCTCCTAAGCACACTTTTGAGCATGTCTCTCTTGAGGTGCGAATGGCCAGATTCTCCGTTGAGGTCTCCCAGCCTGCACTGGGGTCTTGCTGCTGGCCCATCTCCCTTCTCCCCACCACACTGCATTCCTTAGCATTGCAAAACCCTCTGGGTTCTGGCCCAGTCTCCTTTTTCTCTGCTTAGAACATGATTATGATGAACTCCGTAACTGTGACCTTCTCTGAGGAGTCTTCCCTAATTCTCAAGGACCCAGAAGTATCTGTCTTTCCACTACTTACCCACAGCATCTTTGCCCAGCCCTGGTTCCTCTTATCTCTGCTGAGTAGTTCCAGGAAGCTTTTAGCTCCTCAAGGACAGAGGTTGTGGTAGATGTCTATGTTCTCTTACCCCTCCCAGGGATCTTGCAGACTTGGAATTTAAGAAAATGGATGAGTATGACATGCAGGAGTAGGACTTTCTTGGTGGTCCAGTCGTTAAGACTTTGCCTTCCAATGCAGAGGGTGTAGGTTCAATCCCTAATGGGGAAGCTAAGATCCCTCATGCCTTGTGGCCTAAAAGCCAAAACAGGAAACAAAAAATTCAGTAAAGATTTTTTAAAAATAAGCAATGTAGGAGTGAAGTGAGTGAATGAATAAATTTAGTGTATAAGGAACGAATGAAAAGATTTTTAACAGCCTGAGCCAGCAGGAACCATGACTTCCAGGGTGAGATGGCCTGGGTTTGAACCCCTTTGAGGGGGTCGTGGAGAGATGTAGCCCCTCTATAACTTGACCATGTCTTTGGTGAAATGAGAGCCTCAAAAGTGAGCTGAACTTTTTGCCTGGTGACCCAGTAGAGAGGAAAGCACATCTGGGCTGAGAGGTAGGAAATGATCCCCTTGGGCCTGTGGCCTCTGACTTCTCCCACCCAGAAGGTTCTCACCAAACGTTTCAGTAGGGGTAGCTCTTCTTAGGGAGCTGAGAGCCTTTGCCAAGAGTTCCCATAGGCAGCATTATAGACTTCCAGCATCAGAGCTGTTTGTCCGGCAGGTGCCCTCATGGCTGGTGGGTGGATGTGGTGGGTAGAAGTGAGCGCATAGAAGGCCTGGGATTGGGGGATCTCAAGCCAGGGCGCCAGTGTTTTTGTGTAACTTTGTCTTCTAGATGATGTCCGTCCTCATGAACACCATTGTCTTTGAAGACTGTCGGAACCAGTGGTCAGTATCCAGGCCTCTCCTGGGGCTCATCCTCCTCAATGAGAAGGTGAGTGTGGCTGCAGGGAGGCCCCCAGGAGGCAACCACAGGAGGAGGGAGCAGCCAGATACCAGGCCAGGCTGTGACAAAGACGGGAGCCAGCCAAGCGTGAGCGGGCACCCTGAGCACCCAGGACAAGGCCGTATGCCCCCAGAAGGCCCTTTCCCAGAGGCCTCAGATAGCCTTCAGTTAAGTGGACGCCTCAAGCTAGCTTTTCTGGAACCCAGAGCCCCACACTAGGCAGGTGGTTTGCTCAGCAGTGCTTCCAGCTCACCCTCACTCCCCTCCCTACTCCAGGAGATTCTGGGCAACAGTCCCTTTTGCCCTTTCCTGGGCCTCCTTCCTGATGTGGGATCCACACTGCCCTCAATGGTAGCAGCCCCCCGATACAGAGGCAGCACCTGTTATCCAGACCCCCAGTCTCCAGTCCTTAGGTGCACACGCCACTCTGGGACGCCTCCCAGGTCCCCCAGCTTCCCCTGGAACCCACCCCTGCCTCCCCAGCAGTCAGTAGGAACAGTGCATTACTGCTCGGGAGAATGAATTGTCTATACAATAAGAGAGTACTGGGGAAAAAGACAGTGAGATCAGAGACAGCCGCATACATTAAAATTCAAACTGAAATCCCAGCCTTGGAAGGAAACTAATAGAAGAAGAAAATATATCAAAAAGAGAAGAGCTGTCTCATCATTCACCTGTGCTGAAGTATCCAATTTTAGCCACATTCAATAGCACTGTCATTCATCTTCCCTTGGTGTTATTGTGATTTAAATCCAAGCTCTATAAAAGAGAGCAGTTCTTTTAAAATGATTGAGAGGGAATAAGGGCAAATTCAGTGTTTAGAAAAAGCTTATGACATCACAATATTATACTTTACTGATGGAGGCAATATTTCATGGTTTGGGATGAAAAACTAATAATTTTCTATTTGGTGTGAGTCACTGCATCATTATAAAAGGGAAAAATAAGTAGTTTTGTGCATTCCCAATCTTGTTCAGGAAGACATTGTGGTTTAAGTATAATGCCTCTGATATATAGTATTTAAGTATTAGTCTGACTACATATTAATTACGTGTGTTTTTGATGTGAACTGTTTTAATGTATGATGAAAATTAAATATCATGCTGTTTGGGCCTGGAAGGATAAACACATGACTAGGCAAACGTCTCTTTGTGCTGAAATTAGGCTGTTTCCAGTGATTAGGAACTGCCTTCAGCACGAGAGTGTGTGTGTGAAAGCCCACGCCTCCGCGGAGAGAGAAGGGCTGAGCGGTTCTTTGTGACCAGGTGTGACAGGGATTTCCTCTGGTGTCAGACAGCTCTCCCAGAGCTAAGCGAGCCCCTGAGGGGCCCTACCTCAGCCAGATAGACCCGCCCTGACCCGGGAGTGCAGGCACTTGGGGGCACAGAGCCTGGGGTGGTTGAGAAGCAGTTCACTAGAGCCACGGAAGACAGAGAAGCAGGAGGAGGGACCCGGGGCTGGCCTCAGCTGCCCGAGTGCTCCCTGGTTAAGTTCTTCCCTCAACCTAAGAGGCCCTTCCTCTTCCAGCCTTTCTGTGATTATTGTTGATGAGAGGAAGACCTTTATGTGCTTGATCCCCCACACAGGAGGCGAGGACTCCATCAGCCTAAATTGTTCTGTGACAATAAAGCAATTGTAGCAAGAGATTTTATGAGAGGGGATAATACAGTTTATACTCAGGAATGTCTCTCTTGCTCTGGTTTTCTCTCGAGCCTTAACGTTCAGAGTGGACCCAGACCGAAGCCCCTTTGAGAGTTAGGAGCCCTGAGCACTTCCAAGCTGGTCTAGCCCTCCCCCACAGCTCTCTTCAGGCCCAGTTTGGAGCCGGACCTCTGACACTTGCTCTGTCTCCCAACAGTATTTCAGTGAACTGAGGGCAGGTCTGATAAACAGCCAGCCTCTCCCCAAGCAGGAGGTACTTGCCCAGTGCTTCAGGAACCTGATGGAAGGAGTGGAGCAGAACCTGTCTGTCAAGAACAGAGATAGGTGAGTGACACCCAGTAGTTCAGCATCTCCGGGAGATGGATATTCCAGAATTGCACATAACACAGCTCATGTACTGATGTGGCTTTTCTGTTATACCTTGTAATCCTTGGCTCAGTTTAGTTCCATCCAGTATGGGTATTTGCTTTCTTCCAAGCAGCATGCTAGGCACTATAAAGGATGCATGCATGCTAAGTCGCTTCAGTCGTGTCCAACTCTTTGCCACCCCAGGGACTGTAGCCCACCAGGCTTCCTCTGTCCACAGGATGCTCCAGGCAAGAATACTGGAGTGGGTTGCCATGCCCTCCTCCGAGGAATCTTCCTGACCCAGGGATTGAACCATATCTCCTGTGTCTTCTGCATTGCAGGCAGATTCTTTACCACTGAGCCACTGGGGAATAAAGTGCAACTTTTGCCCTTAAGCAGTTTATAATCCCACAGAAAAAATTACTTATTGAAAGGTTAAAAGAAAGAAAGAGTTAGAATTGCTATGAAGGACAAAGAAAGGCTTCCTGACATTTGAATAAACATGCACTCTGAGGTCAGACAGATTCCAATTTAAATTTTATTCCTTTATAAGCTGTGTGGCAGTGAGTAAGGCAGTCAACTTCTCTGATCCTCAGTTTTCTCACTAGTAAAACAAAGATGATGATAATTGGCTGTGACATTTAGATGACAGAATATAATAAACATGGTACCTAGGACATAGAGTAAACAGTAAGTAAGTAAGTAGTTCCTTCCTCTGTCTGACCTTTAAATGTGGTTGGTTTTGCAAGAACAGAGACAGGTAAGTTGCCAGTGAGATCTTGATGAGGAACACAAATTTGTCACCTATGCTTGAATTCATTCATTCATTCATTTAGTTCACAAAATTTTGTTGAGAATCTGCTGTGTGCCAGGCATGAAGGGTACCAGTGGGGAGCTAACTGTTCCACGGTTTTGCCCTCATGGAGCTTCTAGTGGCAGAGACAGACATGATGAATGATGGAGAGAAAAAATGTTTTCAGGGAAAAAAAACTAAATGGTATGCCATTGAAATGCAAAGTATTAATTGCCCCATAGCCACAGGCCAAATCTGGGCCTTGGTAATACAAGGCCAAGTCAGACGGACTCGGTGGACATGTTCCCTTTACTGCTTGTTCCACGCCAAGATCCTGTATCAGGCAAACGAGCAGCCAGGCTAGGAGGAGAAGAGACTTAGTGAAGGAAGGGGAGGTGCCTTGCTAGGTGCCTGAAGGGGGAAATTGCTTTGCCCGAGGCTTGGAAGTTTGAGTACCACCTCCTGAGCAGCTCTGTGAAATGGTGTCAGATGAGTTCCTTGTTTAGTGAGAGGACTAGCTAGCAAGGACAAGGTATTTTCCACATGCCAGGCAGGATGCTGAGCACTTACAGGCATTGTCTCTCTTAACTCAGTAAATTCTTACTTCCCACAGTCCCATAAGGTAGCTCTCATGTGAGGTACCAAGACGGAGGTTAAGTATCCATCTGAGATCACCAGATAAAAAGTAGTAGAGTCAGGATCTGAACCCAGGTGGTCTTACCCAGTGCCCCCTCTTTTGGCAGCACTGAGTTTGGTTTTCTCATCTGCAAATGAGGATCCTAACACTTGCTCTGGGGAAGACTTGTGATGATTAAATGAATTTATATGTAAACACAACATAAGCGTTTTGGTTCTTTTCTTTATATTCCTTACTATCTATGTGTAATTCGACTTTTAAAAATAATTCTTCAGTGGTACAACCACAGAACACACACCCCTCAGAATGATTAGAGTGTCTTTGCTGATAACCCTTATTTTTCTGGGAGGGGAAGGGGAGGAGCTACGGTGGCTGTGAAACAGGAGGAGGGAGTTCCGCCAGGACCCTCTCCAGGGTCCTGAACTCCGCTACCAGAGGTCCACAAAGCTTCAGCCTTGCCACTGCCCTCAAGCCTTTCTTCCTCTTCCCACAGGTTCACCCAGAACCTCTCTGTCTTCAGAAGAGATATGGCCGAGGCCCTGCGTAGTGATGGCAGCACCGAGCCACTGGACATGATGAGCTGACTGGACTTCTGCCCGTGTGCCGAGAGGCCTTCATCCAGAGACGTCTGGGTCTGGATCCCAGGATAGTAATATTGGCTAGCCCAGGAGAATCTATTTTTCAAAACAAACAAACAACAACAAAAACCCTACCTTTTTATAAGTCTGGCCTAATTATAAGAATTTATAATAGTGCACAAACAATGTAAATTCAGTCTTTGCACTGAAAAAAAGCAGATGTGTTTTCAGTCTTTCTATATAATATTATCTTTGTTCTTATAGTGCTCTGAAAGGGTGTAGAAACAATATTTAACCAAAGAACATAATAAACCAGGTTTGCGGCTCAGTGTTTACTAGTTAATGGCTCTGCGATCAAGGTGGTGAGTTTGTGGAAGATGCAGCCTTCAATGTGGATCCTGGATTGAGACAAATACCATCTGAACCTGTTAAATTAGTAGTTTGTTATTAGTCTCATCTGGAAAAGCAGTGTTGGAGCTCTGAGCTGTGGGCATTTCAAACGAGCCTGGGAGCTCTGTAAAGCATCCCACAGGACTGCACACAGACCTCTCTGCCTCAGCAGCGTCTGATAAAGTTGAGAGACAGTAACGCAATTAAATGACTTACAAACAACGTTTGCTTTTCACTGGCATAAATCTGAAGTGGTTTAGTCTAGAAGAATTAAGCTTTGCAATTACTGCCTGCAGAGATATTTCTTCAGAAGGAGTAGGTAGCCCCGGCAAGTAGTTCTGGGTGCTACTAGCACCCAGTCCTTCTGCCTCCATTTAATTTTTAAGATAAGCAGAGGTATCCAATTAAAATGTAGATTCAAAGCCACTTGCCTTCTTGAGCCACCCAAAATGGTTCTAGATGCTAAACTATAGATTTTCAGAGGATGAGGATCAGCTGGTTTTCATCTTGCCACAAAAACTCTTTGTACTATGGGGACTGCAACTCAACACAAACCCAGGACAGGGAGAAGGCCTTTACAGTTTGTGATGGATGATAACTAGGCTATTAATTTGAGATTGTCACTGGCAGATGACTTTGGTATCTCACTGCTCTGTCTTCATGATTCAGGCTTATAATAAATATTATTCCCTTTATTTCTGATAAGACATGAAAGGTTGGCCTTACTGTTGAATAAGTAAATCCACAGGCTCCTGTTATCTCATTTCTCAGACTAGTTATTTCCTGAAAATGTTCTTGATAGTTGAGTTTTATAACAGGCTTGTCACATAAAAGCAAAGTTACCCAAGTTTATCTAAAAATTTGTCTTCCATATGTGAACTCAGGAAGTCAGGGAAAAGTGTGTTCTAGGTAGGGTTATTTCTGGTATCTAATGGAGAAGTAAGCCTCAGCCTTACACTATGTTTCATTATCAGTAGGATAAATAATTTTCCATGAGAAGGCAAATTCTGAACTTCAAAAAACTTCAACTTTTTAGAGAAAATCTGATTTGAGAATTTTCTCTTTCTCAGGGGCTAATTATGCATACTACCCATCCCAAAAAATCCTTCATAGAAAGCCTATCCCATTCTGGCACTTGTTTTTTTTTTAAAGGTTCAAGACCTGGAAGTTCCCTGGTGGCCTAGGGAACTGTTGTTAGGATTCTGGGCTTCCACTGCCATGGCCCATGTTCAATCCCTGGTCAGGGAGCTGTGATCCCACAAGCTGTGGGGCATGGCCTAAATAAAAAATAAAATGTTCCAAGACCTAAAAGCACCATGTTATTTGCATTAAAACGCTCACAAGAAAATCTCCATGTGCGCTTGCTTTTCTTGACTAGGTCACCAGAGGTCGCCTGGTGGTTGTCTCAGCAGCCAGGGCAGGCTCCATCTTGGCCTCTGAAGCTCCCTGGGGAGGAGGGCTTGTCAGGCCCACCCACCCCCGCCTCAGCAGGCCCGCTCACAGTGCTGGGCATGCAGAGCACCTCTGGAGGCAGTGTGCCAGGCAGGAACTCTCAGCTAGGGGACCACGCCCTCAGTCCTCACCTTAGCCCCCTTGTCAGATGAGGAAGCTGAGGCTCAGAGGTGGTACCCAGCTTACACAGCATTATTTGATCCCAGGTCTGTGTCACCTCACAGGCATTCTTGAGTTCTTTTCCAAGACCTATATTTGAGAATGGTAAGTTGAAACTAGTTAATGTTTACATCAATTTCCATGTGTTTTTCAGAACTCTATTGCTAGATAACAAATTACCCCAAAACACAGTGCCTTCTCCAGTTAGATCCCTGGGTCAGGAAGATCCCCTGGAGAAGGGAATGGCCACCCACTCCAGTATTCTTGCCTGGAGAATTCCATGGAAAGAGGAGCCTGGCGGACAACAGTCCATATGGTGGCAAAGAGTCAGACACAGCTGAGCAGCTAATGCTTTCATAGCGGCTTAAACAGCACTGCCTATCTCACAGTTCTGCAGATGCTCTGCCTCTGGGTCTCCCAGGCTGTGGTGGGTCTTATAGGCCAGGTCCCTGTTCACCATGAGGCTCGCTGGGACGGACCTGCTCCCACACACCCTCGTGGCTGTGGGCAGGAGTCCGCTCCTCATGGGTTGGTGGACTGAGCCTCAGCTCCCATCCAAATGGCCTCTCCACAGGCTGGCTCACAGCACAGTATCTTACTTTACCAGAACAAGGGAGAACACAGCACCCTGAAGTCACAGCCTCTCCTAACCTAACTGCAGCAGGGCACCCATCACTTCTGTATTCTCTTCATTGAAGTCCAACCCCCAGGAGCAGACTGCACCCAGGGGGAGGGGTCATACACAGGAAGGGATCTTCTAGCCTCTACTCTTACCTGGCCTTTACTGGAGAGGTCAAGTTTGGCTAAAGGTTTCTCCCCAGGAATCTGGAACAGAATCCTGATCTTCCTAGGAAGGCTAAGTTCCATTCTGTGCCCTTTCTGAGGGAGGAAAGGAGAGTGAGGAAGCTGGGATGTTTCCACACACACAGTCCCGCAGGAACCGCACCCACCCTCCCCTTCTCCTAGCCTTGCCAGAGTCAGCCTCGGTCAGGGATCATAGGGAGGACTCTTGAGGACTCTTGGAGTTCCATGTGGGAGTTCTTCAGGGTCATCCCATCCCAAGGATGAAGCCAGTACCCAAGGGCACACCCCATCTTGCAGAACCCACACAAAAGAGAACTATTATAGTTGGATCTGTTACCTGCTCCAATCAGATCACAGGTGTAACCTAACTCACACTCAGCAACAGGAAAAAAACAAATGGCTTCAGCAGGTCCTCAGGGTCTAACATTCAACCAGCCCCCCCCCCCCAACCCAGGGTGAGGAGGAGAGGAAGGCGGGGGCCCCTGCCGGCACACCTCACCCTTCTGATGAGCTCCTCGGTGCTAATATGTCTCGTCTACGCAGTGTCGGGTGCTAGGTAAGCCAACAGCTTCAGCTGATAGTCAAGCAGGAAACAGTTTGAAGGTATCGACTGCAAGGCTTTCGCCTTCTACACAGCCTTGAGAACCTGACCGCTGAGAGCTGTACCCTGCTTGTGTTCTAGATGCTCCTGTCTCTTCTGTGCTTCCCCATCAGGCTTCTCTAGAACAGGGGATGAGGGTGCTGCGCTGTCTGGTGATTGGAGCAGCCAGAAAAGCCCTCTTGGCCCCTCCCCAGACTCCCTTCCACTGGCCCTGCAACCCAGAAGGGCCTTTTCATTATGGTGCTGGGAGCCCCTTTCAACACGTGCAGCTGACCTGGCATAGCTGCAAGCTGAGCTCAGTGACTCGGTTAACAGAGAGCTGAGTGAGAACAAAGCACAAGGTGGGCGTGGTGAGAGAAACTGGGGAAACTGAAAGATGGAAGCCAGTCCAGTGGTGTAGAGGAGGCAACGTTTGGGAGAACCCAGCACCTTATGGTGAGGAGGGAAAGCGCCTGAAGAGCAGAGCGGGGCAGAGTAGAAAGGGAGAAAGTAAAAATCTCAAGATGAACATTAAATAATTGGAACCACTATCATTGAATGAGCAGCCACTAAGCATTGCAAATCAAGATATACCAATAAGAAAGTCAAGTAAGGATTATCCCCATTTTAGAGGTGACAAAACAGATGAAAAGACTAACCTGAGCCACAGAGCTAAGAAGTTGACGAACCAGGATTCAAAGTCAGGTCAGCCTGACTCCAAAACTCCTGTTTCTTTTCTACTAACATCCCTTAAGCTAGATACTTCACCACCAGGCTTTGGAGACAGTTGGGTGGGGAGGTGAATATAGACCCACTGGGACCCCCAGATGGGGGTGGTCACTCCCCAAGAAAGCCCAGTCCAAAACCTGGGCCTCTTATGTGCTGCGTCTGTGGGTTCTGCCACCAATTCACCCTCCTCCCTCCTTTATAAAATCATTCTTGAGACTTTTTAATGTTTTATTGAGGTGTAAGTTTACGATGACAGCAAACCTTTCAAACTACAGCAAGAGTAACCTGCCTCCTTGGCATATTAAAAAATAATGTTAGTGTCGGTTTTTACGTCCCATAGTTTGGATTGCTGATAAGAGCGCTTCCTTGACAAGATTCTCTTTGAGGTTTACAGAAAGCGTAATAAAATATGTAAGTTACATTTCCACAAACAAAAGCTATAACATAAGTTATTTATAAGTGTGAGATACAAACAGTATCACGATAAATAAACCATAAAGGGTACCTGCAACATCCATCTTAATGTAATTTACCCAACAAAAGTGTTGAAACAAAGTCAAATTTAGTAGAGAAATCTGTCAGGAAGAAAGGAAAGTTGTAAAACACAAAAGGGGAAAAATGGCTGACAGGGGGGTGAGGGGGGCAGGCAGGAAGCAAGGGCTCGAGATTGGTGCACCTCTGAAGGCTCTGCCTGCCCAGCCCTCACCCCGGGGGTTTGCACAGTGCCAGCAAGCCCAGCCCGCCACGGACCCCAGGGGGAAGGACTCTCCCCTCCCCTCCCCAGCGCTAGGCCTCACCCCCTCTCTCCTAGCCTGCATGCATGCCGTTGCCAGCCTCCCTGCCAGGGTCTCAGTCTGACTCAGCACAAGGCTCCTGGAGCATTCCTTCACTCACTCATTCACCTTCCACAGGTAAAGCAGTGAATGTGCCTCCAGAGAGCTGGTGAGCAGGGTAAAGAAGGTCAGTTCCAAAGACAAGGAGGCAATGATGAAAATAAGCACGGATAACTGATGGCTGGGGGGAGGGAGCTGCTTTAAAGGATGGGCAGAGAGGCAATAGGTGACCTGGGTCCTCAAAGGTGGAAAGGCACCAGTCGTGGGCGGGGCTGGGAGAGACAGATGCTGAACTGAGTGGATGCGAATTCCTGGACATACTCTGACCCCTTCTTCCTTATCCCTCACCTGCCCTTGCAGTGTGCTATTCGGTTTAATAACACAAACTCACTCGTCTTGGCCCTCCAGTGGGCCCTGGGCCAGCCCCACCACCACCACCATTCTGCCCTGGAAGCACTCCCAGGCCAGGGGGGCAGACAAAAGGGAGCCCACCACAGCAGCTCTCACCCTGCCCCTGAGCTCCTTTCCTAGACTGCCCACTCCTTTCCTATGGCGTAGAATCTTGACTACCTGCTCCCAGAGGAAACACGGGGGTATGCAGTAAAGGCAAAAGCATGGGCTTTGTAGTCAAGATACTCCTGGGTTCAAACCCCAGCTCCAGTCCTTCCCCCCACATGCCCCTGGGCTAGGGATGTCATATCCATAAGCCAAATGTTTCATAAGTCCCATGGCAGGGAAGAAGGGGGTGTTCAATGGTTCCTGAGCAGCACCAGGTGGCTTTTGCCTTCCTCCTGCTGGCAGAGGTCTTTCAGGCCTCCTGAGGAAGGTTCTTCCCCTGGTGAGGGTAGCGGTAAGGGGGAAGGCAGTGATTAAGAGCTCAAACTGCATTACTCCTACTATCAACTGGGGAAACGGAAGCCCAAAGTTGGGACGTAGTCCAGAAAATTGAATAGGTGCTCAGTAAATATTTGAATAAATGAATGAGTGAGTGAATAAGTTTGGGCAGGCGTCTTCAGAGCTTTTCATCATGAGATATAGAAGGGCCCCTAAAATGCCACCATCCTGCCTCTCATCCCTGAATAACACCCAGCAAGGCCCCCAGCAGCCCTATGCCTTGTCCCAGCTTCTCCATCAGGACATGGAGAGAATGCACTGCCTCCTGGAAGTCTTTCTGGCCTCATGAGTCTAGGTCACCAGCTCCCAGTTCTTAGAGATTCTCATGTGTGTGCGGATGTGTGTGTGTCCATCTGTCACTGTTCAATTGATAACAGGTAAGAAAGGACAGTAAAAAAAAAATTACAATTTCAGGAACATAAAATACACAACAATATTTGGCCAAAAACAGTGCCCAGAGGAAAATATCTGGCCTTAGATGTATTTAATAAAAAACAAGGAAGACTGACCAAAGTGAACTAAAAATTCACCTCAACAAACAAAGCAGAAATGAATTAATAAAAATAAAACAAACCATTCCTGAAGGAGATGACATTTTAAAAAAGGATAATGAAATTAAAATCTTTTCTTTCAGACAAACGTTTGGCAAACATGATAAAAAGCCACAGCTGAGTAACAGTGAGAATGAAACGCAGAGGATGTTAACACAAATCCAACAGGAGAACTTCAAACCAGAAGAGAATCTTCCCATAATGTCATGAATATAACATAAATTTGAAAACTTGGATGAAATGGGCAATGCTCCAGATACTGGCTTCCGAATTTGAGCAGGCATCCGAATCACCTGGAGGGCTCCTTAAACACGGAGCACTAAGACCAACCCCAGGGTTTTGAATTCAGCAGGTCTGGGCTAGGGTCAAAGAAGGAACATTCCTAACCAATTCCCGGGAGATGCTGCTGCTGCTGGTTGGAAAAGGGACTTGGAGTGGCTCAAGGGACTGCCAGCCACTCCATTTACTCCTTTTCCTGAGCTGCCTAACAGCCCTGTTCTGTCTGGGTTGAAAATGACAGGGAGTTTGTGCTCAGTGGCCCAAAACACCCCCTGCTAGATGCCTGAGAAGTCCAGGGTCCCAAGCTGTGGAGCTCTGTGCTGAATGCTTACCCAGACGAGCTCATCCAATCACACAAGATCGGTATGGGTGCTTAACCAGATGAGGAAACTGAGGCACAAAGAGGGTTCCATGAGTCCATGGCTTATAAACAGAGGTGAGAATCCAATTCTTAAGCACTGGGCCATTCACCATGCCCTGGGAACAATGTTGGCCACATCACCCACACCTCCCTAACTCCATGCCCACATATCTGTGCAGAGTGGACCTTGCTACTCAATTTAACAGAGCCAGGAAGTGGCAAAGACAGGCCTGGATCCAGGGCTCTGGAAACCAGGAAGGAAGTGGAGCTGCTGGTGGAGAGCCTTTGCTAGCCTCTGAAGCGGTGTGAGTCTCTTGCCACAGAGGGTTATCGTGAGGAATAAATAAATGCCCCCACCCTTGCCTGGCACACACTAAGTTCTCAGCTCATAGTTGCTCCACTGTTGCCGTTAAAAGTCATTATTATATAACTACCAGAGTTTCTCACAGGCAATCCCACAGACCTGCTCTCATTTACTCCTCACAGCCACCCTGGGGGTAGCTATTACCCTTTCTGTTTTACAAATAAGGGAAATGAGGTTCCAGGAGAGGCAATGAGAGACCCTATTACCCCCAGCCCCCTCCTCCAGTGGCAGAGCCTGAATTAGATGCAGGAGGCCCCAGGCCCAGAGCAATGGCAACAGGCCATCTGAAGGTTCTGGTCTGCAGAGAGCGACAGAGGGAGGGCTTGCGCAGGGCCCAGGCATCCTGCTCGCCTCACCCCTCTCTGCCTACCTCATTCTCCCCTCCAACACTGAGATTCTGCCAGGGCAAGAGACATGCCCAAGGTCACAGAGCAGGTGTTAACCCAGGGACCCAGGCCTTAAGATTGTAAGTCCTGAGGCCTCTCGTTTTTGGGGACAGATTCCCAGAAAGAATCTCCAACTTGTCACCCTATGCCCTTCCTGGCCCTCTGGGACTGAACCTATGGTAGACAAATACACCTTTCCCTCCAAGATACTGAACCTCCAGAAATAAAACAGCAAACAAATAAACAGGAATCATAAGAATAATACATCAACTGTCAGGCTGGGGAGTGGGTGTGGGAGGGCAGTCAAGGCTTCTGCTTGCCTACATCATGCCAGGCCCTGACACCATGCCCTCTCTACATGTCACTCACCGCGCACAACCATCCCGTAATTCACACATTCCGTTTTACAAATGAGGAAACGAAAGCCTGAAAATACCGAGTCCCTTGTTCAAGGTCATACAGCTAGGATGTGACCTGGCCCAAACAGGAACACCCTTCTGGCCAATGGAGCATCCCAGCTCTGACCACGTTGGCAAAACTGGAAGCTCCAGGAAGAGGCCCAGCCAAGGGGGCAGCAGTCAGTTGCCACCTAACGATTTTAGAATCAGCAGGTGAAAAACGATTCTGTAAGCATCCCCTGGGGAGACAGCTGAGGCTGGCGGGCTTGGGGGGCGCTGACCGCCCTCAGAGTCGTCCTGGCATCGGTGCCCCTTGGCCCGCCTACACAACCTCCGAGGGCGCAAGCAGAACAGGCAGTGATCTCAGCGCCCAGGGTCACTCAAAGAAACCCCGCTATCTGCTCTAAATATGAACCCGCCCTCCCCGCCCTCCTCCCTCGCCCCTCGCCGCCCCTCACCCCCGGGAACCCAAGGATCCCAACACCTGCCGCGCCACGGGCAGGTTCGCCCGCGGGTCCACAGTCCAGTCCATCCTGCAACGAATTTCGAGGGAACAGATCTCACTCCTCACCGGGCAACCTCCGGTCACGTTCAGCTCGGCCCGGAGCGCGTGGGCACCTGAGAGTCGCGCCTCGGCCCTTCTGGCCCGTGCCAGGGAGTGTCTCCAAAGTGGCCGCGACGCCGCGGCCGAAGCCCAGGCGGGGGCGAATTCTCCCCACGCGGGTCGGGGTCCTTGGGAGCGCGGGGTCCTCTCCGGGGCTGTCCGCACCCCGTGCGCAGGTAACACGGAGCTTGCGCCCCACCGTGCACCCCTTTCGTTGCTCCCGCGGCGGTGGGGTGTCCAGGATCCCGCAGGTTCGTTCCGCGGTTGCAACTCCATTGTAATAGAAAGGATTCATATGGTTTGGGTTTTGTTCAGAAGAAAAAAATTTGGAAGAAAACGAAACCCCCCCCTCCCCCGGCAAACGACAGTTTCACCAGCAGCGCGCCCTCACAGCCCCGCTCGGCTGCAGGGAAGCAGTCCCGGCCGGGAGGAGAGGGGAACGTCTGCTAATTGCAGCTTCGTTAGATTTCGGGTTTGGGAGGCTGCGGTTCGGGGGCTAATATCCGCCGCCCATTATCCCGGCTAATAAATTTGACCTATTGTTCGTTTGTTAAAATGATGTCACCTTGGAACAGTCCCTAAGCTCCTATTTCCATGAATTAGGCCTTTATTGAAAGCCAGGAACCAATGGGAGGAGAGAGGCTTGTTGATCACAGCCAATGGCTGCGGCGGGAGAGGAATTAGCAGCGGAAACTCCAGGTTCGGTTCAAGAAAGATGACACAGAGCCTGTCGGGCCCGCGCACTCTTGGCAAAGTTTCAGTGCGACGAGAGGCGCCGGGCGCTCCATGGCCGCGCCGTAACGGGGACCCAGCCGCCTCCCCGCCCAGCCCAGCCCAGCCCTTCCGCCCGCCCAGGATGGAGGCGTCCGCCAGCGCGCAGACCCCGCACCCGCACGAGCCCATCAGCTTCGGCATCGACCAGATCCTCAACAGCCCGGACCAGGACAGCGCACCGGCCCCGCGGGGCCCCGACGGCGCCAGCTACCTAGGAGGGCCCCCCGGGGGCCGTCCGGGCGCCACATACCCGTCTCTGCCCACCTCCTTTGCCGGCCTCGGCGCACCCTTCGAGGACGCGGGATCTTACAGTGTCAACCTGAGCCTGGCGCCAGCCGGCGTGATCCGGGTGCCAGCGCACAGGCCGCTGCCCGGGGCCGTGCCGCCGCCTCTGCCTAGCGCGCTGCCTGCCATGCCCTCAGTGCCCACGGTCTCCAGCCTGGGCGGTCTCAATTTCCCCTGGATGGAGAGCAGCCGCCGCTTCGTAAAAGACCGTTTCACAGGTGAGCAGGGTGTCCAAACAGGCTCTGGGCCTCGGCCCTCCCGGGGCCAGAGGCGCCGCGCCCTACGTGCTCCACTCCGGGAAAAGATTTCGGAGGCCCAAGTGCTGTGGAGGCCTCAGTGCCCGGGGCCCCGGGCAACCACAGATGGGAGGAAAATCAGGGAGTTTAGGGAAATGAGAATGTGCCCGGGGGAAGAGGGGGGCATCCCCCAAACGGCTTGGTGCTGCTGGGGACGCGCGGAACCAACGAAGATAGCGTAGTATTCTGCGCCCCACCGGGCTGCACGGGGTCCGCAAGGGGCCTGAACTGCAGTCGAGCTGGGCTGGGCTTCAGGGGGCCTCGTGTGTCTCCGCAGCGGCGGCGGCGCTCACGCCCTTCACCGTGACCCGGCGCATCGGCCACCCTTACCAGAACAGGACGCCGCCCAAGCGTAAGAAGCCGCGCACGTCCTTTTCTCGGGTGCAGATTTGCGAGCTGGAAAAGCGCTTCCACCGCCAGAAGTACCTGGCTTCGGCCGAGAGGGCGGCGCTCGCTAAGTCCCTCAAAATGACGGACGCGCAGGTCAAGACCTGGTTCCAAAACCGGAGGACCAAGTGGCGGTGAGAGAGGCCCGGCCCGGCCCACCTTGCACCGGCCCTTTGCCCGCCTCGCGCCGCAGCCTTGCGTCCCCCCACCCTGTGCTACCCCCACGCCCTCCTAGGGCTGCACCTCTCCCTCCTTCCCAGGTTTTGTCTCCCAGCTCGCCCTCACGCGCGCCCGCCCTCACTCTCCCGCGCCTTCTGGACTTCTCCATTCCCATCCCTGTGTCGCTTTCCTGAGCCTCTCCAACTCTCTCCTTGTTTTAGTCCATCTCCTGCGCTGCCTGGTTTCCTCTCACCTGCCCACCCCCGCCCCGCCAGCACCCCACACTAGCCGGGTCTCTCGCGCTACCCTAAATCGCCTGGCTTGCCCCCTGTTCTCTCGGATTCCCAACAATCCGCGCGGAGCTCCAGGTTCCGCCTCTAGTTCCCCATCCCGACTTCAGCCCTGTCTTAATCCGATCCCTGTTTCCATCTAACCCGCTAACTGCGAAGTGATCACCTCCTGCAAGAAGGGTTTGAGCCAGCCTGGGAGAAGTGGATGAGGCTGACCCGGCCGGGGGACCCCGCGAGGTGCAGAGCCAGCCCACCCCCCCGCGGAGCCCAGTGACCCGGCTGCCTGCAGGGCCTAGTCAGTTCCACACACGCCCTGCCCTTGTTACCCCGCAAAGAAACAATCTTTGTTGGTGGTGAAGCCACAATACCCTGGTGTGCAAGTGGGCGGCCGGCGGAGTCCCCTCCCGGCGATCTCCCGGCGCATAACAAAAACAGGCGATCCCCACCCACTCCCCGAACCCGCCGGTGCCTGGCGCGCAGCGCGGGCCGGGAGGCGGACGGACTCAGCGCCTCGAGGCTCCCGGCTGGCCTCGGCTCCAGGGCGGGTTAGGGCCCCGCCGGCGGCCCCGCGGCGCCGGGTGCCTGACGGTGCTGTCCCTCTCCCTCCCCCGGTGCAGGCGGCAGACGGCGGAGGAGCGGGAGGCGGAGCGGCAGCAGGCGAGCCGGCTCATGCTGCAGCTGCAACACGACGCCTTCCAAAAGAGCCTCAACGACTCTATCCAGCCCGACCCGCTCTGTCTGCACAACTCGTCGCTCTTTGCTCTGCAGAATCTGCAGCCCTGGGAGGAGGATAGCTCCAAGGTCCCCGCAGTCACCTCTCTGGTGTGAGCCACCAGCGCGCACCGTCGCCAAGCATCTCCGCCCCGACCCGGCGGGGCGCCCCGGGCCCCCAGCCGGGCTGGGGGTGGGGGGGAATCGTGGCCGAGAGGGGAAGGGCCGGCCAAGCTCAAGTAGGCCCCGGGGCGCGGCCGCACCCCCGCCGTCTGCGGAGGGGGGCTGGGCCCGGGCTCCGCGCGGCTGGACAATCCGAGCCCCCGCCCCGCGCCCAGTCCCGCCCCAGGCCGGGGCCTGACAAAGAAAGCGCCTTACGTTTCTCCGCCCCTCGCCCGCAGCCCGCCCCCTGGGCCGGGCGCCTGTATTATACTTTGTACTTTTGCCCAAACGTGTACATAATAAAAGTTTTGGCTTTTTTCTTTAGAAACCGGCCACCTGCTTCCCCCGCGGGGGCCACTGGAAGAGGGGCGGCCGACCAGGCGGCTGGGGGAAGCGCCAGGGGCTGGGGCACCCTGCGTGGAGGCTGGGTCCACCCTTCTCCTTTTCCGTTCCGTTTATTTAAGTCGTTTTATTTAATAAAAAGTTAGCTATTTCACTTAACGCCGCTTTTATTTCGTTTTCGTTTCCAATAACGCTCGGCGACCCCCGACCCTGCGCCCCACCCCTGCGGCAGTAGAGGCCGAGCGGCGGCGTGCGAGCGCGCGCCCACTTCTCCGAGCCTCGTCGGTATTCGCCTCAGCTCGAACCCTGGCCCGGGGCCCCGCGGAGGATCCGCGGTGCAGGTCAGTGCGCGCCGGCCGCCCGCAGCCCGGGTGCCGGCGGGATGGGGTGGACGTGGGAAGGGCACCCAGGCTCAGAGGTCGCAGAGCAGCGCCAGGCAGAGGGGGGGCGTGTAAGGGCCCGCCTGGGAGGGTACTTAGGCCGTCCCGAGTCTCACCCACCCAGGGGGTGGGCGGCACCGTGACCTCGAACTTCCCAGGTCGCGAAACTCGCTCCCCTCGCCCTCCGCCCACACCCACAGGCCTCAGTCTTCCTCCAGCGAGGCCCCAGAGAGGCCTGGGCGGGCCGCCCCGACTGGCTCCGGGAGGTCTGGGCGCAGAGCAGGCGCGCTGCCGGGCTCTCCAAACTCCCGGCGTCTGGGGTGCGAGTGTAGCGCACAACCCCGGGACACCCTCGCCCTTCTGCGTCGCGCGGGGCCGCGGACGGAGCGTGATGTCATGTGACTTCACTGCAGCCCAGGTGTCGTCACTAGACAGGAGGGGGCGGGGCGCCCGGAACGCCCAGGACCCCAATGCCAGGTGTGCAAGCGGCGTGGCCCAGGCCCTCGGCTTCACCTCGGCTCAGAAGCTGGAGGTTTCGGGACCACGAGCTCTGAGCAGGTGGCCCCTTAGGATAACGACACACACACACTCGCAGAGTCGGTGAACATTTCGTCTTGCTGCTTGATCTTTTTCCCTCTTGAATCAGTCTCCTTTTCAGTCTTTTAAAAACTTATTTTCCAGACTCTGCATTTCTTTCTTCTGCAATGTTCTGTTTCCTCCTCTATTGGTAACTCTGGGTCTCTGTCTTCCGGGCTTCCCAGGTGGCTCAGATGGTAGAGTCTGCCTGCAGCTGCATATATCCTTTATCCCTTCCTTTACAGTTTTATGTTTCTCTATATACTTCGCTCTGTTGCGTTTATTTTCTCATTTTTCTTTGTGGTATTCTCTCTTCCTCCCATTCCCGACTCCTCTCTCCATGCCCGCCCTCTCTCCTGCTCTTCTCTTCTGTTTTTGTCCTTATTCTTTCCCCTTTCTTGTCTTCTCGTAGCCTCCTCCTCTCTCCATCTCGATCTCTGTCTCTCTCCTTCCCTCCTCCAAGTGGGGCTCCCAAGAGCTCCTTAAGGCTAAGCCTTCAGGGTGCGGTCCCAGAGGCCCGGTAGCAGCCCCGCCTGCCCCCGGCCACCCCGCAGGCTCGTGTTTTCGAGTGCCTTCGTTGTAGGCGGGATTCGGAATTGGCTGCACTGACAGGCCTCTAGGAAGGGGAAGGAGTCTAAGAAAGGGCTGAAGCTCACAGCATTTGTGCCCTCACCCCCACCTCCAAGCCCTGAGGATTTAAAGACACCCCAGAGAAAAACTAGGGTGACTCAGAGCTTTGGGTCCCTTTCTTGGGTGTTTTCCTGAAATGCTTCTATTTTCTCCGCTACAAAAACATAGAGAACGCCCTCATCGGGACAGGAAATGATGGCTTTTCGGTTGGCAACTTGAATATCTAAAAACCAGAGTGACCTTCTTTGCCTTCGATGACCAAGCAGCTCCTCCCTCCGGCACTGGTGTCGCTTTCTATTTTCTCTCACTTTTATTCTATTCCTCCATAACAAGGCTAAATGGTTTTGTTTCTTCTAAATGATTTTTCTTGTTTTGTCAGGGTGACCCTCGATTCTTGGGGCTTTGGGAGGGACGCACACGCATCTTTTTCCCCTTCTGGTGTCTCACTTTGTGCAAAAGGTCTCTGAAGAAGCCCACCAGGGACAGAGGCCTAGTCCCGCTGCCACTCTCGGTGGGGAGAAGCGCTTAGAGAGAGCAAAGGCCACGGAGTCACTGGTGGGGGAAAGAGGGCAGTTTCCCCCCCACCAGTGACTCCATGTTGTTTGCTTTCTCTAAGCGCTTTGTCCCAGTCAAACCTTGTCTAGCCAGAGACCAATTTGCTAGAAGTCTCAAGTTAGGGGGTCTGAACCCACTTGTGTGGGGCCGGTGGCGACTCTCCGAGCCGCGCTCAGCCAAGGCAGTGTGGGCGCCCTGGCGGCGGCGGGGATCGCTGAGGCGCGGCTGGGCGTCTGGGGCCTAACCCCCTCCTCCAGCTGTGCAAAGCCTGGGGGCCGCCCCCCGTCCGCCGGCTGAGAGCCGAGAGCGCCGGGGTAAGGAACAGGCTCCCAGTCCCCACCCCAGGAGGGCCGTCAGGTAGAGTTGGGGCGTGGAGATTTCCACATCAGGCAGGCGCCCCTGAAGCTGAATTTAGGAGAAAGAATCTGCAGTAGACTGGGCTCCTCTCTCTGGATCGTCTCCCAACATTAGGCCCCACCTCGGCCCTAGGAAACGGCCGAGGCTCTAGAGGCAGGCAGGTGAGTGTGGATGCTCAGCAGGCCGACATCTCCAGACGGAGTTGAGAACAAGCAGCCGCCGGCCGCTGGACAAGGGCCCAACATTTCGCCTCCTCGCCCTTCCGCGAGGCCTTCCCTAATCTCGTTTGGAGAGTCTCTGAAGCCGCGCCCATTTTACAGACGCAGGACAAGGAGGCAAGAGGCAGCTTCGCGACTCAGGCGGACTGGTCTCGGGAGCTCTCCCTGAGCGCGGGTTTCTGGGCTCCGCCGGTGGAGGTTGGGCTCCCGGCTACCCCGAGAAGAGCGAGGCACCCCGCCCAGGGCCTCGGAGTTAGGCCGAAGCTCAGCTCTTTCTGGGAGGCTCCGCGGCCGGGGAGTCCGGGGTTGGGCGATGCAGGGGGGCCTCAGGAGGATCTGAGCCAGAGAGAGAGAGAGAGAGACAAACTGGGGGACTGGCCGCTCCCTTGCGTGATTCCCCTTCAGCAGTTCCCAGTACACACCGGCCGTAGACGGTGCTTTGCACGCAGTGTGCGGTTTATGATGACTCGCGCCAAGTCTCTGCAAGGTTTGAATGCCCCTCCTCATTTTGCAGTTGAAAATTCAGAAATTAATTCTGAATCGCGCATTACTGGTGGACCAGCTTTAACAACACCACCCCGCCGCCCCAGCAAAGCGCTTTCTTGGAAGAAAGGGGGGACTTTGTCTCGGGGAGGCTAGGGAGGAAGCCTAGGCGACACCTCCGGCCATCTGACACCAGGCCTGCGGTCAGAGTGAAGCGGAAGGGCCTTCCTGCTCCAGCTCGGGTGGTGGACTCGGGCTCTGAGTTCCAAGGTCGCCAGCGCCTTTCGCTTCCCAGGCTTGCGAGCTTCCGCGCGTTCGCCGTCGGTGCGGGAGCGGGAAGAGGAGCCGCCGCTCCGGCCCATCGGAGGCCACACTGCACCCTTGGGCGGGCAGCCGAGCCCACCCGCCTCAGCAGTTGGTCCTGCAGTTGGGGCCTTGCGGCCCTTCGCTCGGACTCGCGGCCCGGCCCGGGAAGATCCGGCCACCAGCTGCGCGGCGTCCCGGCCAGTCCCGGGCTGCAGCAGGCGGTGCGTACCTGTCCGCCGGCCGGCTGGGCGCTCCGGGTTAGGAACGTGGCCTCGGGCTGTCCGTCGAGACCTCCGCGGTGAGGAGCCACGGACCGAGCCTAGGTTTCGAGAGCGCTAAAGGGACCGGCACCAAAATCCCAGTCTCCGCCTCAGCGCAACTGAAAAGCAAACTGAACAAGAACGGACAAAGGCCGGCGTGGTGCAGGCGCCCGCTTTCTGGAGAGCGACGGGTTCTCAACGCCGAAGGCGATTTCCCTTTTACGAAATCTTGCGGCCGCGAGACTCCCTAGGTTTCCAAGCACCTGCTCGGTGGTGAGCGTCTCCTCTCAGCGAAGCCTAGACCCGGTCGCGCACTTTCTTGGTTCGGACGCTCGATAATCCTCCTGGAATCGCCGCAGTGATCCGTGCCTTCCCTCGTGCCACCCGGCCTGCGGTGGCGCCGAGTTCTCTGTTCAGTTTTGTCACCTCCTTGCTGTGTGGCCCTGCGAGAGTGGCTTTGATTTCTGCAGCTATACAATTAGGACTACATCGTCAATAAGCAGTCTTCCAGGGAAAGTGAAAAATAAATTATGGCTTACGGTACAGCCGATCTTAATTTATTGTGAGAATAGAAGCATTTACAAATGTACTTATGGATGAGAAATCTAATTAAATGCCTAATTGCATAGAGGCTCAATCAGAGGTGCTGTTCTTTGGGAGGGAAGGGCAGGA
Source organism: Antilocapra americana (assembly GCA_007570785.1). Classification (NCBI taxonomy): domain Eukaryota; kingdom Metazoa; phylum Chordata; class Mammalia; order Artiodactyla; family Antilocapridae; genus Antilocapra; species Antilocapra americana. The sequence goes on along the minus strand of ML664243.1, from coordinate 3,446,309 downwards.
ACTGGGCAGTGTCCCCCACTGAGGTTAGTTCTGCAGTCACTGGAGGTGGAGAGACCGCGGAGAAGTCATCTCGTAAACTGGGCCTGGGTTGATCTGGTTAGGGGCTGCAATGTATCGATGTTGCCCTGAGATCCGTGGTTTAAATGATTGGACAAAGTTGTTCTTATAAGCGTCAGACTGGCTGCCAATTAATGAGCTGCTTATTAAACCCTTTTAATATGCTCCCAGCTGGTGTGGAGAGGAGTTAAGGGGCAGGGGAGAGAAAAACCATATTCACACAGAACATTTGTCCCGAGGTTTTCACCCGGTCCCCCATCCCACTGGCTCCCCGGAACAATCTCATGTTCCCATTCTAAATGACAAAGTTGAGGCGCAGAAGAGGCAGCTGACCTGCCGCCATTCAACCCGTGCCTTAGAAGGGCTCAACCCAAACTCCGGGTCTGCTGGCTCGGCTGGCTGTCGGGGCCCAAGACGAGCTGTGTGCCCCAGCCCCCACCTGACCACGGAGTGCGGACTGGAAAAGCTCTGCCGACCGCGGGGTCAGTAGAGAAATTTGTGCTGACCCAGACTCCCCCAATGTCAAAGAAACCAAATCTTTAAATGGAGCAGAGTCTTAGATTGGCCTTAAAAGCCTGCAGGCCCTGCGCAGCTCCTGTGCGGACCAGCGACCTGGAATGCCCTGGCTTTGCGATCAAGCCCTATTGACGGATGGATTTATCTGGGACACGCTGAAACTCTCTAAGGCCTGCAACCTGGATTGGCAGCACACCCTTTGCCTGCTTCACCCCTCATCCAGGAAAAATCCACTCCCTCGGCTTGCCTAGACCGCCCTGGGGAAACTTAGCCAGCTGGAGGACGCCTTGAGCAGTGCTGAAGGACTAGACCGACTCTCTCAGGAAGGTCTGCCCTCGGGGGTACCAGTGGGCAGGGCCGCCGAGACCCTGGGGCTAGAAAGGTGGTGCTGGGCTCAGAGGGGTGCCAGTGAATAGCCTGTATGCTAAACAGCGTGCGCGCATCTGCTGTCTGGGCTGCCACAGCTGGGACACTTTTGTTCTTCAGAAGTAGTGGGACTGTGGAGGAGGGGGATGAAGGGAGCGAGGGGAAACCCAACCCCGAGAAGCCAGGGGGAGAGGGCCCTGGGCGGATGTCCTGCTTGTTAGCACCTGCAGTTTCCAGTTCGTTTGCCGGAGGAGCCTCCATGAGCAGGGATGGGGCTGGACACCAGTCCCCAGCTCCGGGGGTCTGGAGCCCAGCTCTGGCCCCCAGGTGTTGAGAGCATCTGCACAGTCTTCTGTAACCCTCCCACCAGCTCCGAGATAGGTGCTATTGCATCCCCCTATTTTACAGATGAGGAAACTGAGGCTCTCAGAAGTGACACAGCGTCCCTAAGGCCATCTAACTTGAAAGACCAGCACATCAACCCAAGGGCGCTGACTCCCTCGTGGGTTTGGACCCACTGCGGCTCCTCGAACTGCCTTATTATTAAAGTCCATGTCTTTGCGTGTTTGCTGAATCCTCTGGAGATTATCCTTCTCTAACAACCTCAGACACAGATCAGGACAGCCTGGGTTGTATTTACAGCAGTATTGCTGTTGGTGCTCCTACCACCACTGTCCCCTGTTACTTCTCTTCTGAGCCTCTTGAAGGCGGTTGGCAGGCGCTCGGTCTAGTGTTCCGATATCTAGTGGAGTTAGGGATCTTCTACTGCCCTCTCTGACAAGCTAAGAGCAGGTCAGTGGCCCCGTGGATACCATGAGCCATGGTGTAGCCCTCAGCCGCCGGACCCTGAGTATTTTCAGCTCAGGGAAGGGAACTAGTACCTAAATGCTGCTTGCCTCCTTGCCAAAATGCCCACAACATGCGTGGAGCATAAAGAGGCCTGGGGTAAAATCCAGTTGCACCACGCACCAGCTATGTGGCCTTGGGAAAGTCACTTTGCCTCTCTGAGCCTTTGTGTCCTCATTTGTACTCTGTAAGGATAGAGCTTCCTGTAGGATTGTTGAAGGATTTAATGGCAGAACTCACCGTGCACTTCACCAGGAGCCTGACGCACGATAAGCACTGTGATACGTTTACTGCTGTTATTAGTGGTGGATTAATTTTCACAAGATAGATTTTCTTGTTCTCCTCAGAGAAAGAAGGAAGCAAACCCAGAGAATATGAGTACGTTGCTCATGGTCAGATGTTACATGGTGGAGCAGAAATTCAAAGCCAGTTATGTCAGTTTAGAGTCCTGACTTACCTCAGTCTGCAAAGTCTCTCCAGTACAGAATCTTCTAGAACTGGTTGTTGACTGGTTGTGGAAAATCTAGATTTTTCTAAGTCAAAGGAACCAGGTGCTCTGCTGCCTTCTAGGGCTTATATTTACCTTGGTTGCACACAGCAACTGCTAACTATCTGTTTATTAAATAAAAATAATAGTAAGTAGTGTTCCTAGAGCATCTGCTGTGGGCTAGACAGTGACAGACAGTGGACTCGGCATTTTACTCAAGTGATTGCATTTAACCCTTAAAACAATCCTAGGAAGTAGATTTCATTTTGATGATGAGAAATTTGAGGTTTGGGGATGTTAAATAGTATAGCAACACAGTATGAACTGAAATCTAGATTTCTGACTCCAGAGAGGGGAAAACCTTATAGGAGTTGAGCACTGTACTTGAGACATTATGGATATTTTCTCACTCAGTCCTCTTCACCTTATAAAACAGTCTGAAACCCATTTCACAGATGAAAACACTAAGCCTCGGCCACTTTAAAGAGTATTCACCCCAGATCGCCTAGCTGCTTGAAGGCAACAGTTCTCAATCTGCCGGCCCAGGGTGCTCCCATCTGTTTCCAGTGCTGAGCTCTTCAGTCAGGGTTGGGGGCAGTGGGACGGTTACAGGAGGAGTGTTCTCACACAAAATGTGACCTGCCCACACGTAGGCCAGGCCACACTGATAGCTCCTGGTCCCTCTGAGACACTTAGGGACTGGACATGAGTCTGGAGGTTAGATGAACACAGAAAAACAGGGCTGAGCTGGTCCGAGGGGCTGCCGGCAGCCTTGCCCCTCTCCTTTGGAGAGCCCAGGAGACATCTTCTCTCCTTGCCTTCCTCTGGGCTGGGTGAATCTGTCCCCACCCACCAGCAGAGGTAGTGCTTTTGATGAAGACCCTACACCTGTTACACATTCACGTTCAAAAATAAGAGGGTGGACCTCTGTGTTACTCAGTTGCATCTAAGACGTTAAGATGAAGTAAGGTAGATTGTCTGGTTTGGCCTCAAATCCATCTGATGAAAAGCAAAAGACCTTGAACCTGGAGCTACTGAATCCTGAAGGGCAGGGTGGGGGATGACGCCTTGGATTTGTTTCCTCCAAAGCCAGGTTTTGCCAGCCTGGATACGCGCTGCACCAGACAACCTTCTGCGGGTGCCTGTGATGCTCAGTATGGTGGGTGCTTAGTAGGTAGCTCAGCGAGTCCTGGCGATGGTCCTACCTACAGCTTGGGCTGCTCGGCTGGAGCAGAGCAGCTGCCAGCTGCCCTGCCCTGTCGGGCTGTGCTCAGTGAGTAGAGGTCAGAGTCTGAGGCTTCTCTGTAGGCAGGTTGCTTGGACACCCTGAACAGCAGATTGAACCTGCGCTCTGTATAGTTTATAAATGATTTGTCAATGGTGACAATTTACAAAAATATATTTCTATTGCGGCATCTTCCAATCGCTGGGATTTATGGCTTCATCTCTCGGATTTGAAAGCACACCCGCATGCTCTGGCAAATGAGAAAATGTATGAACAATTTGTTGGCTTCTTTTTTTTTTATCAAGTTTCCCCAAATATGTAAAGTCTGAGAGCGCCTTATTCTTTTTAAATGATCATTCATTTGTCTCCAGACTCTATCTTTTGGCACAATTTATTATTCTCTATTTCAAAAAACTTAAATGCATTTTGCATATTAGCACGTAACTCTTGTTCCTGTCTCCTCAGTTGTGGAAAGGGCTGGATTGCTTTTATAAAGAAAAAAATGGCTAATAAAATTGGCCTCAGCACCATTGCTCTGCAATTCTTATGAACAGTAAAGTGGTACTTACCGTCATTGATGTTAAAAGCTATTTCTAAATTATGGTGCCATTTATTATCTCTAGTGTCCAAAGTAAGTTTAAATGATGCTTATAATTCATGTTTTACCAAATTTCCTTTTCCCCCGGAGGATACCTCTGATTAACTTATGCACATTAAAGCGCTTTTTAAATTCTTCTTTTATTGCCATTATGCTCTGAAAATCTCAGCGATTCTCAAAAATGGGTAATAAACTTGAGATAAAATGCTGCAGTTTTAGATCAATGCTGACATATCACTGTGGTGATTTCTACAGAGCTAAAGTGATAATGCTTCATATTTACGGAATATATACTAGGTTATTACTACAGTATTACCATTTTGTTCTAAGATGAAATGAGTAATTTACCAATTTATTAAACAGTTACATTTAAGTATTGCTTAGGACATTATCACCCCAATCTGTTTACTTAGCTTGAAGAGTTACCATTAAGATACCCTGTTTATTTAGGTAAAATTTGTAATCATCATGCCTTCCATTAACCAACTTATTTTTCTGCAAGGCTAATTGTCTGGAAATGAGTTTCTTCTTATTTACTGTGCTACATTCTGCTTAGCTGGCTAAAAACGTCACCCCAGCAAGAAGTGCTAGGGAAATTAATAATACATACAGAGAACAGTTTTAATTAGTATAATACTGAATGTTAATAAAAGATTTATGACACCGTTAAAAAGTTCTAACAGAAGAGATCTTAACAGCTTCAGGCTCAGTTTTTCGGGAGAGGCCGTCTGTGGCTGGGCCTTGCATGGGAGGCCAGGGGGAGGCGATTCTCAGGAGTTGCTGGAGCTCCGAGGAGCACAGGCTGGAGGTCAGCGCTCTGCCTCTAGGAGTTTGGGAATAGGGCAGTCACAACAGGGAAGAGGGATTTTGAACACGGATGAAGAATGCCAAATCTAACTCGAAAGATGCCAAGATTTCTGCCAAGTAGGAGAGGAGCATGGCCCCTCCTGCCCGAGGTGTTTTCTAGAGGCAACGCTGGTCTTCAGCCCCAGCTGAGAATAAGACTTTTGAGTCTCCACTGCTGTAAGCTCAAAAGCTGTGGGGACAGCGGGTTGACAGGGAGCTGGGGAAAGAGTTCATACTCACCGAGCATTTATTATGTGCCATTTGCTTACATGTGTACATGCTCAGTCACTAAGGCGGTCTTTGTCACTCTGTGTGACCCCATGGACTGTAGACCTCCAGCCTACTCTGTCCGTGAAACTTTCCAGGCAAGAATACTGGAGTAGGTTGCCATTTCCTTCTCCAAGGGATCTTCCCAACCCAGGGATAGAACCTGAGTCTCCTGCATTAACAGGCAAATTCTTTACCACTGAGCCACCAGGGAAGCCCTTTGCTTACACATGCTTATTTTAACCTGCACAGCTGAGAGCTAGCAGTATCTTCATTTTGCAGGTCGGGAAGTGAAACCCTTGGGAGGGTGAAGCCCTCTCCTGAGGCTGTGCAGCTAGTGAGAGGAGCAGAATTTGAACCCAGGTTTGTGGAAACCTCAGAGCATTGTCTCCTACAAGGTGGTATCCATGTGAGGAGAAAGCCAGCAACCCTGTTATTGACTGACCTGCACTCTTGTCCGTGATGTCAGCCAAGCAGACATCCAGACAAGCCTTTGGGTGCTTCCATTCTCATCTGGATGTGTTGGTGCTCTCCCTCTGTCCTGCTTGCTCTTTATGTGTCCATCTCTCCTCTGTGACATGAGCTCACAAGGGCAGGGACCATTTCTTTAGAATAGTGTAATAATAATGATGATAGTGTAATAATGTGCTTGGCACACTGTTGTTGGTGGTCTGTCGCTAAGTCATGTCTAACTCTGCGACCCCATGGACTATAGCCTGCCAGGCTCCCCTGTCCTTGGGATTCTCTAGGCAAGAACACTGGAGTGGGCTGCCATTTCCTTTTCCAAGGGGTCTTCCCAGACCAGGGATCAAATCACATCTGCCTGCGTTGGCAGGCAGATTCTTTACCACGGAGCCACCAGGGAAGCCCAACAAATAGTAGGCCCTTTTGAAAAGACTTAAAGGGCCAGGGGAAAAGGAAGTGAAAAGGAAAGACAAATACAGCTTACATTTGCAGAGTTCGCAAGAAATACTGACCGTAGGTGGATATATTTTGTTTGTGGGAAGTCATCTCCCTCCCCACCACCGAGCCTACACAACCCTGGCTCAAGTATAAGGGTTATTATTGTTGCCATCTTTTCTAGCCCCCAAGGGCTAGGTCTTAGGAGCAGCAGGAATCCTTCGTAACATCAGTTGATTCTCTCCTGGTATGTGTAATAAAAACTGACCAAGCCAGTTACTTTCTCAATTTCTCTCCAATTTGAGAAACTCCATATCATGAGGCACTTGAGGGCTGATGACTCTTTTATCCTACTCTTGATTAAAAGATAAAAGAAAGAAAATAAAACTAACAAAAGTTCTTGGACCAAAGTTCTCCAGGATATGATAAAATGGCCAGGATGCTTCTTGAAAAAGAAAAGCAGTGCCTGAAACCAGGGTCACTTTTGAGGCTCTCTGAACACCTTTCTCTTCCTGACTATGATGCCCTCTGCAAAAGAATTTTAGTTCTTCAGTGGATGAATGGATAAACAAATTGTGGTCTACACATACAATGGAATATTACTCAGCCATAAAAAGGAAGTACACATACCTATACACAACTTGGATGAGCCTCAAAAACATTATGCTAAGTAAAAGAAGCCAGGCAAAAAGGCTACCTCATGTTTTGATTCCATTTATATGAAATACCCAGGAAAGGTAAATCCATAGAGACACAAGAGAGATCAATGGTCCCAAGGAACAAAGGAAAGGAGGAATTTGGAGTGATTAGTTAATAAGTAGGGGATGTTTTTCTGGGGTGATGAAAAAGTTTTGAAACTAGAGTGATCTGGTGGTTGTACATTATGAATGCACTCAGTTGTACACATTAAAACAGCCAATTAATTATATGTTATGTGAATTTCACCTCAATTTTTAAAAAAGACATTTTAGGAATATAAGTATAAGTGTCCAAATTTACATATACCTGGGTGTTCATCACAGAAGTAGCTGTAAGAAGGAGAAATTGGAAATAATTATCTAAACAACATTTAGAGATTGATCACAGAAAATAAAACCATTCATACAATGGAATGAAAGGTAACCATCAAAGAGAAAGGTAGGAAGTTGCTATGTAGCACAAGGAACTCAACTCAGTGTTCTGTGATGACCTAAAGGGGTGGGATGGGGCTGAGTGGGAGGGAGGTTCAGTAGGGAGAGGTATAGTATGCATGTAGCTGATTCTCTTTGTTGTACAGCAGAGACTAACACAGCAGTGTAAAGCAATTATACTCCAATAAAAATAAATAAATAAAAAAATGGAGATGGGGATTCCCTGGAAGTCCAGTGGCATGACTCAGCACTTTTCCTGCTGGATCTCAGGTTCAATCCCTGGTTGGGGAACTAAGATCCTGCAAGCTGTATGGTATGAAAACAAAAAAAGAAAGGGGGAAGCGGATAGATGACATGGAAAGATGTCCTTGATGCATTAGTGAGTAAAATAATTTACTTGCAAAATAAAATATATTTATCATATCCCATTTAAACACACCCCCCCCCACACACACACAGGTGTGCCTTATATTGTCATAGGACAAGAAATGGAAATAGCAGACACCAACCAAATGATTTGCTCAGGTTACTACTGAGGAAGAATGCTGGAGTGGATGGAGGCTTTCTCTTTTTCCTGTGCCATGTGGTCATTTGCAAAAATTAAAGATCTATTGAAAATAAATGAATATGTTTTGAATTAAGTCAAAAGTTATAATAACACTTAAGATGTGGTAGGGAGTGGTAGTGATCCACAGTCCTATCACCAATTTAGTTTAATGGCTCCAAAATTTTTTTTTAAACACATTGGACACCAAGATTAAAAGGAAACAACACTAAAGTACTCTGAGGGACATCAAAAGATGATGCTTTAGACTAAGCAGGTCCTTGCTTAGCCTGCCTTATATTTCTTCTGATGCTGAGCACCATACCTTGAAAATGCTAAGAGCTCACTAAGTTCCAGAGTTTCCCAGGTGGCGCTAGTGGTAAAGAACCTACCTGCCATGCAGGAAATGTGAGTTCCATCCCTGGGTTGGGAAGATCCCCTGGCGGAGGGCATGGCAACCCACTCCAGTATTCATGCCTGGAGAATCCCATGGACAGAGGAGCCTGGCAGGCTGCAGTCCACAGGGTCTCAAGAGTGAAACAACTTAGCACACACACTGTTTCACCCCTACTTTCTTACAGATTATAAAACTTATTGCATTTTTCTATAGTTTTCAGTATCCAGTGTGGAAACACTGAACCTAATATGTTTGCAAGATAAAATGGCTGTTTATGTGCAAACTATCAGGGCCCTTTTTGGCTAAGCAACTCTAGAGGGCTAATGCTCAGGGAAACCTTTCGATCTCAATTATTGAGATGCTTTGGAAGGTATTTTTAGCCTGAATGATCTGGATAATTATCTCAATCTTTCACTTTGTTTTGACTAGCTCTGCAGACTGGTTTGAGTTCAGGAGGGGTATCCCTTACATCAACTAAATATTCTTTCAAATTCATAATGCCAACCCATGAGATTTTTTATTTGTTGTATGTTAGTTTTTCTCACAGTCACCATTTAAATTTCTGCTGTTGCATCCCTTTCCAAAAGGGAGCATTCTTAGAAGCTGGAAGGATGGAGTCAAAGTGATGAGTGGACCTGAGTGTGTGTGAGTGTGCGTGTGATTTTGTATTTGTGTGTGAGTGTGCATGTTCTGTGACAGGCTCGGTGTCAAATTTTCAAGGCGGAAGACAGAGCTAATTTTTCTCTCTTATTTTCAGTGGGTTCTAAATAATTGATAAAGAGGTCCCTTTACATAATTAAAATGGATGTCCTGACATGTCAACACTGATAGCTTTTCCAATGATGAGTGAATTTAGATCCGAGTTAAGCACAGGTTATATTTACTCCCCCGGACAGGTTGCAGTGCGGACAGGGTGACTGGGGGCTGGTGGGAGACACAGGCCTTTTTCATTGGAGATGACAAGAGATCAGGAAGGACAGAAGCCTGGGAGATTACCTGGACCAGAGACCCTGTCTGGCCCCAAGGTGTGCCTCAGACAAACAGGTGACCAGTTACAGACAGGCAACGTGGGGAAGGAAGTCTGGACATCTGGATGTACTTGGTGCTGTTTAGAATCTGTTGCATTTTGTCTTTCCTTCCATCCCTAATGCCCTCTCAGTCTTTCACCATCTCCCAGATGCTTCTTTCCTTGATGAAAACAGGCTATCGAAACCTTTCTTGCCCAGGGGAGAGGGATCATTGGAATGCTTCCAGGTGGGGTTACCGTCTTACAAACATCAGAGTCAGTTCATTCACCTTTGGGTTCAGCAGACTCGTCCTCATCGCCTGCCATGGGCCCTACTCCATGGCTGGGCTGCGGACCCTGTTGTAAAAGGCTGTCTGCGCGGGAGGACCTCAGAGAGCGCGCTGAGCACCTACCAGCAGGAAGGCGGGGCAGGGCCTGGGCACAGGGGTGTGGGCGGAGCGGCCCCTCTCAGGTGCCTCTGCTGACTGTGGGTGTGGGGCTGGGTCAGGGCTGCAAGGAGAAGTTGTGTGGGGTGTGGGGAGACGGAAGGACGCTGTGGCCGGGGCACAGCGTGTGAGAAGTTCAGCTGGATGGCAGAGCAGCCACTGGAGGAGGGCCCACTTCCTGAGGGCGAAATTCCTCGTCTAGGAGCTCAGCCGTCACCCTGTGGTGGTGCTGGGGCACTGAGAGACTTTACACAAGCCAATGGTGGGGGCCGTGCTGAATTTTAGGGCAGTCCCTCTGGTGGCCAGGAAGGAGGAGGGTCCTGGAGTGGGACAGAAAGCAGGACTAAAGATTCAAGGTATAAAAGGGGGGTTCCCAGAAGGGTGAGGAGAGGATGGCCCTGGGCTCTAGGAGACTCCTCCAAAGCAAGGCAGGGAAAAGGGAGGGGCAGTGGGCCTGGGTGCCTGAGACCAGAGGGCTGAAGAGGCCAATGTGACACCCAGAATGCCCAGGTCACCCCTGACGGGAGGCAGAGGTGAGCGTGAGACCTGGCAAGCTCAAGTCCCTGTGCGCCTGGCCGGCGGCCCTGGGACCTTGGGTCAGTTACTCAACCTTTCTGAAACAGACTCCCTCCCTGCGGTTTGGGCATAATGGTACCTGGTTCACTCGTTTATCTATGCACCACATCCTAGCTGCTCAGTAATAGTGGGGCTGACTCTTAGCTGGGGGTGGGATGGGCATCCACAAGTGTCCTCACAAGAGGAGCCGACCCAGAGGTGCGCTGGCACACACCCCTGGGCACAAGAGCTGAGTGTGGGTGGGGGCCCTGGGGGTTCATCACTGAGCCCCCCTGAATGAGGACGCCTTTAGACAAGGAGAAGAGAGCCACAGACCAGGGCGGGTGCATTCATTTCCAAGCAAACTCCTGTCAAGGAAAAAAAAAAAAGGTGACAGAGAGTGGGTCCTGGCAGAAACACCCAAGACCACAGATGCATTTGCCCGCCTGCCCCCGCTGTTCTCGCTGTCTGTCTCCCTCTGGCCTCCTTCATACTGTCTTGGCTCAGATACTGCCAGCTGACTCCAGAGAGTGACAGGATACCAGGAGCAGGTCGCCATCAGGGAGGGAGCCAGTGCATAACTCTGGAAAAGGGCACCCATTCTTGAAAGGTAGCAAGTTCTCAGTTTCCAAGAACAAATGCTGATCCAAACTTAAAAAAAAAAATTTTTTTAAGCAGCCTTGCAGACACCTTAAGCACACGTCTCTGTTTGATTTATTTAAAACACGCTCAATGCTCAAAGGCTCTTAGAAAGATTTTTTTCCCAATTAAAAAAACAACTCCAGCATCCAATACTTCCTTTGAGGAAAAAAGCCAAAGAGTTTCTTGCTTTCTGCCCAAAGTGGGGAATCGTGGGGGCTTGTGAAGGGCTAATGCACTACCCCTGGGTGAGCCTGCAGGCAGCGTGGGAAGTCAGAACACTCTCTGAGAGGTCAGGTGACTAACACTCTGAGAAACAGGGGCTTTGAGTGAGTGAGATGAAGGCGTCTTGTTTTAACTCGACGGTTAGAAAGGGGGAGCCTTCCTGTCTGCACTACCAAGTTGTGTGTTGGCCTTACTTGCAACATACCCCACGAGAAACCTGGCGAAGACTCCCCGAGTCCCGGCCCCCAAGATGCCCCTGCCTCCCTTGGTCCTGTGCACAGTCGCTTCCAGCACGGTGTCCACTGCCTCAGCCAGCAGCAGGCACATCCTGAGTGTTCCTTTCATAAGGCAGGCCCAGCTGTGTTTACCGTAAACTTAGCTTCGGGAGCAGTCAACCGAAAGGACGCTTCTTCTGTAAGTGTCTTCCCTTTTTAAGTTGCTTTCTTATTTATTGATGTATCTCTGGCTGTGTCGGGTCCTCGTGGCTGCCGTGGGCTTTGTCTAGTTGCGGGGGCACGTGGGCTCAGGAGCTATAGCCGGAGAGGTCTAGGATGCTTACTCTGATGGCTTGCGACCCTGCACTTCTTTATTGTTTTATTCAGCTTTTTGGTTTGCGTTGAAGCAGAGCTGGTAACGATGTTGTGATGTAGTTCCTGTTGTTTCTCTGAGTGCTGACGTGGAAGCTGTCGTGGAGTGAGATCGTCTGCACCCACGGTGGCCCACCCTTCCAGGTGACTGTGCCTGTGGGCCCAGGGTGGTGAGTGCCCAGGGGGCTGGACACGGCGTGGGGAGGCTGACAGCCGCGCTGCCGCAGGCTTCTGCTTTGGGGTCCACACCTGTGCCTCTCAGCCCGTGGGCTTTCCCCTGCCCTCCAAGCACAGAGGTATTGCTGATTGTCCTCAACCACGACGTGCAGGGAGCCGGCAGATTAGTACTCCACTCCGGGTCCTGGGTGGGGAGGTGTGTTCTCACATCTCCTAGACAATGAACTCCAGCTGCCCACAGTGGGCACTAGCGTGGAAACGCACCTTTTATTGACGATTTCTCCTCCTGTCTCCCTCACCTACCCTCAAGCCATTGCCTCCTGAGATCACTGTCAAATAACCACTTCTGCCCAATTTCTTAGCTCAGTGTCTGCTGTTTGGAGAAACCTGAAAAGAACAAGGTGGACTTAGCGACACAGAACCCTATGAAACCGCCGTCTGTAACCAGAGCAGGTTCACATGGCTTAACTAGTAATTCTTAAGATGCCAAAACAGCATAGCTCTGGTCTCAGTAAACTCAACATATCCATGTCTGAAGCTGCAGGCTACACGCAGGAACAGCTGGGTATTTCATTTTTCGTGTAACCTTTCCTGTCCTGATGGCTGTCTCAGGCTTGTTACTGTTCAGTGATCACCTGATATTCCATTGTTCTGTTCTGTCCACACGTAGGACCAGATTCGTGGGTGTGAAACTTGTGTAGTCACACAGGGCCCCACATTCACAAGAGGCCTGCACTTGGCTTAATGATCTGCTGTTGCCATCAAGGTAATTCATTTCAGTACCGCTTGAAAAAACAATCAGTTTTAAATAACGTAAGTGAGTATCAGTAGGGGACCTTCAATAATGTAGAGAATAACTATGTCATGGAATACTATGCAACCATTAAAAATAGACTGATAAGTAACAATCTCCAGATGGATTGCAAAGTGAAAAACAAGGTACATTTCTATAAAATTAAAAAAAATGAGATGGGCTAAATACTCTTAACTTATGCACAGATCAACTCTGGGAGGGGGGACCGAAGAACTGACTTCAAGACTGCTGTAGGGAGGGGAGTTGGAGGTTGGGAGACAAGGATGATGGTTGGTGATGGACAAGGAAGCCTGGCATGCTGCAGTCCATGGGGTCGCAAAGAGTCAGACATGACTGAGTGACTGAATTGAACTGAGACGAGGATGGAGGGCGACAGATTTCTCACCACTGAGCTCTTTTGGTGTTTGAATTTTTTTTCTTCCCCTGTATATATATATATATATACATATATATATATATTTAATTCAATTCCAAACATTTAATACTTTAAAATATTTCTTTGAAAGGGAATAAGTAGAGAGAAAGAAAGGAAGAAAGAGAAAGAAACAAACAAAAGAAGGAAGGGAGGGAAGGAGGGAGGGAGGAAAGGAGGAAGAACAAGCTAGCTAACACAGTGCCAATCCAGTCAAGCAGTCTTTCTGCTCAGATTTCAACTTCAGGTCTGGAGCAACCAGGACTACAGAAAAGTTTGCAACTGGTTTCTGGATTGACCAGATGTCAACTTTCTCATCTTTTTCCTTGGGCTACCATTGCAAGGTCCCAAGTAGTAATTCTTTTAAAGTCCGAAGCAAAAGAAAACCTCTTTTCTTTAAAAAAATTAAGACAAAATTATTTTATGTATTTTTAAAAATTCTTGGCCACGCTGGGTTTTCCTTGCTGAGTGTGGACCCTCTTTATTCCAGTGTTTGGGCTCCCCCTCTTGCGGAGCACAGGCTCCAGACCAAGCAGTCTGTTGTTGGCAGTCTTGGTCGCCCCTTGGCAATTGGATCTTGTTAATAATTCCTCCATCAGAGATCGAACCCGCATCCCCTGTGTTGGAGGGTGGGTCCCTAACCACTGGACTACCAGGGGGAGCCGCAGAGAATCTCTTTACTCTCTTGACGAACTTGCATGTTGCTTCTGTTTTGAAAATAAGAATATGTAAAGTGGCTACGTCTTCTTTTTTTCCCCTTTTGTTGCCAGGAAGCTCAGAGACAAATTCAACGGTATATTATCCATGTGAGCTGCAGGCTAAATTCTTTCTTTCTTCTGGACTTGATTTTCTACATCTATTACATTTTCTTTGTCTTTGATTCTCTATTTATATTTTAATGATTTTACTGCATGTGAGCTAAGATAATATTGAATAGTTTGAATTTTCAACTGAGGTTGTTTTTCTTCCCTGCATTTCTTTGTACCCTGTCTTCCCCCCACTCTCTCCTTTATTCAGTCAACAAGACCAGGTGGCATCCTTGCCTCAGGGATATCACAGTAGAAGGATGAAAAGACTCTTCGGAGTTTCAGAGACCAAACTCTGCGGGACAATGGGCCTGAGTAGTAATTTGGGAGAGGCAACGACCAGTCACACAGAGCAAAGCTGGCTGAAGTTTCTCAGGCTGGAGAAGAAAAGAGCCAGAGGAAATGGAGAAAGGGGGGACAGCAGAGAAGCCAGGTTGCTGGAGCAAACGCCCAGGGAAACTCGTGCCCTTCTACCCGTTCAAAGTGTAGAGAGACTACAAGCCCTGTGGCACGGCAGCTGTGTAGTAGGTAGATGGGCCGGAGACCACCCCCCAGAGAGTGCTGCCCCACAGAGGGCCCAGGAGCATGTAAGATGGCTGCAGGAGGGGCGCACCTGGCAGAGCTCGGAGAGATATCCCGAGGGGCCTGGGGATGAGAACGATGCTGTGGTGGCATCCTTCATGGACCCAGGACCAAAGTCAGATGATGGTCATCGTGCAGGTGCCAGCATGCATGGACAGTGGCTGAGGACAAGTGTCCTCCTTGCCTTGATGGTCTGTAGCATCCCCAAATTGACATCCACCCACAGAAACCTTGACTTGACTGGGATGGACTTTCTGTCTCATGGCAAAGTGGTGCTCATAAAAGAAACGGAGTTGCCTTATAAAGAAACAGTTATACATCTTATAAACCTGAGTTGGGCTTCCCTGGTGGCTCCGAGGGTAAAGTGTCTGCCTGCAACGTAGGAAACCCAGGTTCAATCCCTAGGTCGGGAAGATAACCTGGAAAAGGAAATGGCAACCCACTCCGGTACTCTTGCCTGGGAAATCCCATGGACAGAGAAGCCTGGTGGGCTACAGTCCATGGAGTTGCAAAGAGTTGGACACAACTGAGCAATTTCACTTTCTCTTTCAAACCTGAGTTAGCAAAATGTCCGTACTCCAAGCCCCTCAATGGAATGCAAAGGAGAAACAAATGAAGAAAGCAGGAAAGAAACTTATCCTAAAGTTAATTCTTTCCAGACCCCTCTATTAGAGGAACCCCAGAGCAGACTGCCCCAGGAGCCCTGGGGTGACCCTTTTGATAAAGACAGGGTTTTCATGCTTGGGACACAACTAGATCCACCTCCCGCGCTTGATGGGCCAGGAAGGGGTCTGACCCACTCCCACGCCTCCCTGCGGAGCAGATGTTTTCGGACGGGCTGGAGCTGCCACTGGGCTCGGTTAACGGCCTGGAAGCTTCCCAGGTGCTTCAGGAAAGGAGCGGCCTCTTAACCACGGTTTCTGGCCTTCACAACTAACGTCACCCTTAAATGCTGTTCGGAATAACAAATGAATGCTCGTCTGATTCTGAAAGCCTTTTCTAACTGCGCCCTCCGTCCGCGCTGTTATCCCCCTGATGGAGACTGCTTTTGTCATCTGGAGTAAGTCTCTTGGCAGTCTGACCGTCACTTTACCTGTCTTTCAAATGAGCCTAAGAATAATTTCTTGGTGGGAAACTGATGCTGAGCAGATGTTTACAAAGCCCCTTAGGATCGCAGGATAGGGCCCTCAGTAGAATTGAGGTTGCTGTTATGTAATAATTTTTCCTTCTAGTTTTGATTAAAAAATGCTACATGTGTATCCATGTACACAAATGTGTCAGGTGCTGACGGAACATGCAAACCCAAATTCCCTTCACACTGATCAGAATGCAGGGGGCGGGAACAAAAATCTCTTAAAAAAAAAAAATATATATATATATATATATATTTCTGACCTTCAGATGCCACACATCTGTGTGAGGCGGGTGAGACAGTCTTACTCGGCCTTGTGGTAGACTCTGGTGCCCTCTGCTGTCATTCGGGAAACAAAGGTTTCTTCAGGGAGCCATCCATGCCTACCACGAGGACAGAAAACCAGCTGCTCTTGCCTGGTCAAACCTTCCCACCTGAAGTTGACTCTCTCAGAGTTGTTTGGGTTGGAGGCAAGGCCCCCCACGGAGCCTGGGCCGTCCTGTTACGTCAGCCTTAGGTGTTCACCCCAAAGGTGGAACTCAAATGTCCTGGACAAGCAAACTGACCAAACAAGGATTCCCGGGGAGTAAAATAGAGTGCTGAAGTGTTTTGGAAAGATCAGTAAGAGGCTAAGATGCACCGGATCGATGCGGCCCCAGGCTGCTGTGTTCTGAGGGTTGTTTATTCATTTAGAAGTTCCCTCTACTTGTATTTTGTGTCCATCAAGCAAGGAAAGGACTTGAATCTGGGCTGAAGTGTGGCATTCTTCATTAGAGGTGGCCCCTCTTTTCTGAGCCTCTCTGTAACGCCTGCCTGTGGCCCAAGAATGGAACGTTCATTTACTCTGTAAAGCGAGATGGATATTTGCCCATTAATTTCAACTCCAGGGCTCCCAGAACCATGTAAGTCTCAGTTAATATCATCTCACTTTAGATGACACTCGGAGGAGCAGGAAGACAGTGTGTGGGGGAAGGAATAAGAGGCAGCGCACACTTAGCCGGAGTGTTAATATTTACCCGGCGCCGCACTTGGCATCTGGGAGGCTCCACAGCCACTAAGTGGGGATTACATCTTCAATTAAGCAGTGGTAGCGGGGGAGTGCGTGATGTTTCACAGAGGGAAACTGCCGAAATCATACTTTAAGGAGAATAGGTTTTTTTTTAAAGCTACAAAAAAATTGAAATAAAAGCCCGAGGGGAAAAAATAGAGGGAACATTTCTGTTTAGGGAATCCTAATATTTTGGCTGAACACATTATGTAAAATTAAATACTATTTTAAACCAAGGAGATATAATATCTAATTAAGTTTTTGTGGTTGATGGGCTTGGAGAGGATTGTGAATGTTGCATCCATTGAACTGAAAGAAGTAGAAAAATTAAATAACACTGTTCTACAGTGACTTTCACCCAGACATACAAGCAGATTTCCATATTCCGCTTTCACTCTGCCCCCTACCTAGGACTCACTGACAACATGAAAGAGAAAATGAGAATGTGCACGATGAGCTCATTAAGCCCTGTAATGACCCGAAGGCGCAGGAATCAAGGGTTGTTAGCCTCATTTCCAAGCTGCAACCAGAAGCTCTGAGGAGCTGAGGGACGCTCACAGGGTCATCTTGAGAGTCCAGGGGTGGAGAAAGAATAGAATCACCATCTTCCAGCTGCATCTGGAACTTCTTCTATCCTAGAATACTCTCTGCTATACAGCAAGAATATCAAGCTTCGGAATGTGGAACCTTCCGATATTGGGCAGAAGTATGAGAAAGCAACAAGGTCTTAAGGCAACTCGAAGTTATAGGGGAATTCCAGTGTACAGTGTGAAGGAATCAAACATGGAAAACTAGTTTTAAAAGGATAGTGACTTCTAAGACTAATTATTACATGAAGGCATTTTCAGATTACTTTATAAAATAATTTTTAAAGAGAGGAAATAAAAAGAATACTATGTGGTTTCTCGTCAGCCATTTTCTAAAACTTAACTTGAATAGCAAGCTTTCTTTTTTTTTTTAATTTTTTTATTTATTATTTTTTTTAATTGTTTTTGCCATACATTGTCATGATATCACCATGGGTTTACATATGCTTCCCCCCCCCCCCCCCCCCCCCTTCCTCCCCCCCCCCCCCCCCCGGGAAATCTCGCTGCACCAGCCCCGAGCATCAGTCCTCGGCTGGCGATTGACTAGACATATGAAAATTAACATGCTTCAATGCCCTTCTCCCATATCATCCCACCCTTACACTCATCCACAAAGTCCACGAGTCTATTCTATACATCTGCGTTCCTTTTGCTGTCTCGTATGTTGGGTTCTCGTTAACGTCTTTCTAAATTCCATATATATGCGTTAATATACTATATTGTTGTTTTTGCTTCTGGCTTACTTCACTCTGGATAATGGGCTCCAGTTTCGTCCATCTGAGTAGAATTGCTTCAAATGAATTTTTTTTTAATGCTGAGTAATATTCCATTGTGTATATGTACCACAGCTTTCTTATCCATTCGTCAGTTGATGTAGGCTTTATCCCAGGAATAGCAAGCTTTCTTAAACTGAGTAAAATCAAAACACCTACAAAGACAATACTCCCAGTGCAAAGATTGAATATTTCCGTCATATTTTATTAGTTTTCCCTTTCAGTTTATCATCCCAGATGTACAATTAAAGAACGAACCCACCACTTTAAAAAGTTTAAACGTTGGCAGTAGTTGGTCTATAGTTCCTGACATAAATTAAGCAGAGTCACGTTTGATATGTGAAGGGGAAAAGAACTCTCAGGACATCTTCATATCAAGCTGAAAGAAATTTGGTCAGGAGGCTATTTGAAAGTAGAATATTCAAGTTGTAAGTTGGCAATAAGGAAGCAGTTTAAATAATTGAAACTGAGGAATTGCGCGGTAGGAAGCCTTTCTTCAGTGGCCGTTTTGGTTTCAATCGCCACAAGCGAGAAGTAGGTTTTAAAAATAGATCACCAGGGCGGAGCAAGTGTCTGAGACAGGTACTTGCAGGCAGGGTTCTAGAAATTCCAATCATCTAACAAATTGCACCATTAAAAGTCATAATAGGTCTAAAAGCCATTCTTAAAAGAACTTACTAAGTAATTTGACCTACATAATCATCTTGTTAAATTCATTTGATATCATGAGACAGTTAGTGAAATATGCATAGTCCATTACATTACAGAGAAACACATACCGCAGTGCTGTCTGCTGTGCACTTTGCGACTGCAGCTAGTAGTTGTCTATAAAACTCCTAGACAGGATTTGATTTGATTACTGTTTTATCATTTTACTTTGTAACATATAGGAGTGGGGATCACAGGTCTGCTATTGCTTACTAGGAAATATTTAACGAAAGATGTTTTATTTATTAGCATAAAGAGACACAGTGGATTATCGGGTGATTAAAGTGATGATGTGGCTGCCATACTTGTCAAAAATATAGCTCTAATTCAATAACAAGGCGACAGTCAGTCTCTGAGTTGATCTATGCCTGAGCAAACTGGCTCTGAAAGCAGGACATCGCCTGCTTAAAAGGATCTTGGTAAATAGCACATTATCAGAAACACACAGCAACAACAACAAACCCACAGAATGATTCCTCAATTCTAAGTTCACTTTCTGTCTGCTATGAGCCACTGCATCTTATCTTTTGCATCCCTAACATCCCAGATCAATAAAGAGAATATTTAACGTTAGTAATCTATATGGGAAACAATATTTTCACAAGAAGTAAATCGGGAAGAGAATCAATAAAGGGAGCAAAGGAAGAAGGAGCTAGGATTTACTGAGTGCCTGCTGTGTGGCAGGCTCTGCGTTAAGTATTTCACGAATATTAGCAGGCTATCTCATTTAATTCTACCGAGAGCTGCAATGAATGAAGAAATACGTTTGTTTTTAAATTGTGAGCTGCACGCGTCTTTGCTGTTTTGCCCTTTGTTTCCTTTGGTGTGATGTCACTCAAGCCCTGCAGGTCACTTGTCGCATCAGGACCGCCTGACCTCTAGGCTGGGAGGGGAAGGTTGCTAAGAATACTTGTCAGTGAGCGTGTTTACTGCGATTAGTGCCCATACTTCCTTCTCGGCTCTCGTCAGAGCACTTGATCAGAATTTTACTCTGTGTACAGTTACACATCAAATGGATCCTTCCTGAAATACCAGCTCTTTACTAATCAGGGTGAATTTAAAGAAATCTAAGATAAACGACATCATATAAATCAATTTGTTCTTTAATATTTGTTAATTGTATTTGCATTTCAGGACAGAGCTGGTGCTATTTCAAAGTAAACAATTACATATTCGGATTTATTTTAGTTTACAAGCCAAGACATGGTAGAGACCCTTTCTCAATTATTTTAATATGTTATAAGCTGAAATTGATCCGGTGGATCATAAGCATTTCCTGGGCTTAAGGAGCAGTTTAATTTCACAGCACCCTCTGCTGTTACTCTGTCAGTTTATCACTCTTCTAACTCACTGAGAGCAGTGAGGAGAGGAACCCTCCTCAGAGAAGGGTCATTGCAGGTCCGAGTCATAGCCTCAGTCTTTGGGTTTAAAAAGTGCATATTGATGGGGATCCCAAATCAAAGCAAACGTGGAGGACTAATGTGCCCTAGGAATTCCTGAGCCCCCAGGAGCTCTCTTTGCATCCTCGTCTTCTCCCCCAAGCTCCAAGGCTCCTGCCTCTGGTCGCCTCTGGACAACACTGAACGTGCTTTGCACATTTTGCACCTCCAAACAGAGCTCTTGCTGCAGCACTCCCAGCCCACACTGACTTACCCCCAGATCTTCTCATCTCGTCTGTGGACCCCAAGTCACTCAGCCCTTAAACATAGGAGTTGTCTGTTATTTCTCTCTCCGTTTCACCCAGCACGTAGCACGTCGTAGTAAGCCCTTCATAAATATTTGCTGAATTAATTGAACAAGGAAGCAAAATTTCAACATATTAATTTAGAGAAAAGCATCTATGAAAACAGGGATAGGATCAACATGTTATTTCCTGGTGTCCCTATATGGAGAGAGGCTGACACCAGTTTATATGTCCTGGTCATCCCTACGTAGACAAGACACTTTTTGATTCCCTCAGCCCCCATCAGGCAGGGCAGGGAACAAAGAATCTGACTTTAGGTCTCTTGGTTATAATCACATGCCTTCCTTATTCTCTGAGTAAGGTTCTAGTTTCTCAGAGTGGATCTGGATTGCTGCTAAACCTGCCAATCTGTTAACAATTGACTTCATGCGTTTCTTGTCCTTAGATAATTCATCTGCACCATAATGTGTGGAATCTTATTCTTATCACTTGCTGAGAGTAACTTTTTTTTTTGTTCTGGACACCTGGTGTGGCTTCTTTGACCACTGATCTTTCTCAGTCAATTTTCTAAATTATCTTAGTTGTTATTGTTCAGTTGCTAAGTCATGTCCAACTCTTTGCAACACCATGGACTGCAGCTCGCCAGGCGTCCCTGTCCCCCACCATCTCCCAGAGTTTCCCCAAGTTTATGTCCACTGAATCAGTGATGCCATCTAAATATCTCATCCTCTGTCATCTCCTTCTCCTTCTGCCTTCAGTCTTTCCCAGCATCAACATCTTTCCCAATGAGTCAGCTCTTCTCATCAGGTGGCCAAAATACTGGAGCTTCAGCTTCGGCATCTGTCCTTCCTTGCTGTCCAAGGGACTCCTCCAGCACCACAGTTTGAAAGCATTAGTTCTTCAGCGTTCTGTTTATTGTTCAATTCTCACATCTGTACATGACTACTAGAAAGACCATAGCTTTGACTATATGGAGCTTTGTCGGCAAAGTGATGTCTTTGCTTTTCAATACACTATCCAGGTTTGTAGTAGCTTTCCTTCCAAGAAGCAACCATCTTAGTTGGATTTAAATTGACACCTTTTTATTTTAATAAATACACTCATAATACACAATTTAATAACAAATAAGGCTTCCCTGGTGGCTCAGACAGTAAAAAATCCACCAGCAATGCCAAAGACCTAAGATTGATTTCTGGGTTGGGAAGATCCCCTGGAGAAGGGAATGGCTATGCATTCCAGTATACTGGCCTGGAGAATCCCATGAACAGAGGAGCCTGGTAGGCTACAGTCCGTGGGGTTGCAAAGAGTGGGATACAACTGAGCGACTTTCACACAATTCAAAAAATTAACATCAGGCTAATACCGCTGTCCAGAAGTATCTTCTATTAACATTTAGATGTATTTTTAAAATAAGGTTTTTTGGGATATCCCTGGCAGTCTAGTGGTTAATACTCTGCACTTTCACCACAGGGAGCACAGGTTTGGTCCCTGGTCAGGGAACTAAGATTCCACATGCTGCACGGCACAGCCAAATACATGAGTAAGATAGAATTTATTTTTTTGAGAAGTTTTAGGTTCATAGCAAAATTGAGAAATGTAGAGACTTCTCGTGTATACCCTGCCCCCACATACCCTGTCCCACACCACAGCCTTCCCCATCATCACATCCAGAGTTGGGTATTTCTATATATCGATGACCCTACACTGGTACATCCACAATTTACACTGTGGTTCACTCTTGGTGTCATACCTTGTATAAGTTTGGACAAATGTACAATGCCAAGTGTCTGCCATTGTTCTATCACAGACAGAATGGTTTCACTACCCTAAAAACCCTCTGCAGTCAGCCTAGTGATCCCTGCCTCCCCACTAATGCCTAGAAACCACTAATCTTTTCTTACTGATGTATTTCTTAGTCTCTAGTCTATGTATACATATATTAATATTATAAAACTGGGAACATACTCTACACATAATTTTGTTTTGTTTTCTTTTTAAAGATTAAAATCTTCATTTTATAGAAAGTCTCAAATATACATAAGAAGTAGAGAGAAAACTATAATGAATCTCCATGTGCCCAACATCTGGCTTCGGTAATTGTCAACATTTTTGCCAATTGTGTTTCATCTATCTCCTCCAACTACTGTTTTTTTTTTTTTGGCTGAAGTGTCTTCAACAAATTCAAGGTATCATGTTTTTTCATCCATAATACAGAAATATGCATGCATATAAACTGATTTTTTTCAATTAACATGACATCATGAATACTTTCCATATCATTCACTATGGTTTGAAACATTGTTTTTAACAACTGCCAAATATTGTCATTGTTTATGTTTACTATAACTCCTTGAGTGCATCTCTGATTTTTTTTTTTTGATATTTGAAATACAACTTTATTCTGATTCTAAACGTAAAGGAATGGGAATGACAGTAACAAACAAGATTCCACCTCTCAATATTGTCATGTGACTATAGCCGTCTTATATCTGAAACTCAAGGAGGAAACAACTGTGTTCCAAAACACCTCAATATCCAGGTCCAGGAAATGAAGGTTTTTTTTTTTTTTTAAACTGCCACATTCACTCCAAAGCCCATCCATCTCCTTCAGCATCCAAAGATCAAGCACGTGTTCTGCTTAGCTATATAGTAAAGTGGCAAACACGCTGCCCCACTGACATCACAGGACAGCTGCCTATAAAACTAGACTTCTGACGCTGGGCCCCAGCTTCACTTTCTCACAGGTCATCATCTTCATCCGGGAGAGCAGTTGTCTGAGCAACCTCTAAATCGTGCTCGTACTGTGCTGCCAAGGCTGGGTCCATGACCACCTCTGGCGGGGCAAGAGCAGGCATGACGACAAACTCCAAGTTAGGGTCTCCAATCAGTTTTCTAGCAAGCCAGAGGAAGGGCTTTTCAAAGTTGTAGTTACTTTTGGCAGAAATGTCATAGTACTGAAGATTCTTCTTTCGGTGGAAGACAATTCACTTTGCCTTAACCTTTCTGTCCTTAATATCCACTTTGTTGCCACACAACACAATTGGGATGTTCTCACACACTCATACCAGATCTCTATGCCAGTTAGGCACATTCTTGTAAGTAACTCTTGATGTTACGTCAAACATTATAATGGCACACTGAGCTTGTGTGTAATAGCCATCTCTCAGTCCACCAAATTTCTCCTGACCAGCTGTATCCCATACACTGATTTTAATAGGTCCTCTGTTGGTATGGAACACCAGAGGATGGACCTCAACACCCAAGGTAGCTACATACTTCTCAAATTCACCAGTCAGATGATGCTTCACTGGTAAGTGAAAGTAGTTTTTCCCATACCACCATCACCAACCAAAACAAGTTTGAACTGAACCTGGGGTTCTCCTTGGGCAGCCATCACGATGTTACTTCCAGAAGCATCTCTGTGCCCGTCTGACTGAGGGCATCTCTGATTTTTTGCTTAGGAAACAGCTCTAGAAGTAAATTACAGGATCAAAGGATAAAAATTTTAAAGATACAAAAACGATCATAAATTATTAATCTATCTATACTCCATCAGTAGGATGTGAAAGGGTCTGTTTCTTTGGAACCTCGCTGACTCTGGGTATTGCCGATGGTATGGGTCAAGGTTCCACTGCAGATAACAGAATCCACTCCAGCTGGAAGCAGCAGACTTATTACCAGTTATTATGAACTCACTAGAATATTCGAAAGAGCTGTTTGAGCTCCCAGGAGTGAATTCTGAACACACTTGAGAGCTGGCTCACAAAGGGAGCAGCCTCTGGCACAGTGGGAAAGCTGGGAATAAGAGAGCTGCCATGATAATTACATGCTCTAAGCTCACAGTGTCTTTTTTGTGGCTTACACTGTCAAAATGGGTGCCTCTTAACTCCCAGGGAACTGGGGCTGGATCCTGGTCTTGCACTACAAAGGCCATGGGAACCCCAGTGCCCCCACGACACTGCTTGCTAGCAGAGCCAGCAGGATTACGGCTTGTGCCTCATATTATTTCTACAGCTCAAATTTTATACGGACACACTGCTAGACAGAAGACGGGTCATCGGAAAAATTCCAGTTGTAAGAGAGTCTGGGAAATGTAGCATTTTACTTCCCAGCTTTTACCAGGCAGCAAGACATAATACAAAGTGATTGGAATGGAGCTGAATGAGCCAAATTCTCATACCTGCTACAGTCCACCTCTTTGGTGATACAGTGTCCGCATACAGTCTTCTGTCAATAAGTCCTGCAAACAAAAATAACAATGAAAACCAATATACTCTCCCAGTGGACTTACACCTATACAAACAAAACCAAGTTTATCCTAAAAAGAAAAGCCAAATCTCACCACATCCATCTCTAAGTGATGTTTATTCTTCTGGTATAACCACATATTGATATCCTATTATCTAAGTGCTAAATTATAAAGTTTACAACAGCTCTGTATCAGATATCTTAACTTGCTCTATATAATATGGTAAGTAAAAGAGAGGAGAAAAAAAAAGAAATAGTAATATGCATAAAACTTGTGATTACAAACCTCATTTCTTCAATTGGTCATGAGGTAGCCAATCCTAATCAGTAGTCAAAGATGCTCTTTTATAGCTGGTTTATTTGATTCAGAATCCAAACAAAGCCCCCATGTTTGGTTCTTTGGTCTCACAAGTCTCTTCTTTTATTTCAATACAGCCCCTACTTTTCTTTTTCATGCTTTGATTTATTGGAGAAACCAAATTATTTTTTAAGTGTAAAATGCTTCACATTACGGATTTGCTTGATTGCTTTCTTTTGAAATCCTCTGATTTGTTCTGTTATTCCTGATTCAGTATTTCCTGAAAAGCAGTAGGTATTTAAAGACCTGATTAGACTCAGGTTCTGTTTGTGTGCTGGCAGTGGGAGGGAGCTCCTGGGCCTCTTCACGCACTTCCTGTTGCGTCACACTGTGACGCATGCAGTGTCTGCTGTCTGCTTTCAGGGAATCTAAGATTGATCAGTGGGTTCAGGTGGTGCAGCCCTGGTCCCTCCTTACAGAGATCCTCACTAACATTTCACCTAGTGATTTAAGTGTCCCTTGAGAGCATGATCTGGACCTATTATTTCATTAGAGACCAAACTGATAATTTTTCCAATTCTACCAAGCAGTCAGCTATCCACGAATCACTGTAGGTCTGCACCCCAGGTCATGCCTTTCTCTAGGCAGGGTGAATAACCAGTCACTCATATATCTAATCTAATTGACATCACTATTGGTTACTCTTCAATCAAAACTGCCAGATTTAGCAAATAAAAATACAGGAAATACACTTTTTTTTTGCTTTGGTTTTGGTTTCTTGGTCTTTTTTTTAGGCCACCCCTTGTGGTTTATGGGATCTTTGCTCCTCGACCAGGGATGGAACCCAGGCCCCCTGTAGTGGGAACACAGAGTTCAGAGTTCTAACCAACAGACTGCCAGGGAATTTCCAGGGCATCCAGTTAAATTTAAATTTCAGAAACACTAAATAAATTTTTAATGTGTGTGCTTGAAATAGGAAAAGATGAACTGAGCCATATTAAAAACTACTGCAGTTCACACATGTCTGTTAACCGTATTTACCATCCAAGTAAAGACAAGAGTAAAATCATACTTCAGGCTAACATATTGCAATTACCCCTTATACAATAAAGCACAGTAATCCTCCACTGAAAAGGAGATACTAAGGCCCATATTTTGGATTACTAGCTAAGTCATGCTCTACCTTTGATATCCTGTAATGTAAGTACTGAGTTACTGAATTGTGGTAGTTTTCACAGGACATGAGAGAACTAAGATGATTCCCAGGGGAATGACTGCATTCCAGACATAGTCCTCCTTATTTTATTGTGTACTAGCAACCCATTTTCCCTTTGATAGTCCAGATTAGTCACCCTAGCCAGTACAGAAAATCCTGTTTTGCCTGAAAAGCCCTCAGTGGCCAGGCAGCAGTCTTAATTTCCAGTTTAATGGAATCATTGTTATAAACCCTGGGGGAAGCATTCCTTCCTTAGGAACTGAGACCTCTAGACCAGTAAAACCCAAAGTTAAGGGAATGAGAAGCAAAAAATTTATTAGGGATCACTCAGTTCAGTTCAGTTCAGTCACTCAGTATGTCTGACTCTTTGAGACCCCATGGACTGTAGCCTACCAGGCTTCCCTGTCCATCACTAACTCCCAGAGCTTACTCAAACTCATGTTCATCGAGTCAGCGACGCCATCCAACCATCTCATCCTCTGTCATCCCCTTCTCCTCCTGCATTCAATCTTTCCCAGCATCAAGGGCCTTTTCCAATGAGTCAGTTCTTCGCATCAGGTGGCCAATGTATTGGAGCTTCAGCTTCAGCATCAGTCCTTCCAATGAATATTCAGAACTGATTTCCTTTAGGACTGACTGGTTTGATCTCCTTGCAGTCCAAGAGACTCTCAAGAGTCTTCTCCAACACTGCAGTTCAAAAGCATCAATTCTTCAGTGCTCAGCTTTCTTTATAGTCCAACTCTCACATCCATACATGACTACTAGAAAAACCATAGCCTTGACTAGATGGACCTTTGTCGGCCAAGTAACGCCTCTGCCTTTTAATATGCTGTCTAGGTTTGTCATAGCTTTTCTTCCAAGGAGCAAGTGTCTTTTAATTTCATGGCTGCAGTCACCATCTGCAGTGATTTTGGAGCCCAAGAAAAGAACGTCTGTCACTGTTTCCACTGTTTCCCCATCTATTTGCCATTAAGTAATGGGACTAGATGCTATGATCTTAATCTTTTGAATGTTGAGTTTTAAGCCAGCTTTTTCACTCTCCTCTTTCACTCTCATCAAGAGGCTCTTTAGCTCCTCTTCACTTTCTGCTGTAAGGGCAGTGTCATCTTCGTATCTGAGGTTATTGATATTTCTCCTGACAATCTTGATTCCAGCTTGTTCTTCATCCAACCTAGCATTTCACATATAAGTTAAGTTAAATAAGCAAGGTAACAATATACATTCTTGACGTATTCCTTTCCCAATTTGAAATCATTCTGTTGTTCCATGTCTGGTTCTAAATGTTGCTTCTTGCAGACAGAGAAATCTGCAGATAGATTTCTCAGGAGGCAGGTCAGGTGGTCTGGTATTCTCATCTCTTTCAGAATTTTCCACAGTTTGTTGTGATCCACACAGTCAGAGGCTTTGGTGGAGCCAATAAAGCAAAAGTAGATGCTTATCTGGAACTCTCTTGCTTTTTCTATAATCCAACAAATGTTGGCAATTTGATCTCTGCTTCCTCTGCCTTTTCTAAATCCAGCTTGAATATCTGGATGTTCTCAGTTCATGGACTGTTGAAGCCTTTCTTGGAGAATTTTGAGCATTACTTTGCTAGAGTGTGAGATGAGTGAAATTGTGCAGTAGTTTGAACATTCTTTGGCATTTCCTTTCTTTGGGATTGGAATGTAAACTGACCTTTTCCAGTCCTGTGGCCACTGCTGAGTTTTCCAAATTTGCTGGCATATTGAGTGCAGCACTTTCACAGCATCATCTTTTAGGATTTGAAATAGCTCAACTGGAATTCCATCACCTCCACTACCTTTGTTCGTAGTGATGCTTTCTAACCCCACTTGACTTCGGACTCTGGGATGTCTGCTCTAGCTGAGTGGTTATCCAAGTCATGAAGATCTTTTTTGTATAGTTCTTCTGTGTATTCTTGCCATCTCTTCTTAATATCTTCTGCTTCTGTTAGATCCATACCATTTCTGTCCTTTATTATTAGAGATCACTAGGGGTAGAAATTTGTTGTTGTTCAGTCGCTAAGTCATGTCCATCTCTTTTGCAACCTCATGGACTGCAGCAAGCTAAGTTCCTCTCTCCATGGGATTTCCTAGGCAAGAATACTAGAGTGGGTTGCCATTTCCTTCTTCAGGCAATCTTCCTGACCCAGGGATTGAATCTGGATCTCCTGCATTAGCAGTCGGATTCTTTACCATTAAGCCACCAGGGAAGCCCTAGGGGTAGAAATAGGAGTGGCTTTTCTTTTCTTTAAATCTTTTATAATGTTTAAAAGATGTTTATTTATTTGACTGCACCGGTCTTAGTTGCAGCACTTGGGATCTTCACTCTTCATCATGGCACGCAGGATCTTTAGTTGCAGCTTGCAAACACATAGTTACAGCATGTGGGATCTAGTTCCTGACCAAGGATTGAACCTGGGCCCCCTGCCTTTGGAGCACAGAGTCTTAGCCACTGGACTACAAGGGAAGTCCAGGGAGAAGCTTTGCTTTTGATCATCATTTTTATTTTCACTCTGAATTTCCATGAATCCTGGCTATACATTAACCACTGACTGGACACATCATGGAGGACATTACTCCAGCCCCACAAGATGTTACCATCTACTGAGAATGTAACCAAATCTTCACAAGGCCAGATGAGTGACCAGTGAGTTCTAGGTTCATGAACACACTATCGCACTTCGTTTGCTATAATGTAAGTTCCTTGGTTTGAAGCAATGCACTGTGGAATGCTCAAAGTAAAAGTGAAGTCGCTCAGTTGCGTCCAACTCTTTGGGACCCCATGGGCTGTAGCCTACCAGGTTCCTCCGTCCATAGCATTTCCTGGGCAAGAATACTGGAGTGGGTTGCCATTCCTTCTCCAGGAGATCTTCCTGACCCAGGGATTGAACCCGGGTCTCCCGCATTGTAGGCAGATGCTTTACTGTCTAAGCTACCAGAGAAGTCCTAATTTGATTGGGGCAGAAGCATTGTGAGCAGGGAAGGCAAATCTACATACAAAGTTAAGAGTCCAATCCAGTGAGAAAAAAGTGCTATCCCTTCCAAAATGGAGTGACCCATAAAAACAATGTAAATTATTTCTAGCATCATAAGACTTGTTCATTCCCCTGGGGAATAAGTTGTAAGAAGCTCATTGCTGATCTTTGCTATTGGCAGTTTGGGCTACAGAATTCCATGTTGCCAAGCCCATGCACAGTCTCTGTTTCCGCCAGTTTGGCCTTTTTTTTTTTTTTTTTTTTTAAGATGAGCTTTTTCAGGAGAGATAGGGCTCACTGGAGAAAGGCTGACTGATGTTGGCAGACTCATATGATAATTAAGATTCTTTTTTCCTTAGGTTGCTCAGTTGTAAGTATCCACCTAAAATACAATTATCTTCATATCCTGTGCCTATTTGGAGAGGTCTGTCCACATACCTATTCCTCAGATTTCCTTAGCACCAATTTTCTAGTTGCCCCCACTCCACGTCCAGATCATGAATTATTGCAGGTCTGTACTCCTGACCATTTCTTTTTCTAGGCAGAATGTACAACCAGGTACACTACTTAGACTTCTGCATGCTGAGAGGATGTCTCTTCTCCATGACCTTTCAGGGCCGTGGATGAGTAGAGCAGTTATCTACTGCTATGTAACTAACCACACCAAAACTTCATAGCTTAAAATAACAACAACTTTAGTTTGCTCATGATTTACTCTTTGGGCCAGGCTCAGTAACAGTGGCTCTTCTCGTGTTGGAAGAGTCAGTTGGGAAACTTGACTGGGGCCTGGAGGAGGAACTTTCAGTTTGATTCATTCACATGGCTGGCAAGTCGGTGCTGGCTGTTGGCTGAAGCATAACCAGGACTATGGGCCACTTCTCTGTTCTTCTTCATGAAGGCCGTTCCACAGGCCCCTGAGCTTTCCCAAAGTATGGTGGCAAGGTTCCAAAAGCAAGAACCTCAAGAGCCTTGGAAGCCACATAACATCACTCTGCCTACTCTATTGGACAAGGTCCAGGTTCAAAAGGGGGCAGAGTACATAGATTCTGCTTCTTCATGGGGGAGTGTCAAGGTTATAGAAGAACAGATGGGGCAAGAGATATGACTGTGATCGTCTTCAGAAATATAGTGCCATAAAGCAGATTGAGAGAAAGGAACAAGGAAGTGGCATTAGGGACCATAGGCACGCAAGCCCCTTGCCCAAGAGGCTTGTTTGTGCCTTCTGGATTTCTCTGAACCTGATTTCATATATATATCACCTCCACCTGAAAACAAAGTGCTGCTGGGCATGCCTGACTCCATCACTGGATGAGTGGGACATTCAGCTCATGATGGACAGCTCAATTCACACAGTGACTTGACGACCCGTAGTCAAGTGCTTAGTTACCACCTGTGTCCATTAGGAAGTCATCTCAAAAGGAGTCATATCAGCAGAGGATGATATAACTGATCCTATTTGAGCAGAGAATCATCTGTGGGGGCCTGCCAAAGTTTCCACACCGATCCCTATGTTCCACAGACACATCAAGAACCATTGGATCTTCTGGGTCACATGGCCCAAATGGTGGAACAGCATTGTAACCTGGACTTCCTACAGAGCTTTCACTTTTCCAGGACCTACTGAAACCTGGTAGCCTTTTGGGTCACTCAGTAAATAAGTTAGAACTCTAGGAGTTAACCAGTAACTCATGGCCAAATGAGATATACCTTGCTTCCCAAATCCAAAGAGGCTCACTTAGCATTGTGCTTCTTTCTTGATGGTAGAAGGGACTGAAACTTGTCTTTCATCTTGGAATGTACATCTCAAGATGTCCCAGACCACTGGACCCCTAGAAATTTCAGCAAAATATCTACAGTAGTTTCTATTTCCTATTCACCAGGTCCAGTTAGCGTGATACCACCAATGTAACAAATCAGCTTAATATCCTGTGGAAAGGTAATCAAGGTCCTTTCAGACCAGATCATGACAGAGGTTCTTAAAGTTGATATAGCCCTGAGGTAGGACACTGAAGGTGCCTTGTCAGCTGAAAATAAACTGTGTCTGATGATCCTAATTAATAGACATGGGGAGGAAGAAGCATTGTCCAGTCAACAGCTTAATAGCAGGTCCTGGGGCTATGTTGATTTACTCTAGAATTAAACTCTATCTGGAACAGCAATGCAATAGAAGTCACTACTGAATAAGTTTATGCTAACCCACTGTCATTCTCCAAGATCCATCTGTCTTCTGCATGTCCCAAAAGGCAAGATGAAGGGGGATAGGGTAGGAATCACCACCTCTTCATATTCTTCCAAGTCTTTGATAGTGGCACTAATCTCTACAATCCCTCCAGGAATGTGGTTTTGCTTTTGGTTTACTATTTTTATAGGTCACCCTAAGTAGAGGCAGTTTTGGTGACTTCCGCTTGGCTTTTTTTCCCATAATAGCTTTTGTTCCACAGGTTAGAGAACCAATCGGGGGACTCTGTCAGCTGATGAATATGTCTATGCCAATTATGCACTCTGAAAGAAAATGACAACCTCAGGTTGGCCAATTACCAATTAAGGATATGGGGTGAACCAGAAGCCTTCATAGTGAGGTTTAAATGCAACTTCAACCATGGGCATACCATGCTAAAAAACTGGGTCTAGGTCTTAGTAGTAACAGAACTATGAAGAGCCTATATTTGTAGACTCTCTAAGTCTCTTGAGCCATGAGAGGGAAGAAATGGGCCCCCAAGACCTGGAGTGGTGATATCTGAGGAGACTATGTTTGACCTCATAGGAACTCCAGCTTCTTCTGAAGCCATGGGTGTGTGGGAGTAGTCGACTGCCCCTTGCTGGAATCCCCTTGCCTGAAGATTGCATAGGTTCTGACCAAGGTGGATACCTTTCAAGATGATACTTGCCCTCCCCAACATCTGTCCCCAACTCCCCCACTTGGCTATTAGACCAGTGACTAGAGTCAAGTCACAGCATGGTCCAGATCTGCTAGGAAAGAAAAGGGATTATTCCCTGAAGAAGTTACATAACCTAGAACTGGGGGAAAAAAACCCACTGACAATGGACTGTAAGGAATGAGAGGTGAATATAAAGTTTGTTGATAAAGAGGATCTTTTCACAGCCTAGGAATCAGTACCTCAGCAAGGTTCCTGGAGAAGCTCCAGCTGGGGTGGCTCCTGAAACTTTGGGGGAAAAAATTAGAGCTTATGTAAATGCACTTGTGTTAAAGGATGATACTGAGGAAGAGATAGCGAAACTCATTATGTAAGACATCAGATGATCAGATGAAAGAGAGGGCAGAGGTTCTTCCTTTCGTTATGTGACACAGATGTCTTAGTAAGGGGGACATTGTAATCACTAAGAAATGCAGGTTGGCTCTTCTCTTGGACCAGGTGGTGATGCAAAGGCAAGGTGGATGGAATTACCCTAATGGTTACTAACCCTGGACTATCGTCCATGGTACAGATGAGAAGTTTCTGTCAAGCTTTATGGGAGAACCACAATGTAGACCCCTAGGGTGCTGGAGCAAGGGCAAGCAGTCTGTAGTAGAGAACCACTCAAAGAATGGCATCTGCAGTGTTACTGTGTCCGGGTAAAGACTGAGGGTCTGAATGTTGAGTTTTAAGCCATCTTTTTCACTATCCTCTTTCACCATCATCATGGCAAATAGATGGGGAAACAATGGAAACAGTGACAGGCTTTCTATTCTTGGGCTCCAAAATCACTGCAGATGGTGACTGCAGCCATGTAATTAAAAGATGCTTATTCCTTGGAAGAAAAGTTATGACCAACCTAGACAGGGTATTAAAAAG
The DNA here is from genome assembly GCA_007570785.1 of Antilocapra americana. NCBI lineage: Eukaryota > Metazoa > Chordata > Mammalia > Artiodactyla > Antilocapridae > Antilocapra > Antilocapra americana. The sequence goes on along the minus strand of ML664243.1, from coordinate 3,413,419 downwards.
CAGAGGCATTACTTGGCCGACAAAGGTCTGCATAGTCAAACCTATGGTTTTCCAGTAGTCAGGTATGGGTGTGAGAGTTGGGCTATAAAGCAAGCTGAACGCCGAAGAATTGAGGCTTTTGAACTGCAGTGTTGGAGAAGACTCTTGAGAGTCCCTTGGACTGCAAGGAGATCAAACAAGTCAATCCTAAAGGAAATCAGTTATGAATATTCATTGGGAGGACTGATGCTGAAGCTGAAGCTCCAATACGTTGGCCACCTGATGCAAAAACTGACTCACTGGAAAAGCCCTTGATGCTGGGAAAGATTGAAAGCAGGAGGAGATGGGGATGACAGAGGATGCGATGGCTGAGTGGCATCACCGACTCAATGGACATGAGTTTAAGCAAACTCCCACGATGGTGAAGTCCCACGATGGGAAGACGGTGAAGGATAGAGGAGCCTGTTGTGCTGCAGTCCATGGGGTGGCAAAGGGTCAGACACAACTGAGTGTCTGAACAACATCTGATTGCAGGGTCAAATCACTGTCAGACCCACTAAATCATAAAACTTGGGAGACACAGCTGTGTTGTGCTTAGTCGCTCAGTCGTGTCCGACTCTTTGAGACCCCAGGGACTGTAGCCCGCCAGGCTCCTCTGTCCAGGGGGATTCTCCAGGCAAGAATACTGGAGTGGGTTGCCATGCCCTCCTCCAGGGGGTCTTCCCAACCCAGGCGTCCTGCATTGCAGGCGGATTTTTTTTTATCATCTGAGCCACTGTACTCCACTGCACAATGAAGTTAACACATCCAGGATTAGGGTGAAGTGGGTTCAAGGCGCACAAGCAAGTTATGTGAACCGATGGCCCAGACTCCATATCACCTACTTCCAGTGCACCAGTGCTTGTAACTGTGGCTTCTTGGGAGGCTCCCTAAAACCAGCTAAGAGAGAAAACCCTGGGCTAGTTTATAGATGGGTCAGCTCAGCACGTTAGTGCAAGCTGGAAATGGATGGCTGTCATACAACACCTCCACTCAGAGGTGACCCTGAGAGACAGTGGGGAGGGAGAATCCTCCCAGTGGGCAGATCTTTGGATGGTGCTTTTAGTCACCCACTTTATGTGGACGACAAAAAGGTCTCATGCAAGGAAATACAAATACTCACAGGCAGTGACAAAAGGCTCATTGCCCAGGAACTAGAAGGAACAGGATTAAAAGATCAGAAACAGGAAGATCTGATAAGAGTTCGACAGGAAGGACTTAGTGACTCAACAACAACAACCTTCTTGAAAAGGGGTTATTTTGTGGATATTATTATTAATTATTCTAATTATTGTCATATGATATGACAGGAAAAAGGAAAAAAATAAACAGGAAAAAATAATCATACCTAGAAAACAGATAGAGGACTCAAATATCATGAGCTGCTTTAGGGCAACCTTAGCGTAGCAGCATTAATATTTCCTAGCCCTTCCTTCTCTTCCTTCATTTTAGCCATTAGATCGGAGGTGCACACAAAATTAAAATTAATTCCCTACGTACAAGGAACTCAAATGTAAACACAATGAAACATGGTAACGTTTAATAGTGGCAGTCAATGAAAGAAAAGTCCCTTCTTCTAACCCATGTGAACCTCAGCTGCAGCAACATCTCTCCATTCAGAAGGACTGTTTGAGCGCATCTTGAAACCCATAGCACGTTTTGATGGAGTGGGTGGTTCTTACATTCTCTCTCATTAAACTCTGCCCCTCTCTTCTCTCTAAAGGTGGATGTTTCAAGTAAGGACATAATGAGAGGATGGATTTAAAATATCTGATAATAGAAAGTTAGAGGGAGAGATGGCAGTTTAGGCTCATTCCTAGATCAGTCTCCAATTGTATATTGCAGTTTTTGCATGGTGTCTTTTTCGATGAAATATAGTTCAACAAAATACATAAATGAAAGCAATTCAAATCTCCATTAAGTTTTCAGATAACGCCAGAGTGACACAGTAAGAAGTAAATTTCTTAAGTGCAAAGATAATTTCTGAAAATCTTTGGGCAGGTGGACTAGGACCATAGGAGGAAGGTGGGAGAGAGGCAGTGAATGCCAATAAATCAATTCTATGTACCCCTACTCTATGAATTTATAAGAAATCATCTGTCTTCATGTCTAACAGGTGAACATAAGAAAGAAATATGTGCTGAGTTAAACAGTCCCACTTTCTACATAGAAAGCATAGTCTCTTGGGCAATGATTATTTGTGCAACAGTGGAGAGGTAAACACACAGACATAGGAGGCAAGCAGAGGTTTCTCTCTCCCTTTCATTAGCTTTGGGTTTTGGAAAAGTTACTTAACCTATTTAGCCCTATTTTCACATCTGCAAAATGAGAAGAGTTATGGGTTGAATTGTATCCTCCCAGAACTCACATGTCCAAGTATTAGCCCCCAGTACTTCAGAATGGGACCTTGTTTGGGAATATAATTGTTGCAGATGTAGTAAATTAAGTTAAAATGAGGTCATATTGGAGTCGGGTGGGTCTCTAATTCAGCACAACCAGTAATCTCATTAAAAGGGGACATTTGGACATAGAAAACAAGGAGAGAATACAAAGGGAGAATACCATATGAAGGCAGAGATCAGAATGATGCTTATAAAAACCAAGGGACCAGCCCTGCCAACCCCCTGGTCTCAGCCTCCTTAACCCTGAGACACTGAATTTTTCTTGTTGAAGCACCCAGTCTGTGTTGTATTATTAAAGCACTCCTTACAAACTAATACATAGATTAAAATAGTTACAGCCCCGAAGAACTGTAGTGAGATTATAGGAGGTGATGCACACGAAGTATTTAATATGGTGACTGGCGCATGGAAAGTACTTAAAAACTGGTTGCTATTGTTATTATTTAGAGTAGATTAGTAGACTCAACCAACAATAAGTGTATCTTAAGAGATGCAGGTTCCTGGATAAGGAAGATTCCTAGGAGGTGGGCATGGCAACCCACTCCAGTATTCTTGCCTGGAGAATCCCATGGACAGAGGAGCCTGGCAGGCACCGATCCATAGGGTTGCACAGAGTCAGACACGATTAAAGTGACTTCGCATGCACACATGCACTGAGACAAGAGGTAATCTGAAGTAGCCTCCCCAATATCCACCCCATGTTCTTTTTAGACATCCTTAAGGATATATATGGGGAATCCCTGGTGGCTCAGCGGTAAAGAATACACCTGTAAAAATCCCATGTGCTATGGAGCAACTAAGCCCACGCACCCTATTAAACCTGTGTTCTAGAACCTGGGAACCAAAACTACCAAGCTCAAGGGCTGCAACTACTGAAGCCCCTGCGCTCTAAGAGCCCATTCCTTGCAATAAGAGAAGTCACCACAATGAGAAGACTACACACTTCAACTAGTGTCTTCCGCTCGCCACAACTAGAGAAAAGTCACCACAGTTACAAAGACCCAGCAGAGCCAAAAATAAATAAATATTAAAAAAAACCAAGTTGAACAATATATAGATCATGTGTTAAAATATATCAAACCTCCCCCCTCCAACTATGTAATCCTTCCCTTCCCCCCATATATAGTCTGGAAGTACAGTCACTCAACTACTAACACTGATTAACCTTAGGGAATAGGAATGGGGATATGAGGAGGGGCATTTTAGTTTTTCACTTGCTTAAGTTTAAATATTCCTAATTTATTAAAAGATAATGAGTATTCATTACATTTGTAAGTCTGAGAAATGCAGTGTTTTTTTGTTTTAATCAGTTGATTCCACGAGATCATACCTATACTAAATGCCTGCAATATTGAAAGAGAAAATGTATTTATGTAACATGAGCTATGACTCTCAAATGGTATGGGCTCTGTGCAGAGTTGTACTGAATACTCATGGTCCAGAATCCAGAAAGAAATTACAGAGTGGCTCCAAATTTTATTTGCGTGGGCTTAGAGGACAGTAATCCCTTCTCCACCATCCTGTAGGTTCTCTCTTGAGACGACCTCATTCTAAGCGTTTAAATCCTCCTCAGCCACCGGCCTGTCCTCTCTTTCATCAGCCTTTCTCAGTTTTTTCTCTAGCAATTGCTCACACTCTGCATTAAAAGATCCAAGAACCAGGCTGGTGAAGATTTTTCTTCAACCGGGGGCAGGGAAAAAGTGGGGGAACAGCTTAGCCCATTCACATAGAGTAAGCACTGATTTTCCCAAATTTAAAAATGTGATTCTGTTAGTAACTGGTTTATGTGCATCATAGTTTATCTCAAGTAGATTGTATTCAGAAAAAAAGCGGGTAGGGAATTACTGACACAGCTTTTATTCCTTACAGCAATTATTATTTGATCTGTTGACATAAAAAAAGATAACTAGGGGAACTCCTTGGCAAGCGTCCAGGGCCTGTGGTTGCGGGAGGGGTGGTGCTCAGTTTGTCAAAGCGTAGTTCGAGATGCTCATATCCAGGCTTACTTCCAAAGAGACTAATTAACAGGCATTTCTTACAAGTCTTATGCCTTCTTTACAGGTCAGAATTTTCTCAGGAAATGTTAAAAATTAAGAAGTGCACTGCCTCAGACCCTCATTCAGTGAGGGTCTCATATATGCACCCTCATATAATCCTGTGAGCTGTTTTAGATGGATGTTAGTATTGAACTTGGAGCTAAGAACCCTGTCAGTAACCACCTCATTTGTTTGGGCACCGGCTGGTTTCTTTGTCTGCAAAGTGGGGGCAGCGACATATACCTCACAGGACCTTACAGTGCGCGCTCTGACGTGTCTGAGTCTGCGACCCTTTGGACTGTAGCTCGCCAGGCTCCTCTATCCCTGGGATTTCCCACAGAAGAACACTAGAATCGGTCTCCACTTCCTACTCTAAGGGATCGTCCTGACCCAGGGATCGAACCGGCGTCTCCTGAGTTGCAGGCGGATTCCTTACAGCTGAGCCTTCGGGGAACAGCAGTTTAAAAACCTTCCGTCTGGAGAAATCACCCAGGCTTGGTTTATGCCCTGCTCATGCGGAATAGGCCGATTTAGTCCCCTTTTGCTTCCAAATGACATAATGAGGAAGGACTTCAACTTCGGAGATGTTTCTTCAGAAAGGACAGAGCGATTAAAAACATAGTTGAATAAGTGTGACCAGCAGCTACATCTTTTCTCTTCAACAAATAATATTCCGTAGTTCACTGTATGTGGAACCACAAGCTTTAACTTTGGGGAAACAATGAATTCTGAGCCCAGGCCATCAGGCAAGTAAAAAAAAAAACCACAAAACCCCGCAGTGGTTTTGCCCGTGTGGAGGCCTGCGAGGCACGAGGGGTGGAGAAACGTGACTCGAGCCGCTCTCCGACGCACAGCCGCCCACACCGCTCGCCCTCCAGCACCCAACACGGCTCAGCGCTGCCGTCGCCATCTTGCTGGTGGGCTGCGCAGGCTTCTGGCGCCAGGCCCGCGCGCCGGGGCGGGAGGAGACGCGGAAGGCTCGAGGGGGGATCGCGCGCCACCGGGAGGCACGCCTGCGCACGGGCCCAACGGCTGCGGAGGGGCGGCGCCGGGGCAGCAGCGCGCGTGCTCGGCGGGAGCCCGCGGAGTACCTGGAGGAGGTGGGGGGCGACGCAGGGAGGAGCGAGGCTGAAGAGCGCTTGCGCGCGCGGGCGGCCGGGAGGGGCGGGGGCGCCGGGGAGCGCGCGCGGAAACGGGGCTTGAGGAGCTCTCGCGAGATCGCCGGAGCGCTATATATGCACGCAGGGAGCCCGCGTCCTTTCCCTGGTGTGATTCCGTCCTGCGCGGCTGCTGCTCGTTCGAATAGTAGTCGTTTGATTCCGTCCGGCTTCTCTCCCACAGAAGTGCGTGCCGCCAACCCATGGAGGATTCGATGGACATGGACATGAGCCCCTTGAGGCCCCAGAACTACCTTTTCGGTAACTGCCGGGGGGTTGGAGCGAGGCCGCGGAGGGCCCGGAGGCTCTGATGGGGGAGTGGGATCACGCCGAGGCCTGGGTCGGCGGGGAAGACGAAGCAGGCTGGAGGCCCGAGGGAGGCGGAGGCGAGCGGCCGGGATCCTGCAGCCCGAGGGACGGGGGTCCCGGAGAGGCGAGCCGGCAGCTCGGGGGGCGGGAAGGAGGGGCGGCCGGAGGCCCAGGGCCTGAGGTGGCTCGGGGGCGGCCGGTTGAGAGCTGGGCGTTCGCCGGGGCCCGCGGTTGAACTCCGGCTTCAGGTATTGGGGGCTGTGTGAGTCGGCAGGCTTCTGGTTCTGGGCGGGTTCCCGATGCGATCCCCGGGGTGGTGGTGCAGGAGGTCGTGTGGCTTCGGAGGGTGAGGCCTGAACCTCCTTTCTGAACGAGAGGATGGGTTGGGCATGGCGGTGTCCTCTGGCCTCAGGGTCAGGAGCTGCAGGGCCAAGACTCGGCCCCGCGGCCTCGGCGGGTTACCGGGAGGGGAGGCGCGGCCCGGCCGGGCGTGGGGAGGCCGCGACCGCCGCGAGCACGTGGTTGCCACGTGGTGGGGAGGAGGGGGTGTGGGCGCTCCATCCGGGGCCTTCGGCTGTCTTGTCACCCCCGAGCCTGGCGACCCGGGGCTTAATTGAGGCTGGTGGGCGGGAAATGTTGGGTGAAGGGGTTGGTAGCGCCAGGACTCTGGAGGCCTTTGTTTAGTGCTTTTAACGTCTATGTTTGTAGTACTCTTTTAGAGAATCCTTTTTCTAGTTTCACCGCGCCCACTTTATAGATGTAGTACTGAACTTAGAAGCGGCTTAAGGAAAATTAGAAGACCTTTGCCTCCAGAACTATTGCGTTACAAATGATTTGGGGCGATAGAGGGAGACCAGCGAAGGCAGCCTTCTGTTAAACTTGTAGGTTTTGGGGATTTTCCTCTCACGCACGCAGTGCACCCTACTAAGGGTCTTTCTTGGTTTTTCAGTCTCACTAAACTTAATTGTTGAAGCCATTTCCTTGTGTCAGGCTTTGAGGCATCTCTTCCAGTAACTATTAGATGGTAATTAAACAGAACGATTTAAAATTTAATTCTGATGATATTTCAAATAATTTGCCTATTCATGAATGGTAGTAGTAACATGCACTATATACGTTAAGGCTTTTATTCCTAGCATTTTGAAAAACTATAGTTTCAGATCTATTTCTATCAAAATTTTTATGTTAACTCTATTGGAAATATCCTTAACATATTTGCATGTCTTAACTTCTGAGCAGAATTTAATGTACATGATTTCTGACACGTCAGAAGTGGAATGTTGACCCCTGGAAGGAGTTTCAGTTTTACATTTGTAGGTTTTCTGCTACAACTACAAGCTGTTGATGTAGGTGTTTGTGTAACCCTTGTCACTTCTAAATTTGGCACTTTTCTTGGGCGTTTTGGTAGGTAATCGACTTCTTTAAATAGTGGGATTTTATCAACATTTTTAGGGTGGGTTTCAATTCCAGCCTTACTAAATTTTGGATCCTATTTCTGAGACTATGTAGTTGAGAATTAAATAGTATAGTGGGAAAGTGGAATTTATAATGCTCTGTATGGATGTTATTTGATGTTGATAAACTTGTGTTCAAGAAATCTAGGGAGTGGTACCTCTTCCTTTTTGGTAGCTGGAATAGTAAAAACTCCTTTCAAGTTAACTCTATAGTGATACACACTGACGTTTCAGTGTTATTTTTTTCCTTGTTACACTTGGTTTTGTTCTTCATTTACAGGTTGTGAACTGAAGGCTGACAGAGATTATCACTTCAAGGTGGATAATGATGAAAATGAGCACCAGTTATCTTTAAGAACGGTACTTAAACTTTTCAAAATAAATTACGTAACCTTTTTTGATTTCAGCCTCTTAGTTCTTATTCATGTGGCTTAATGCTTTATAATAGTTTTTTCTGAGTTATTGTACATACTTGATTTTCTAAATGTATGTGACAGGAAACTTGGCCTCTTTACCACTTACTTGGTAATTGGTTCAGCTCTCCTTATTTGTGTACTTGAGTTGGATTAAAAAGCCTTTTAAGAGAGTGATAGATACAGATCTTAGTTTGTTCACCAGACAGTAGCCTATAGCCTACAACCTAACTTGTAGGTGGCTAATAAATGTTAGGTGACTTATACTTTGCATGCATGATGACATAAACATCTGTGTTATTAAATGCTTTTTTCTGTGTTTAGATTTACTGAATCTTAGCCACATAAAACTTGAAGACAGCATTGTGCTCAAGTCAGTTTCTTGTCATTGGTGATAATAAAAGGTTATAATTGTCTGCTTTTAAAAAAGCTAGTTTGTGTGGCTTGTAGAATGGTGGAAACTAAGTTGAAGCACTGTTTTTCTCTACAGGTCAGTTTAGGGGCTGGAGCAAAGGATGAGTTACACATTGTTGAAGCAGAGGCGATGAATTATGAAGGCAGTCCAATTAAAGTAACACTGGCAACTTTGAAAATGTCTGTACAGCCAACGGTAAGGGCGCTTTAGTACTTTAGTCTAATTTTGTCTAATTAGATTTTAGTCTAATTCTGTCACGTTAAGGTGGATGTTGTTTAAGTTACTCTTCTGTCACTGGGGTGACTGATAACTCTTGAATATGGTGGTAGCTGCTTGTTTATGAAAAACAGGATTACTGATTAGTTCATTTGGCTGATGGATTTGCTTGTTCAGAAACATTTTAAAGTTATGAACAGATTTTATACCAAACATGAAACCTTTTATTTTTTTTCACAAGAGTTAGTGGTTTATAATTTCTTTTTAGGTTTCTCTTGGAGGCTTTGAAATTACACCACCTGTGGTCTTACGGTTGAAGTGTGGTTCAGGGCCTGTGCATATCAGTGGACAGCACTTAGTAGGTATGTTACACTGTTTATTCTTTTTAACGCAGTTGCCTTGTTCCCAAGTTGGACTTGATAAAGTATGTCTAGTTCTGGTGTTATTGTCTGTAATATGTTCAAGTGGGAACCTAGTAATTTATAACTAGAAAAGCAGTGTTCTGTTTTTCTGCGTTCTTGTGGTTGAGTTTTAGTAGTGGCTAATAAGGCATTTTGTTTTAGCTGTGGAGGAAGATGCGGAGTCAGAGGATGAAGAGGAGGAGGACGTGAAACTCCTGAGTATATCTGGGAAGCGTTCTGCACCTGCAAGTGGTAGCAAGGTGCCCCAGGTGTGGATGTAACTTAGTACACGTAATTCATTCTTGGCTTTAGTTCAGTGGTTTGGGTTAGCACTTACTTACAAGTGTGTGTCCAATTATTTTTTTAAGAAAAAAGTAAAGCTTGCTGCTGATGAAGATGAAGATGATGATGAAGATGACGATGATGATGATGATGAAGAGTAAGTAGTAAGCCCTTAGAAACTTGACATAGTTGTATGGGAGTGGTTATGAAAACAGTTCTTCAAAATCGTGGGATTAACTAACTGTTTTAGTTACACAAGAGGTGAATGATCAGTGGTTGTCAGTTTGTGTTAAAGGATGAAATATGCAGTATTCCCTTAATATATTTGACTAGGTTCCTTTTTTTCCTGAGGATTTTGTGGACACATTACTGTATGCTAAGTCTGCTATATTTTATTTCTATACAGTAATAAATGGATTAGGCCTAAAAAGAATCTGAATAGCTCCAGCAGTATACATTTTGTAAGTTGTCACTTGATGATTTTTTTTCCCCATAAAGGATTTTGGCCCATGGTTGTTTGGTCCTTAGGAGAGAATTAGATTCTAAAAGGGAGTAGGGTTTTATTGGAGAATTTAATGATTGTAAACATGATTTGATATGTTTGTTAATTAGGTTGGACTATGATAAAGTGACGAACATGCTATGGAATAAAATGTTACTCATAGTCTTTCCAATATGTAGCAGTATAAAAATTTATTAGCATTGAATGTTTAATTGCCTGTCAGCTTTGTTCTTGAGTTCTCATGTTGGTCCATATATACTGAAGCCAACTGAAATTGAAATCTGTGACAGACTCTGAGAGAATGCTCACTAATAAAAAATAAAATCTGCAAATCAGATTTTCAGTAGTCTCAACTAGCCAAGCTGGTATTTTAAAAGGTCTTTGAGCATGATAATGAAAGCAGAAAATAGGGAAAAGTTGAATGCTTAAAATTCTAAGTTAAAGTTGTCTTTGGTTAGGTGATCAGGGAGGGATGAAAAGTGTAGATGGTAACCAGGTCCAAATCAGGAAGGTTTTTGGTATAAGGGAGAAAAAGTGTATAGTCAGATACATGAATAAGTAGAGGCAGTTAATGGATCCCGTTGAGGGTACCAAGTTTTAGATTCTGTTGGTTAGGAGACAATGATAAATGGGTCCTGTTTTGGGGGTGGAAAGGGTATGGTGTGGGGTTGGTTGACTTGCTGTTGATGTAAGCAAGAAAAGCTGAAGACCATTTAGTACATTAAAAATTTAGTATGGCCAACATAACATTGTTAACTATATTACAGTATAAAAAGTTTGAGTTAGTATGGTTTACAAATGCAACCGTGGTAGATTATTCTGAGTGGCCCAGGGAACTATAATGGGTGATACTACTATAAGGACAGTTTTTAGGGGACCCCTGAAAGTGTTAGGCTCTCAAGCCTGGTTGGCCTGGGGCGCCTGTTGGGCAAGAGTGCCCATTCCCCAAGTGGCCCGTGCTTACGGCCGGGTTCTAATGCTTCTTGGGCTGTACTTCTTTCAAGTTCTAGGTTTTCCCACAGGAGCCAGGTCAAGTGAGGGGGTGGTAGAGATTGTTCTGGTTCTACGTTGAGGTGGCAATAGGAAAAGTGGGGTTCTTCAGAAAAAACATGCTCTCCACCTGTTTTATTAGGCAATATTCTGATAAGTAAGACTGCTTACCGTACTGGTAGTGGTTGTATACAAATCATTGTCATCTTACTTTTCATATGGGGGTAGCAAATGTAGTTTTTGGGTGCTAGGGCCAAAATTGATAAAATCACTGATAAAAAGTCACTTACAAGATTTTGTATGCTTTTAGTGTAAATTATATGGTACTTGATCCAGTTAACACAGCAGATGTTCTTCTCTGGTATTGGAAAAGAGGTGTTTCTTTGGTTGAACATAGATGAAGTTGTCTTCTTTTTGAGACTATATAATAAAATACTCAGTTTGTGAGGTAATTAAAATTTCAAGCAATTCCACTATTTCCTGTTTCAGACTCGTGGACTTCTCTAATAATTGGATTCCACCCCTCCCATCCCCAGTTGGCACATTTAGAGTGTACAATTCTGTAGTTTATGGTATTTTGGGTATTTCATATAAATGGAATCATAATACGTGTCCTTTTCTGCTTGTTGGTTTCACTTAGCGTCAGTATTTTTAAGATTCACCTTTGCAGCGTGTGCCAGTACTTGTTTTATATTATTGAGCTATAAGAACTTTTGTATGTTTTGGAAACAAATCCTTTAGAGTTTACAAACATTTTTTCCCATCCCATGTGTTGTCTTCTCTGTGTGATGGTCCTTTACAGAAAAGTGTTTCACTTTCATAAAGTCCAGTTAATTTTATTATTTGTGCTTTTGGTGTCAAGCATAAGAAACCATTCCAGTTTTATAGTTTTAGCTCATTTTTGATCTTTTATCCATTTTCAATTAAGTTTTGTATATGTTGTGAGGCAGGAGCCAGTTACTGTGAATACCTAGTAGTCCCAGCACCATTTGTGAAAGATCTTTCCCCGTTGAATGGTCTTTCCTTCCTTTTTGAAAATAGTTGCCATGCTTACATAGTTTTGTTTCTTCCATGTCTGTCCTACCACTAGTAAAACATTCTGATTTCTGTTGCTTTGTAGTTTTTGTACACCTTAGTTTGTAATTACTTAACATGAATGCTTCAACATTGTTCTTTCTCCAGTGTGAGTTTTAGGATCAGTTTCTATGGAGAAGCCACCTAGGATTCTTTTAGGGATTGTGTTAAATCTGTAAATTAATGTGGGGAGTTGCCACCTTAGTATTTACTGGTCCACGAATGTGGGATGTTGCTATTTTAATTTCTTTAATCCTATTTTCATTTTCAAAAATCTATTTTTAGTTGTAAAAAAATAACACTGTGCCATCTTAACTATTTTAAGTGTGCAGTTTAGTAGTTTTAATCATAATGACATTGTTGTGTAACAGGTCAGGCTCACCTAGTAATACTAAAAACCTTAACCACTGAAAAAAGTCCCCATCTCCACCTTTCCCCTGGCAGCCACCCGTCTTCTTGTTTCTGTAGAGTGATCGCTTTAGGTAAACCTGGAATGAGTGGGACCGTACAGTGTTTGTCTTGTGACTGTCTTGACTGTCTTCACTTAGTGCCATGTCCATAAGGTTCATCCGTATGCTCCATTTGACAGGATATCCCTTAAGGATTCTGCTTTCACTTCTTTTGTCGACCCCCAAAAGTTTGATTTGCTTTGATTGACTAAACTTGTACGTTCATCCACTTTCTAGATAAGCTTTCTAGATTTGTTGAGTACATTGAATAAGTAATAAGCACTCACTTCATTTGTAGTGATGATGATGACGATTTTGATGAGGAAGTTGAAGAAAAAGCTCCAGTAAAGAAAGTAAGTAAGATACAGTAATTTAAGATTGTCAGAAATAGTTAATAACAAAAGGTGGGGATTTTTTGATGCCATTGGCTTGTTTGATGGTTATCAAAAGTTGTCATAGGAGATGCTGATCTCCCACTTAAAATTTCTCTTGAATAGGGCTATTTTGAAAACATTCCTAAACTATTACCTTGTTTTCTTTGTGTAGCAGTAGCCTTCTCCCCATTAGCCCTTTTGTGAAAATGATTATTTCATCTTAACTTGACTGCTGCTTTTACATGGTTTGGGGCAGTTTGATTTGTAGTACTATGTCTCTTTGCATGGTTTGGGCTTCCCTGGTGGCTCAGACCATAAAGCGTCTGCCTGCAATGCAGGGCAGACCTGCCTGGGTTCAGTCTCTATCAAGAAGATCTCCTGGAGAAGGAAATGGCAACTCACTCCAGTAGTCTTGCTTGGAAAATCCCATGAAAGGAGGAGCCTGTTAGGCTACAGTCCATGGGGTCTCATAGAGTACGACACTATGAATAACTACTTAAGTAAGTCTATTCTGTAGCGAGGGGCATTAAGATTAATATGCTGAATTTAATAAATTGCAGTCTGTACGAGATACTCCAGCCAAAAATGCACAAAAATCGAACCAAAATGGGAAAGACTCAAAACCGTCAACACCAAGATCAAAAGTAAGTGGCAACATACATACAAATGGAAGCTTCATTGAAGTAGTTAGGTTCTACTGCTCTCATAAAATTTGGTAGGTCTTTGGAGAACGCCTTTAGGGTGTCAGAAGAGCTAAAAAGTGCTTATTTTATTGGCATTCATTCTATACTGGACAGTTGACATTGAACAACAAAGTTTTAAACTGCATGAGTCATTCAAGTGGTAACCACTATGGTACTGCACATCCATGGTTGGTTCAGTCTGGATGCAGAGGGATCCCAGATGTGGAGGGCTGACAGTGAGTTAGTAATACACATTACTGACCATGGTGAGTGCTGGTGTCATCTATTGACATTCAAGGGCCAACTCTCATAAGGGAGAAAGCCAACAAAGATTTTATGTGATGTTGTGTTATATATGGTTTATTTATCATGTAAGGCAGTTTCTCACAGCTGGCCGCATATTGGGAGATTTTCTCTTAAGTTCTTTGGAATGGGCCCCAGGCATAAAACTGTAATACCTTTGCTTCATTCTTGGGGGCTTTCTAGTTTCCTATTCCTTTCTTAAGAGATAATTGAAGGGCAAAAATAATTGTTCAGATGAATTAATTTATATTGGTGACTCCACTCTGGTGTATACACACTTGTTTTTACAGTAAAGGATTTAAGAATTTTATTCATTGAGAAAATCCAGATACTGTGTTGTAATTTACTTTTTCTTCCAGGGTCAAGAATCCTTCAAAAAACAGGAAAAAACACCCAAAACACCGAAAGGACCTAGCTCTGTAGAAGACATTAAAGCAAAAATGCAAGCAAGTATAGAAAAAGTGAGTAAAATGATGTTCCCTAAAGAAACTTTGGAGACTGGAACAGGATTGTTTCTCATCGTAATATACCTGTCCTTTTGTGGTGTGAAATTTTCTTACTAGTTTATAATCTCTGGTGATTTTTTTTTTTTTTTGTATACTTGAATTTACATACGCTTTGTTTTCCATTATGAAAGGAATACAAGTAAGTTGATGGTAAGATATAGTCTGACTTTAGATGTTATACCATTTCCCATTGCCTATTTTGTTCATAAAATGCCACAGTACCAGCAGAGGGCGTATGAGTCTTCTAAAATTGCAAACAGCTGGAAATGTAGTCTGGCTGTTACAGTTTAAAAAAAAATTACTCACTTTTGACTAGTCAAAAACGTTCTCCAACCAATGAATTACTTCTATTTGCCTTTTGCACCAAGGTGTCATCAGTCAGTACATGTGACACTTGAATTTTTGAATGACAAACATGTTTACATTTAGTTATCTTTTGTCTTAAATAGTGGCAACATATGAGAAAAGGATTAGTTTTTGTCCTACTTGGCTTGATTTGGAGTTGGGGGAATAATCTATATTTCATGGACTTTAGTGAACTCTGGAGTATAGAGTAATTGATTTAAATGCCTTGAAACATTTGAGAGGAATCTTTAAAATTCTGTGAACAGTATTAATATTCTTAGACCTCAATTATTGAGAATAAATGTAGAATTGAGAGGAAAAGTGAATAACTCCTTTCCCCTTGTTTTTTCTATGCTTTCTAGGTTCTGCAAGGCTTTGGTAGATTGCCTTTCCTTATGCAGTTATGAGTCAGTTGGAAAACTAACATTTTAGAATCAGAATGTATTTCTTGATTTTGTTTCAGTACTGCTGTAAACCTTTTAGCCTTCCTGGTATCGCTGCTGTGTTTTTATCCCTTGAATACAGTGCTAGACTGACATTTTAGATATCCTTCCCCTCAATTTTAATATGGTCCTATCTCCTTGGTTTAATTGCAGGCGCATTGAACAGTCCTGGGCACTACTGGTAAATTAAGCCCAAAGATGGGGAGAGGAAAAGGAGAGACACATATAGTCCAAACTGAGTATCATCAACAATCCAGACCGAAGTCTTCTATTTTAATCTCAATCCCCTTTCCTGATTGGCCACCCACCCACGCCCCTTCCAGGCTGGAAGCAGTCAATTGATCTAAAACACTTTCCCTGCTGTGATTCAGTGAACCTTATACTTTGCTTTCTATTTATGCAATTACTTCACCTCTGACTATGTATTTCCCTAGCTGCTCAATAAATATTTGAATCAAATAACGGATGTGACAGTAATTTAAAATGTAAATTGAAGTGAGGTTTATTTTCTAGGTGATAAGGCAGTTAAGAATTCACCACACCTGAAACTTTTGGTCTTTCTAAAATGCATAGAAGATTCAGGTTAATAATTTTTGTCACTTGTGTATATGATACTCAAAGGGGCTATATGTTTTTTAGAGTGGCTGGGAGTGGGTGGGCGGAAGTCAGAAACTTATTTTGTATGGAAGACCTAGGTCCTAATATGCTGTGCAAACGTCTTTCTAGGCTTTTTTTAAAAAGGGTTTATTCAGTATTAAAAGATTTGAAAGGATAAGGAATGATCACAAATAATCCCATGTAATAAATAGCAACTCAAATCTTTGAGGAATTTCATAATAATCTCTCTCAAAAAGTGCTTCTATACTTAACCTTAATGCTTTTGTCTCCACAGGGTGGTTCTCTTCCCAAAGTGGAAGCCAAGTTTATCAATTATGTGAAGAATTGTTTCCGGATGACTGACCAGGAGGTAACTGAACTTTCTGGAGACATGACCAAATCCAGAATTTTTATTGTGATTTATTATGGTTGTTTAGTCTCTTTAGGTATTGGCTTCTTTTAAAAGGTTCTTAACCACAGACAATACTTCACATTAAATAGATGGAAACTCTTAAGAATTTAGTTGGCAAAAACTGAGAAGATAACTTTTTTAGTACATTTTTCCCAGCTTTTATATAGTTGGTAAATTATTTCTTGGTTACTGAACTCAGTTTGCTTTTGGTACTATGTTGGCTAAGGAAATGAGCTGTGGTTTTCCTTGCTGCTCCATTTGGCTCCTTGGGACAGTCTAGTCTTTTGGCTTTCTTATGAGTTGGCAGAGATGATTTTCTCCATAGATGTTATGGGAAGTACATAAGTGTAAAATCTGGAAACAGGAAGCCAAACTGTACTCAATATTATTGATTTAGATTTTGTATTTCTTAATATGAAGGTATTTTGTCAGTAAAAGAAAAATCATGCATTTATTTTTACTGTCTTATAATTGGTGACTCAGGTTGTAAAGGAAAATGTAAAAGCTGTTACACAAGGTTGCTAGGCATTATATACATACAGGGCATGTTCTGTGTTGTTTTTGTCAGGACTCCCTAAATCTCCTGTGTTGAGCTTTCTTCAGTAAATTAAGAAATTTGTTATTAGAGCTCTTTTTCTGCCACAATATTTAGTACTTAAATCACTTAATGGTAATACTTTTTCTCAGGTTTGAAAGCCTTTCAGTGAGTTCAGCCTTCATTGCCATGGCCTTCAGATGATCAGATTGAATCATTTTGATTCTTTTGGTTGCTATTCTGTCTTTATGTATATTTGAATTCCAGAATGCCAGTGTATATTCTGTGAATTTTCTGAATAACAGACATTTTAGTAAAAATAAAAGCCCTTTTAAGATGGTATAGTAGATAATTGTTAATTCAGTATTGAAAATCGTGGAAAGTGAGATATACAAACTATCAATTGTAACTGGTAAGCAGAAGAGATACATGATTTATGCTAATACCAAAGGAAGTGGTAAAATACACAACTTTTTTCCCTTTATTTATTATTTTTTTACTTTATAGTATTGTATTGGTTTTGCCATACATTGACATGAATCTGCCATGGGTGTACATGTGTTCCCCTTCCAGAAACCCCCTCCCACCTCCCTCCCCATCCCATCCCTCTGGGTCATCCCAGTGCACCAGCCCCGAGCACCTTGTCTCATGCATCGAACCTGGACTAGCGATTCACATATGATAATTTACATGTTTCAATGCCATTCTCCCATATCATCCTGCCCTCGCCCTCTTCCAGAATTGCATACAATTTTTGATTAGGAAAAATTCACTTAAAAAGTTGAAATTGCAAAGGCCTTCCAAATAGTATAATACCAATTTTGTAGCTGAAATGACTGGACTTGCTGCTATTAGATAAGTATTTTCTGACTTCAAAACAGAAAGCATATTTCAGAGGGCCAAGATGAAATTTCTGTAATAATGAAAAATATAACTCACTTCACTGTTAATGGAAATTACCAAAACACTGAATGTGTCACATTTTTATTGCATAGTTGCAGATATAATAATCACAGTGTATAAAATATCTTCCCATTGCTTGTGCAGTTTTTCTTTAGAGTTGCTTGTGAGAATTAGGCTAATAAAATCTAGATGTGACCTGAGAAATAGCAACTTTTTGCAAAAACTCTTGAATTAAAGAGTTAGGAAAATGTACTACCTTTTGAGGAAATAACTGCAGGTAAAAATTTTGAATGTTTGTATGAGTTGTAAGGTGCAAACAGTGTTTGGTCAAAGTTGAAGCATGAATTACTCTAAGGTCAGTATTCTCTATAAAGCATGTCAAGGAACATCTGATAACCTTTTGACTTTGAAATATTATGAAATAGTTTGATATTTGTATTTAACTCAAAATGATTAGAGAATGACATAATATTCAGTTCCTGTTGATTAGAAGCACTGCAATATTATTAGATTTCAAGAATGGAAAGACAAGTCATGGAATATTTTAAGTGGCTTTTTTTTTTTTTTTGGTTTTGGTTTTATGTGTTTAAACTAGAAGAGCTTGTCTGAGTAGCTAATAGGGCAGAACATGGTATATATACTGCCTCATAGGTCTTATTAATAATTTGGATATGGCCACACTAGAAACTTAAAATGTGCCAAGATACAAGCCTAACTAAGGAATTTATAAGCAAATTCTGTAAAACAAGGAACTAGTAAGATCCCGTATCATGGAAATATAATTAAAGAGAGATAAAGAAGGACATAACTGGTATATTTATAGTTTGTCTCAGATAAATGTCGTTCTTAGTGTGTGCCCCTCGTACAGGTACATGTTTTCCTCTGAATTTGGCCCTAAGGCAGGTGGCATTGAGGCAACATTGACCAAGCTAGTCTTGATTTCCTTAGCTAAATGCCTGAGCTGGTAAGTGTATATTAGTAGGAAAGTGACTTCACCTACAAGAATCATAAAGTTTCATGTTCAAATTGAAGTATTTGAAATTAAATTATGAGTATAATTTTCCTTGAAATCAGTTATTAATTATCTAGAGTGAACCTTTTTGGTGGTGGAATGAAAAATAGCTATTTTGAATTGTACAAAGAGACGTGGTTTAATTTATTGGTGTCTATGAAGTGTTGTGGTTTCTCAACCACATTTCTTTTTTTTTTCTTTCCAGGCTATTCAAGATCTCTGGCAGTGGAGGAAGTCTCTTTAAGAAAATAGTTTAAACAGTTTGTTAAAAATTTTCCGTCTTATTTCATTTCTGTAACAGTTGATATCTGGCTGTCCTTTTTATAATGCAGAGTGAGAACTTTCCCTACCGTGTCTGATAAATGTTGTCCATGTTCCATTGCCAAGAATGTGTTGTCCAAAATGCCTGTTTAGTTTTTAAAGATGGAACTCCACCCTTTGCTTGGTTTTAAGTATGTATGGAATGTTATGATAGGAATAGCAGTAGTGGTGGTCAGACAGATGGAAATGGTGGGGAGACAAAAATATACATGTGAAATAAACTCAGTATTTTAATAAAGTAGCCCTGTTTCTCTTTCTGTTATCCTCTTTATACTTTGTCAAAGAAATACATTTACATAATCAAATGTTCCTCAGACCTTCCTACCACCCAGCCTAGCCTTTTCACTCCCAAAGAAAATCTGGCATGTTAAATGACCTGCAGCACCCTTTCTTAACCTGGATTCTCTGTGTGAACCAGAGCAGAAAATGCTTTCTGTGACTATCTTTTCAACTTATCCAAAATAGTATATAACATATTTGAGATTCTTGGCGGGGGATAACTTATTGCATGTAGTGGTTACATGAGAACATCTGGACTAATCCTTAGAACCCCTTTAACTGTCTTAGCAAGATTGAGTTGCATGACAGGGCAAGATTCCTCCTCTACCTGTTTTGCTATAGGGTATCCTCCAGTAGTATCTAAGATTGCTTTATTGATCCTGTTCTGGAGTTTTATGTCTTGCAGTCTTCTGGACCCTGGGTGGACTGTGGCTCTAGTCTCGGGGCTGTTTTCTTGGGAGATTTAAGCCTCCTACTAAACTCCCATCCATTCTTAGGCCTTCTGTATGATTCTTTGTTTATCCATTCCTTTTTGTTTAAACTTTAGGAGAGAGACTTTATTTTCTGTCTTCAAATTTGTGTTGGTTTTCTTTTTTTAATTTCCAAATATTCTTACTTGGTTCTCGAGATGTAGTATCTAGAGTCTGTAAAAGAACTTTCTTACCCATGCATTGTTTACTCATTACCCCGCTTACTCCCAGCCTATTAATTTTATACTTGATTAGAAGGGTGATACTTGATGACTGGGTTCTAGTTCCAGATTATTTTGATGAAGGTCTGAAGATATTACCCTTTGCATCTCTGGGGTAGTTTTCCAGAGTAGATTAATTTTGGAGGGTGGGAAAAAATACTGGAGCAGTATTGTCTAATCTGTTTCCAAGCGTTAGGTTTCTCTTCTAGTCGTTTATGTTGATTTTCTTCATCGATATTGAGTTATATGTGAATAAGCCGTGTCTGCCCTTGTAGCTTCTCTTTGTCTTTATTTTAATGGAGGCATACTAGGAGAGGCTAAATGTTCAGTGTTCTTTATTGAAATCATATCCATTTTTAAAAGATGTTTATGTGTTTCAGATTTAAAAGATGATCTACTCTAAATTGATAGTAGAATCCCAAATCACTTAGCCATCTTATATTGAAAAATTGTTGGTGTTCAGATAATGCAACTGCATTAAAGTTGAGTCATTCCTTCCCTAGGTAGTGTTTTTTTTTATTACTGTTTGTGATGTAGGAGTTTTAGGTAATTAGTAGTATTAATGTTCAGAAGTATGCTTGCTGATAGTAATGTCAGAAATTTTTATTGAGTTGCATTGTGTAGTAGTTAAACACAAAAGTTTACCTTGAACTCCACCATTCTGAGGGAAAGCAATTGGCGGTTATACTGGTTGTTCTGTTCTTAGCTTA
The DNA here is from genome assembly GCA_007570785.1 of Antilocapra americana. Taxonomy (NCBI): domain Eukaryota; kingdom Metazoa; phylum Chordata; class Mammalia; order Artiodactyla; family Antilocapridae; genus Antilocapra; species Antilocapra americana. Next base: position 3,393,187 of record ML664243.1, on the reverse strand, counting down.
TTAAATACAGCTAATCAGATCTAGAGGGCTGCTTTTTTTTTTTGAAAGGACAGCACTTAAAGATCTCTGGTGCTAACTAATAGATATCAGACAATTAAACATGATACTAATCTGGAGATTAAACTACCACTCCCAGGCTTAGGAAATCCTCTTTTAAAGACACTGACTTCCCTTTGTTCTGTATAAACTACTCAGTGAGATTGGTCATAAATCAGTACTGGTATAAATGCTAAAAATATGTAGTTAAGGGAAATCCCATGGACAGAAGAGTTTGGTGGGCTCTTGTCCTTGGGTCACAGAGTCAGACACAGCTGAGTACATGGAACCTACTATAGAAAACAACTTAATTTTTTAAATCTCTACTGCCTCTACCTAATTTTGATAAGCATTTAATTGTTTCATTTACCAATTTTGAGAATGATGGTTGATGTCTTAGCATACCTGAAAGTAACAAGTATTCTGATTTTAAATTTTTTGTTACTTGAGTATTTTTTCAAAACTTTATAAAAATTTTTTGTTTTAAGTATTGTTGATTTAGAATGTGTTATTCTGCTGTATAGCAGAAGGATTCAGTTTATACACATACAGACAATTCTTTTTAAAAATGTTTTCCACTATGATTAATCCCAGGAATATATTGAATATAGGACCTTGTAGTTTATACATTCTATGTGTAATATTTTGAATTTTCTAACACCAAATTCCTAGTCCATCCCTCCCCTACCTGCCTTCGATTTGGCAACCACAAGTCTGTTTTGTTGTTTCACAGATAGGTTCATTTGTGCTGTATTTTAGATTCCACATGTAAGTGCTCCATGGTATTTGTCTTTCTGTTTCTGACTTAAGTGTGGTAATCTGTAGTTGGATCCATGTTGGTGTAAATGGCATTATTTCATTTTTTTTAAATGGCTGAGTAATATTCCATTCTCTCTTTTCCTCACCCTCTCCAGTGTTTATAGACTTTAGTGATGTCTACTGAATTCAGATTTAAATCCATTTTCTTTATTTCAGACCTTTACTGATCCATTTCTTCCACAGAGCTTTGGTTTCTTATCTTAAAGTGGCATTTAGAGATCACAGCCTGGGTGGGAGTCATGGCTCACTAATACTGAGCCAGTATTGTTTAGCAGACTTAACCTGGATGATCAGATCCTTTGCAAAAAGAACATTTTTGAGTACTAGGAGGGCAAAGATAACACTTGTCTGCAGGAAGCTTCTCTTTTTGATACCTTCTTGTTTTGATATCTCTAGGTCATGGGTGAGAACTCTACAGTTACCTTCACCCTGAACCAGAGGACAAAATAGGTTAATGAGGGAGGCTATTTGAGAGCTGTCCAAATGATTGGATCATGCAGAAGATAATAAAATGAGGTGTATAGTCTTGTGTAAAACTTGGAAAAGCTACTTGGTTACTTGGGAGGGGATTGTGTATACATTGTCAGGATGGGGCTGTTTTTGTTTGAAATTATCTAAGAAAAGGTTAAGAGTCACAAAATTAAAGGTTAGTGGTCTGGGCTGTGGAGAATCAGGGTTAAAGTTACTGCAGAAAGTCTAAGGCTACCTTCTAGCCAGATCTTAACAAAAGAACCAGTTGCTCCCTGACTCATGAACTTGGCAGTAGACATCCCATTTTAATGCTGTGAAACTTCCAAGAGCTGATCTAGAGAAAATTTTACAGCTGCATCTGTGCTAAGGGTCTACTTTTCTTACTGAGCTACTTGATCCTCTTGAAGACTTGAGGCTGTGTTTGTCCTGTTAGGCTGAAGTTTCTCTCATCTTTGTCTCCAAAATATATTCTATAGACTTGCTGAATTTTGTGATTCTTAGGTTTGGAAAGGTGGAAAAGGAATGTCAGGTTGCTGTGCTGTGAGTGTACTTTCACTTGAAAATGAGGTAGAAAGGATCTAAACATTTAGATGATCTGTCCCAAAACTAAGTGCTTAGGATTAATCAGCAGGCGAAACACTTAACTGCCCTCCAGGGGTTCCTTTGCGTTGGGCAAGCAGTCTACATACATTCTCAACTACCCTTGAGACAACCAGAGAATTTTTGCTGATGATATCTGCTCAGAAAATTGCAAACTTGCTAGCCTAGAGCTGGGAATTTGAATGTACGCGCATCCAACTCCCCAACGCCAAACTAGCACACAGCCGCCTGGTCTCAGCTACCATACTAGCGGGACTAGTAACAGCTTTTTCATTGGCCTCCTTAAGGCCACTGTCGTGCCATTACAAGGTATTCATGCCGCAATAAGCTTTTTAAAAACAGACTGGACTTCAGCCCTTACCAAGCCTTTGTTAATTAAACTGCCAAACAAATGGGTATATTCGCATTGAGTACTGAAAGTGAGAGTATTAGTCACTTAGTTGTGTCCAACCCTTTGCAACTTTATAGACTGGAGCCCGCCAGGCTCCTCTGTCTGTGGAGTTCTCCAGGCAAGAATCTTGGGGTGGGATGCCATTTTCTTCTCCAGGGATTGAACCCTGGTCTCCCTCATTGCGGGCAGGTTCTTTACCATCTTAGCCACCCGGGAAGCCACCGAGTACTAGTTGGCAATAAAAAGGAACAATGCCGATAACAGCAACCAGATGGGACTTGCCAGGTAGTTCAGAGGTCAAGACAACTTTCCAGTGCAGAGGGCATAAGTTTGATGACTGGTCAGGGAACTGGGATCCCACAAGCTGCGCGGTGCAGCCAAAAGAAGAGGAGTGAGGATGAATCTGAGCAAAAGAAGCCAGACACAAGAGGGGTACTGTGTGGGGCTTTTACGTGAGACTGGACTCTAGTGCCAGCAGATTAACGGTAATTTGAGATTAGGGCTGGGTGTGGGGAGGTTGCTCAAGGGAGGTGAGTATAAAAGTGTGTTGAACTCCAAGCATTTAGAAGTTGTAAATAAGTAGTGCCTTAAAAGGCCTTTGAAGGCTTGTCGGCTTAAAGCCACAGCCTGAAAGTTGAGAGATGTTACATTCGGCGGGAATTTTTAGGACTTCAAGCCTGGGAGACAGTGTCTCAAGTGACTGAGGAGGTGGGTGGAGGAGTCGGGTTATACAGAAGTTTGCAACAAAGAGCAGGTAGTCTCAATGTCAAAAGTGTTTCTGGGAATTAAAACCTGATATCTCGAGGAATTTAGTGCTTTTCTATATATGGGAACATCGAAGTCGTGCCTTACAAATGCATCTGAGCTATCTGGGGCCAGTAGCCTGCCTTTTTCTTCAAGCTCACTGTAGGGCGTGGCTATAGCTGATGGCTGCTGGATCATAGGTGTTGTTCTTCCTGGTTGCCTAAGGGGCTCCGAAATTCACATTGGAGGGCCAAAGTCCAATCACTGTGACATCCTGGTTTACTGATTTTGGTAGGAAATACTCCCATTTCTCAGGCTTCTGATAGGTACTCACCTCTTGTTTTCACCTTCTTTCAACTCGTGACTAACTGCACCCATCATTTTCCCACTTGGAGGCAATTGATACCTTTTCCCTGGAATACTTTGCCTGGCTGGCTTTCCCACCTTTGGGTCTTAGCCTAAGTATTGCTAATTGGTGCTCTCTATTCCATTGTTTTCCTTCCAAGTGCTGTTAAGCTTCAATTTATCTCTTGGCTATTTGCTTATTGCCTGTTTCCTTAGAAGTGCTTTTTAAAGCAAAGGCCTTGTCTGCCTTCTCCCAGGGCCTGATGCAATAAACAGTGATTGAATAAATTGGAGACAAGTGACTACCAAACTAGTGACCTATATTGCTACAGGAACATGTGAAGTTTGGATAGAAAAAGCTCATTTAAGATTCATTTTGATGGTAAATCAATAGGTTTGAAGGTGGGAATGGTGGGGAAAGGGAAGAATGTGTAAAAATTTGATTTTGATTTGGAGTAGAAAAACTCTTAGATAAATTGAGAATGATCCTGCTTTCCTGCTTCATGAACAAAAAAATAATGAGACAGTAACCAGAAAACCCTAATCAGGATTATTAAATAATAACTGAAACCTTTGAAACCTTTACTGTGAGCCAGACCAGATGATCTCATTTGGTAAATCACAGCAACTCAGCACTTGTTGCTGTTCTTAGATTGGCTTGTAGATGAGGAAGCTTGCAGGAATTTATAAGTAAGTGTTGGAGGCAGTACTCAAAGCCAGGACCTCTAACTCTTGAGTTACGCTCTTACTCAGAATGTCCCTTCAAGTCAATCCTATTTAAGTAAGTGACTGTTAGTCGCTGACTCTTTGCAACACCAGGCTTCTCTGTCCATGAGATTTTCCAGGCAAGGATATACTGGAGTGGGTTACTTATCCTTCTCCAGGGAATCTTCCCAACCCAGGGATTGAACCCGGGTCTCCTGCACTGCAGGCAGATTCTTTACCTACTGAGCTACAGGGAAGCCCAATCCTGTTTGGGTGACAACTTTATTTGTGAAATCAACAAACACTATCTGAGCCTTAAAAAAAAAAAGCTGCAAGCATTTTAGAATATGAGTAATGATGTAGTCCTTTCATTCAAAAGTAATAGAAAACAGAAACAGTATAGGAAGCTGAAAGTATTGATCCCTAGCCAGGAGATGCTTCAGACACCCCATTGCAGCAGGTAGTCCAAAACCACCTCTTGACTGGTCTGTCAGAGGTCTTAATAAAGCAAGATCGAGCACAGTGGTGATGTCACAGGGCCCAAGGGGAGCATTTTTGCCCATCTCTTGGGTTGGTCATTGCATGCTACCTTGGGATTTACCAGCTCTAGCAATGAGAATGTCTAAGTAAATTCAGCACAGTGCTTCAAACAAGAACTTTCTGCGTCACTTCCCCTGTAACTTCCTTCCTCTCTGGTAGCATCCCTTCCCTGGGGCTTTCCTGGTGGCTCATGCCGGTAAAGCATCCGCCTGCAATGCGGTAGACCTGGGTTCGATCCCCGGGTCGGGAAGATTGCCTGGAGAAGGAAACGGCAGCCCACTCCAGTACTCTTGCCTGGAAAATTCCATGGATGGAGTAGGCTACAGTCCATGGATTGCAAAGAGTCTGATACGACTGAGCAACTTCACTGATTCTGCATCCCTCAGCGCCTGGCTTTGAAAAGGTTTTGTGCACTTGTGTTCAGTGCTGAAACAGAGGCTGTTTAAGACAGCCTCAGCTTTGGGCTTCCCAGGTGGGGCAGTGGTAAAGAATCCGCCTGCCAGTGTAGGAGACACGGGTTTGATCCCTGATCGTGGAAGACCCCACATGTGCTGGAGCAATTAAGCCCTTGTGCCACAACTACTGAGCCTGTGCTCTCGAGCTGGGAGCTGCGACTGCTGAGCCTGAGCTCTGCGACCAGAGAAGCCACTGCCGCGAGGAGCGCGCGCACCCCAACCAGAGAGGAGCCCCTGTGTGCTGCAACCAGAGAAACACCCAAGCAGCAGCAAAGACCCAGCTCAGCCAAAAATAAACACATGGAAAAACCCAAAGAGTATCTTGAAAAAAAAGCCTCAGCTTTGAAAGGGAACTTAAGCAGCTTGCAGGGAGGCAGGGGGGCCTGATAGCCAGAACAACTGCTGATATTTCACTTAGGAAGTCTTACTGTTGGACAGCGCCTATGGCAACCCACTCCAGTGTTCTTGCCTGGAGAATCCCATGGACAGAGGAGCTTGGCAGGCTACAGTCCGTGGGGTTGCAAAGAGTAGGACGTGACTGAGCGATCGAGCACGAGCACACCTCAGTTTCAAGATAAGTGAAAACCACAGTGAACATAGAAAACCATCAATCATGGCACAACCATCAATCCATGACACAAAGACATTTTTAACCAAATAGTCTGGATTCCTGAATTTTGCTTTTTGAGCCTAGTCAGTTTCTCTCCTACTACGACTATTTCCTTTAGCATCAGGCCAAAGCAGAGCCTGGCCGCCTGGAGCTTCAGACAGTGCGAGGCGGTTATGTGAGATCAGAACACCCGCATCCTGAGTCCGGCAGGAAGGACAGTAGTGGTGCCTCTGAAGAAGCAGAGGGGGTAAGAAGAGATGCTCTCAGAAGGGACCTGGCGAAAAGCGTCAAACTGCTTAATATGAAAGAATGGCAAACCTCAGCCTAGAGGCCTGAAGAGGGCCGCGAGTGGTCGCTGACCAGAGTCCTGCTGGCTCCTCCGGGGCCTCTAGCCTGCCCGGGCTGGGCTGCAGGGAAGCCTTGGGGCCGCTAGGTGGCAGCCGTGCGTTTCCAAAGGTGGCTCGCCCATCAGCGAGGCCAGCTGGGAACCAACCCAGGAGCCCTGGAAGGGGGTGGGTGGGGGGCTTAAGAGACACCCTCAATGCCCCCTCCCTTTCAACGGCAGGGATGGAGATTAGAAGGGGGTTCACTTAGGGTGGCCAGCCTTCCCAGAGGGGTCTGGGATAGGCCACGATCCTCTAAGGACTCACAGGGTGGGTGAAAGCGACCCCCCTTACGTGGAGCCGCCCCGAGGGTTGGGCCTGACCCGCCCTCTCCCTGCTCCCCACTCCGGCGCCGGTGGGTGTGAGTGCGAGGACGAATGTGGTGAGGAAGGACATTCTGCACCTCACCGCGTTGGTGGGGACGGCAGCCGGTCCAGGTCTAGCAGCCGTTGCGCCGTGGCGCGGGTCGTTGCGCCCAGGCGCAGAATTTCGACGGCTCCCAGCGCTCATCAGCTGCAGCCTCGCGGGCTCTGCCCCTTCGGAGCTGCGGGTCCCGTCGCCGAGAGTCTGAGCACCTCCCTCCAAGCCGGAGCGCCAGGAGAAGAGGAGGCGGCAGTGGAGAGGCCGCGGCAGGCCGGCAAGCCGGCAGGGCCGCCTTTGATGTGGGCGCCGCGCACCCGGGCGAGCTGAGCGCCCGTCCGGCCGCGCCCCGAGGGGGGAGCCCCCGGGCCCCGCATCCTCATTGTGCCGGCTCGGGCCCGGGCCCGCCCCCGGCCCCCCGCCCCCTCGCCGCCCGCGCGTAGAAAACGCCCCGGCCGCCGCCAGTGGTGGGAGGCGGCGATGCGCACGGCCGGAGAGACGCGGAGGAGGAGACATGAGCCGGCGGGCGCCCAGACGGAGCGGCCGTGACGCGTTCGTGCTGCCGCCGCGCGCCCCGGCCCCGGAGCGCTGACCCCTGGCCCCGCGCAGCCCCACGCCCCGCCTGGAGAGTGCGCCCCAGCGTCCGGACCTTCGGCGCATGCTGTCCCCGGAGTGAGCCGGGCAGCCAGCTTCCCGCGGACGCCCGGACGGCCGGCCGGCCGGCAGAGAGCCAGGCTCCTCGCACCGGCGGGTACCTCCTGCCTAGCGGCGGCCGCCTCGCAGCCCCCGCGCCAGCCCGGAGGGCGCAGCGCTCGGGAGGAGCCGCGCGGGGCGCTGATGCCGCAGGGCGCGCCGCGGAGCGCCCCGGAGCAGCAGAGTCTGCAGCAGCAGCAGCCGGCGAGGAGGGAGCAGCAGCAGCGGCGGCGGCGGCGGCGGCGGCGGCGGAGGCGCCCGGTCCCGGCCGCGCGAAGGGGACATGTGCAGGCTGGGCTAGGAGCCGCCGCCTCCCCCCCCGCCCAGCAATGTATTCAGCGCCCTCCGCCTGCACTTGCCTGTAAGCGTCCGCGCTCGGGGCTGCCCACCCTGCTCGGACGTCTGTCCGTGTGCCTGTGGCTCTGCCCGCCCCGCCGTTCTTTTGACTTGGCGGCTGCGTGTCTGTCTGTGCGCGCGTTCCCCCCTCCAGTCCCAATGACCTCCTCTCCCTCTCTCCCCGCAGGTGTTTACACTTCCTGCTGCTGTGCTTCCAGGTACAGGTACGTGGGCTCCTGACTCTGACCTTCCCCCTGCACCCACCTGCCCCTGCCTCTCGGTACGTGCGGTCCCCTTCCCCCGGCCGCGCCCCCTCCTGGGCCCCACCCCTCCTGGGCGGGGAGCAGTGCACCTGTTCCCAGGGCGCCGAAGGGCGGCTCCGCACTCCCCGGCGCGGGCGGGGAACCGGCCAAGGGCAAGGGGCTCGGTGGCCGGACTCAGGCTGGCGCGGCCCCAACCCCCTCCGGCTGGGAGGAGACCCTCGGAGCCGGAGGGCTCCGTCGCCACGATGTGCCGGGCTCCGAGCCCCTCGGCCCCGCTGAGGAGTTAGGACGGAGGGATTTTCTCTGCCAACCGTCCCTTCACCATCTCCGCTCGCTCTTCCAAACAAAAAGGCTCCTTTCAACCGAGTAGATTCCGAGTCCAGGGAGAAAGCTTCAGTAGTAAATTACTCTGTGGTTTCAAAGGCGTTTGCAGCATTGAGAGAGAGAGAAATGTGGAACTAGGAGATGTGGATCTAGGAGACGGGTGAGAGGGCGCAGAGCGGGGCACCTGAGCCGAGGGACCCTTGCCTGCGAGGTGGCTCGGGAACGGGCCGCGCTTCGCACACCCTAGCCCAAGGTGGTGCAGCCCTCGGCTGGTTCCCCGCCTCGCTCCCCGCTCGCTCACTCTCCTGAATCAGAAGAGGGCTTGGCGCTCAGCCTGGAAAGCACTTGCTAAAATCTGATCTGTTACTTCAGCAGCTTTCAGACTCGGGAAGGTCTTGGCACGCAGACAGTTGGAACGCTGGTGCTTCCAAAGCCGTGGAAATGAAGGAAAAGGGTTGAGGTGGGAGGGGGGGGGAGTGGCGGGAGGGAAAGAGAAAGAGGGACTGAGGGAGCCGGCTTCATCGCCGATTAGAACCAGACAGACCAGGCTGTCTCAGCTTGGGGTGGGGGGTGCGCAGAGGAAAAGGGCCTAGGAAGTGCCAGCTGCCCTAGCCCCCCACCCACCTAGAGCTCTGAGGGAGGGGCCCTAGGAGGAACTGGATTGGGGCCAGAAGAAATCGTCTGCCCCTTTCCCCTCCGGCTTGAAGGCAGGTGTCCTCACAGGTTAGAGAGCATACTTAGGCCATGGTTTCCTGGATTCTTGAGGGGCCCAGGGGATCCCCGAGCGGAAAGCGGTGGTTCTCTCAGCTGTAGATGTTTTGTGCTGTTGGGGCTTAGCGGTCTCCCACAGAGGGCGGTGGCAGTAGCGGTTGTGGCTGTGGTGAAGGGTCTGCTTGTCTCCCCTCCCACTCCTAGGAGAGAATTGTTACCATCAAGATGGACTTTGAGCTGCAGGCAGCTAGTTGGGACTGGGGGCAGGAAGCATGGATGGACAGACTGATGGGTTCTTTCCTTCTGTTGGCCAGGCTGGGGTCCCCGGTGGCTCTTTGAATCAATACAACTGGAGTCAGTAACTTAAGACTGGCTGTTTGCCAAGCAGATGTGACCCTATGTGGTGGCGGGGGCGGGGTGGGGAGTGGCTGGTGTCAGAGAGAGAGGCCAGTGCCTGGCATGGCCTGCCTGGTTTGCAGCTGAGTCCCCAAGCAGAGGGCAAGCCCCAGGGTCACTCCAGGGAACTGCTTGTCCGACCTGGTGAGAGCCCTTTCCCAGTGTCCTGAGCCTGGGGGTGGAGACAATGAAATGGGCATGAAGTAGAGAGATGGTTTCAGACCTTGTTGCCCAAACCTCTTGCTGTCTGCTTCCTCTTGGTCCTTGGAGGGGGGTCCAGGAGGGGATGCTCTGTGCTCTTTGTGTTCTCTGGGAGAATGTAAGGGAAGGAAGCTGGACTCTGCATCCCACCTTCACGTCCTGGCTAGAGCTGGAGCCAGCCTTTTGGGGGAAGAAGCTGGGGTGGCCGGTCGGGGTTAGGTCTTCAAGCAGGTGAGGGAGCCTCCTTCCCCTCCTCTTCCCTCCCCTCCCCTCCCCTCTCCACCTCTTACTGCCCCCTCCTCTCCTCTTTGCAGTCTTTCCCCTTCTAAACTGCCTTAGGTCTGACTGATGTTTTTAACCCATGGTCCGTGTACCCTTGGGATGTCTAAGGATGGGATTATGGGGAAGGGGTTTGAAACAGTGTTCGAAATGGTGCCCAAATATGCAGTGTCTGTGAGAGTGTTCTCAGCTCCCCATGGATTTTTGAAAGCACCCATGATGGCTGAAAGATAAAGCAACACTACCCTGGGGAGTTACAGACAAGGTTGGCAGGTGCGACTCCTCCTTTATGCTCTAGGGACAGGGTGGAGTGGTCTCAGAGGTGAAGGTGAGGGGTGGGGCCCCCACAGGAGTCCACAGGAGTCTGGAGTCTGCTCCCCACTGCATTGTTGGGCCACCGCCAAGAGAGCAGCTGTTTCCTGGACAGTGTGCATTTGGAGGGTGGCTGTGAGAGTACCTTTGGTGAGCAGGATCCAGGGGAGGCTCCCGGCATGGTGGGAAGGCTCAGGACTTTGCCATCCTGTGGATGGGCCTGAACCCCAGCTCCATCTGTCCCTATACATAGACCTTTGTGAGACTTAGTTTCATTGTGGGTGGCCCTGAGGATGAAATGGCATATGATAAGGTGTGGAAGAGGTTTTGCAAATTCTCATCACCCAGGAGGGCACATGGCTCTGTTGGAAACTCTATATACCTAACGCCCTTCCCTCCAGCAATGGAGTTTCTGGGCTCCTCGCTCTTCCCATCTTTTAGCCACCAAGCCCCTAGTGGGCCCCCTGCCCCCAGCCACATTTCCATGAGCACAGTCAATGCCAGACGCTGCCCCCACCCCACAATGTGGTGAGCCCCGCCCTCCCCCACCGGCCACCCCCAGGAGCGAGAAGCTGGGAATTTAATAAAATCCTTTCTCCACACGACGTGGGACACCGTGGATAGCTCAAATCGGAAGAATTTTAAAAATTTCCAAGGGGAGCAAGCGGCGTGACCAGTAAATTGCTTTTCTGCACTTGGCTGAGCGCTGACAATGACACCGGGCTGGGCCTTTCACGCAGCTCCGCCGGCACCTGCCTGACATTGTTCCTGCCGCCAGGCTCGGCTAGGTCCTGGCCTTCCCCAGACAGGCCAGCGTGAGGCCGGCCAGGGCGGGGGTGCTCCCCAAGCCCCTCGGGCCCTGCCTCCCACAGCGCTGCTTCCTCCCTCACCATGCTTTTCAAGTCTGGAAGTGTCCTTCTCGGCCTTGGCCTGACCACCCCTACACCTGGCCTCCTCAGTGAGGGTTAGAAGCTTTCTTCCACTTTGCTAGGATGGTGAAGCCAGAGACAGAGTCCTCTGGGGCTTAAAAAGAATGGAAAGCTGTCCTATTGGGTTACACTTTTAATTTCTCAAAGAGGCAACCTCTTCCATCCATTCATCTGACCAGTCATGTATTCCTTTGTCACGCATTGGCCGCAAGCCTGGTTCTTGCTGGCCCTAGAACAAGGCTTGTCGTTTCCTGGCCTCATGGAGCCCCTGGTCTAGAGAGGGATGGACCAGACTACCAGGAGTTCCTTCGATGCCCTCCTTTCCATAATGTGAAGTGTTGAGAGGCAGGGAGTGGCCTCCTGTCTGACAGGGGGAAACCAAGGCTGGGGAGAAATGACCTGCCTTTGTTGAGCAAGTTTTGCTTGTCAGAATTTCCAAGTGGCTCTTGCATCAGGAAGTTTGTTTCTTTCTTGCTACCATGCGACAAGGGAGACTGAAGTGGGTGAGGATGATATTCCCATCTCCTAGATGGAGAAACTGAGGCCCAGAGTGGGGAAGCAGTTTGTCCAAGGCCACGGCTAAGCTTCAGGTCTCTGAAATCAGGATCTCGTATTCTTTCCAGCACACCAGGCAGACTTTTCAAGAAATACTGAAATGAATCAGAAAGAATACTGATGGGGACACAGTCTCCAGAGACATGCTAGGGGTCCTTACTGAGAGATCTGGTGATCTGGTTGGATCTCCATTATAGGATCCCTGTAGCTGGGATCCGAGGCTGATGGGGGCCTGGGGGCTGTCTTTGGTTGAGGGCATCTGATTTGGTGTCTTCAGGCCCTGATCGTCCTGAAATGTTCTGGTCTGAAAGCGTTTCCAAGCTAGAGGTGGGAGTTCTGTAGGGGGCACAGTGCTGGTGGATTCAGCCCTTTCCCCGCATGGAAGGGGAGAGAGGCACCCTGCCAGCCTTCCTGCAGCCCAAGAGTGTCACTTGCTCTGAGGCAAGGAGGTGGATTTTTAAAATTTCTTGTGATTGGCACTGCCAGGGTCCAGCAAACTCTGGGTAGGAGTTTGCTCAGGGCCACAGCGTTGCCTCTTCCCTGCCCTGGTGACTGTGAGGGCACAGTGGACCCCCAGAAGGAGGTAGATGGGGGCAGGGAGGAGACTTTCTGCCCTCAGCTGGTCCTGATCTCATCCTGGAGCAGAAATGTTCTTGGTGTGGGAAACCAGGGTGCAGGCACATCAGGCTGAGAACTGCAGCCAGAGCTCCTGCCGGGTGCTGCGGATTTGTTCTCATGGCACCTAGCCTGTGCCTCACAACCAGCCTGAGATTAGGAGTCCTCAGATGAAGGGAGTAAGGCTCAGGGGCATGAAGTAATATGCCTTCGGTTGAGTGAGGCAGAGTGGGATTCATCTCTAGCTTGCCCACTCTAGGATCCAGGCTTAAGAAACAGCTCTTTAAAGGCTCTACGTCTGCCAGTAGTTTGGTTCAGAGAGTCGTTCTGCCTTGTCTTTGCTGTGTGATCTTGGACAAGTTACTTAACCTCTCTGGGTCTCAGCTCTTGCATGGATAAAATGGGAAGGAAACAACCAGTAAAACAGCTCCTCCTTCCTAAGGATGTGGAGCAGGGCAGAGTGCAGAGCCCAGGGCTCTGAAATCTTACCTGCATTTCAAGACTTTTCTCTGGGGGGACTCCCTCCACCCGCTATGAGTGGCATAAGCTCCGCTTGCCCGTGTCACTCGACCTCCTGGGGACTGGGGAGAGGAAGGGGTTGATTGCTTCCTTTCTGAGGCAGGAGTTGTCTGATGGACATCTGCGTGCTCCGTATCTTGTGCTGGGTTGCACTTGCCCCTCACTCACAGGAACCCGTGGCCAAGCACTTAGGGGAGGGTAACGCCGTGGGCCCTGCCAGTGTGGCCGAGGCTGAGGAGAGCCACCAGGCCTCAGGCAGGGCCAAGACCTGCTGTTGGCACCTTGGGTCTGAGGTAGAGTTTGTTCTGGAACTTCGAAGGGTAAGCAGGCCCCTCAGGCTTCAGTCAGACTTGCTGATTGTGGCTGGGAGGTGATTGGCTTTTGTTTGCTCTGACATCCAAATGGCATAAGGCCTCAAGTCCATTTAAAATGCTGCTTTGCTGAGGATGGGCCACAGAGCAGAAACACCCTGAAGATGCTTGGTTCGGAGTCCTGGTTCTGTCCCTGGCTCACTGTGCGACCTCCCTCACTGTGCTTCATTGCATCCACCTGGGTGTCAGTGAAGTGAGCTGGTCAGCTTCGGTGAAGCTTGAATGTGTGGGCCTTGGCACAGGAGAAATCTTGCTTTGAATCCTATCTGTGCTGCTGAGCCGCTGTTAAGCAAATTTCTTAACCTTCCACCCTTTGTACTCAGTTTTCCCCATCTGTGTAATGGAGTCATGAAAGATACCTATTTCTTAAGGGTTATGGTGAGGAGGACTAAATAGGATAATGCACACAGAGCAGCTAGCACTGTGGCTGCATGCAGTAAATAACTGAGTAATTGTAATTGTTTGATGGACTACATGTGCTGAGTGTGCTGACATGCTGCACGGAGTTGGAGAAGGCTAGAAGACCTGCTCCTTGCCTCGGTGATATCAGGCCCCCTCTTATTTGAGTACAGATCTTGGCTTTAGGTCTGAATTTTATCCTCATTGTATCACTCACAGGCTGTGTGCCTTTGGGAAAGATCTTTAACCTCTCTGAGCCTCTTATTGCCTCATCAGTTGAGAAATAGGAATAGTAATACCACTCCTTGGGAATAGTATCGGAAGCGACATCATGAACCTGACATGCAGTAGGCATTCAATTATGGTGCTTCTCATTAGCAATCACGGCTGACCCTGGACTGAGTTTTGAGCAGGATGAAGAAGATATCTAAGGCGTTGGCATTTTTCCTGAATGTTCCCTGTGGAGAGATGGCAGGTGCTTCGGGCAGAGTGGCTTTTTACCACTGTCCCCATCCCACCTCTGCCTCAGAACCCCTTTGCACTTTGTCACTATCTGTGACCCAGTGCATTGTCTGCTGGGGCTCACAGAGATGAATAGGAGCTCAAGCCCTGGACTCCACCTACCTGGGGCACACCCGACCTTGGACACTTGGAAGCTGCATGATTGAGGGACTTCTTGGCTTCTCTGTAGCTCATCTTTAATATGAGCATCAGGGCGGGAACTCCCCTTGGGGTTGCTGTAGGGGTACATCGTGGTCCCTTGGGGGAAAAACTTGCTGCAGCAGCCAGCTTGGTATAAGCGTTCAGTGAATATGAGCTGCAGTGACCGTCTGACTCTGGTGTGCCTGGAGTCCTGCCTGTCCGTCAGCTCCTGGCTCCTGAAAGTCAAAGGAGGCCTGGCACAGACCTACCATGCAGCATTAATGTCGGGTGAGCAAGTAGAGGGGTGGGGGAAGCAGCTTCCCCGAGGGCCGGGCACCTGGATTGAACCCCCTCAACCCTGTACCAGCTGGGTCCACAGGGTATTCAGGACCTGTCCCAACACTCAGGGACTTGAGCGAAATCCGTGCAGAGAGACAGGGCTCAAGTGTGCAGTGGGTGTTCTGATGAAGGGCCTTGAAACTAGACCCAGGGCAAAGGGATGATCTGGCCAGGGAAGGAGTTCCATTTGAATCTTGAAAAAAGAACAAGCTGGGTGAAGAGTCTGAGCCTGCCTCTGTGTGTGTGTGTGTGTGTGTGTGTGTGTGTGTGCACCTGCGCACACAGAAAAGCCTTTGCAGGCACATGGAGCATTTCTGCATGGAGCAGGGAACAGCCTGATGTGCTCAGGGGACTCCACACTGGTGTGTGTGTGTGTGTGTGTGTGCACCTGCGCACACAGAAAAGCCTTTGCAGGCGCATGGAGCATTTCTGCATGGAGCAGGGAACAGCCTGATGTGCTCAGGGGACTCCACACTGGTTGGAGTGGCTGGTGCATCAAGTTCAGGAATGGGGGCGATGTCACAGGCCATGATGGGCCTCGAATGCCGGAATAAAGGGCTTATTTATTACCTCTGTGACAAACAGGACCACTCTCCCCACCCAAGGGCTTCCAGGAAAAGGGACTGGAAGGAATGAGAAAGGGAGGAAAGAAGGGAGCGTGGGTCTGTGGGAGCCCTGCCCCCTCCCGCAGGCTGGCTCCAGGGTTGACTGGCTGCTGCACCCATATTGACCATCTGTACAGAGAGGCTGATGTGCGGGGAGCAGGCGCTCCCGGTCAGGGCCTTGGGTGGCAGCAGCTCCTCCCGTGGTGATGTGCAGCCCTGCCAGTCAATACATTGACAACCTCGGGAGCTTAATTGACAGGCTGGGGGTGGGGAAGGGCCCTTTGGAGGGTCACTCTGTCCTGACTGGGATGGATGTGGCCAGTGTGATGGCAGAGAGGGGAGGAGCCCAGAGCTGCGGGGTGGGTGGGGGCGGGTCTGAGGGAGCTGAGCTCAGATGCAGGGGTGCGCCAGGCCTTTCTCCTCCCCTTCCTGTCCATGGGTGGCAGTTTGGGGACTCTAGAGCCAGAGACAGGCCCTGGTCTTGGCGCATCCATGTTGGTCCACCTTGGGTAAATCCCTTGGGCTCTCTGCGTCTCCCTGCATCATGGGGATGCTGATTGCCTGACCTGCTCAGGTCCTGTGAGGAGCGAGGAAGTGGGGCCTGCAGAGTGCTTAGCTCAGGCCCTGGAACTGAGCACGTGCCCACTAGGTGGGCGCCAGCATTAGTTTCGCTCTCAAGGACAATAATAATCCACAGAGCTCTATGACTGGCATCACATCCCGGGCAGGAGGCCAGGCTTGCTCTCGAGGAAGCGTTTGGGAGCTGCCTTTCAGAGTGGAGAGGGTGACTCTAGCAGGGACCAGTCCTGGAGGGGAGTGCCGGTCTCGGGGTGGAATCCAGAATTTGGAGCCGCTCTGAAAGCCCTCCGCACAGCCGCACAGCCGGCCCGACACTGCTCCTAGAGCAGGAGGCAGGCGGTGGTGGAATGTGGCCGGAAGTCTGGGGGCTGCCTCTCCTGGACCGGGGAGACCCTCCCTTTCTGGGCAGACTGCCTGGAGACAGGGGCAAGGGTTTTGTGAGGCCTCAAGAATGGGGACCTGGGCGGGAGGGGGCAGTCTGAGCCCATCCTCCTCTCTTAGGTAGGACGGTGAGCTCAGGGCCTTCTTTCCTTTTATGTTTAACCCCCCGCCTCAGTCCCTGCCCCACTGGCTTGTGGCCAGAGTCAACTGCTTTCCTGAATGGGGGAGAGGAGGTGGGTGACTGAGAGAAGGGGGAATGAAGCAGGCCAGGCTGAAGAGGAGGGGAGCGTGCATTCTAAGCGGAGCTGGGTGCAAATCTTGATCCTTTTTTGCACCAGTTCTGTGCAGTATAACCTATCTGAGCCTCAGTTTCCTAATCTGGGAAATGGGGATAATGATCATACCAACTCATAGGGCTGCTCTGGGGACGACATGAGACAATTTACCGAAAGTTGTTCTTAGCACAGAGGACATGCTCCATAAGTTGTGGCTGTTTAGACAATAAGACAAAAGAAAAAGAAAAAAGGTACCGATGATTACTAATGTTTTTCTGAGATAAATAATTATAAGCAATCTCATTCTGCTGATGAGAAAATTGAGGGTTAAAGAAATCACATAAGTTGGTGATTTGCAATGGAGCTAGGTCACACTTGAGGTCAGTGAGTGTTAGCTGCTTTGTTGGTGTGTATGATGTGGGTGTCCAGGTGTAACGTGTTTGTAGGAGATGTGGCTGATGTTGGTGGGAGGTGGGCCCAGGAAGAAGTAGGAAATAACCACCAACACGCCTTCAGAGCCATGAGGGACTGGGGAGGTCGAAGCTTGGAAGCTGGCCCTGGCGTGGGGCTCACCACACACAGCATCTTTTCACCCACGTTAGTTCCCCTCTAAGGCGCCTAAGAGAGGAGGCTTGGAAGGTAGGTGGGGGCTGAGTGGTAAAGGGCTACGTGTGGGCGCTGTGCCTCGGAGAGTGGGGAGCCATGTGGACTCTGGAAGAGGGGACTCCCCCACCGTGAGACTGCAGGCAAAGCAGCGAGCTCTGTTCCACCGAGTGCCACCATGTCCCTGCTTGGTTCCAGGGACAGCTCGGGGCGCGGACAGTTGAGCCTAGTGGGCCTTTGCTGCCTCTGTGCAATTCCTGGATCCCGGCATGAATATTCCCATCAGAGGCCAAGCCCTCAGGTGAGGGAGGGGCTCCCAGGAGGTAATCGTGGTCTCAGTCAGGCTTCAGGGGGACCCCCACCGCAGGCTACCCTGTTGTGGGAAAAGCTGCCTCGACCCAAAAGGGGAGTTGTGGCGGGTGGGAGGAGGAGGGCCTCTTGTGAGGCGCCCAGCTCTGCCCCAGGAGGCACCGTCTGTCCAGCCTGGCTCACCTCACGAGAGCTGCGGCATTTTCACCCCGTCACACTGCAGCCTTGCAGCAGCCTGGGGATTGTGCCCTGGACAGGTATCAGCGGGAGGGGAGCGGCTCTGACTGCCCTAGGGGCGCCTGGAAGACTGGCCCCTGCTTGGGCAGTGAGGCCGAGTAGCAGGAAAGGGCAAGGAGAGGACGTTCCTGAGCGGCCCTGCTTTGCCTGAGCGCCACAGAGACCCCGGAGAGGTGCCTCAGAGCCCGGTGCATGAAAGGGACTGGCACTGGTGCCCCCTCCACAGGAGGGTGAAGAAGTTTGATGAGGTACCGTACCTTGAGGTCTTCTTAGCAGGGTGCCTGGAATAGAGGAGAGCTTAGCAATTGATGGCTTTAAAAACCCTCTCTTGGCACTCAGCTCACTGGTTAGTAAGTGGCGGGCTGATTTTGGCTGCCAGGACCCCCTCATCCTAGCCATAGTTATACAGCAAGCATTTGCCGGGTGCAAAGCCGGAGATTCAGGGATACACCAGGTAAACTGAACTCCGGACAATGCACAATGCGTTACAGTAGTGCCCAGAGGCTATAGCCCAACCTGAGGCCAGAGGAGGGGACACGGTACCTTCCAGAGGAGGCACCTGAGGGCAGGGGCCAGCCAGGCGGAGGGGACTGGGTGCCTTTTTTTTTTCAACTGTTTATTTTGCATTGTAGACCCAGGTGGTGCACTAGTAAAGAATCCACCTGCAATGCAGGAGACGCGGGTTCGATCCCTGGGTTGGGAAGATCCTCTGGAGAAGGGAATGGCAACCCCCTCTAGTATTCTTGCCTGGAGAATCCCACGGGCAGAGGAGCCTGGCGGGCTACAGTCCATGGGGACTGAGCACATGCGCAAGGCTTTACCCAGGGCTGTTGTTTTGTGCTGGAGTGTATCTGACTGACACTGCTGTGACAGTTTCAGGTGGACAGCAAAGGGACTCGGCCGTCAAGGGTCCGGCCTGTGCAGAGCCCTGCAGCCCCCAAGGTCCGGCCCAGGAAGCCTGGGCGCCCCCTGCCTTTCCAAATGGACAGACTCCGCACGTCAGAGGCCACCCGGTGACCCCCCCTTGGGACTGACCTGGCTACAGTGTGTGGTTCACATGGTGGGAGCTGGGCAAGATGGATTGTCCCCCATATCCTTGGAATGGCTCCCGGACAGCCCCTGCTGACCCTGGGTCACCTGGCCGCCTCTGTCCAGTGGGCCAGGAGGCAAATCGTTAATGGGAGGCTGGCTTCCGGGGCAGGACAGCTCCCCTCGGGGACCGGGGGTGAGGAGATTGGTTTGACCTCCGGTCAATAAGGTCTCCCGTGAGCAGGAGGAGATCTGGAGAAGAGGGAAGGAGGCCGGAGGTTTGGCCTTGGGGGAGGGCCACCTTGGAAAGGCCGGACCACCTTGGAAAGGCCTGCCACAGGCCCACCAGGTGTGGGCCTCGGGGGCACTGAAGGTCCGTCGTTCCTGAGCATCAGGGTGTGAAATGATGCAGGTCCCCAGCATGAGAACGAGCTCTGAGTCGGCTGGCCACCGAAGGTCTGGAAGTGAAACGTGTGCACGCCTGCTGTGCCAGTGAACACACCCTGTGCCCCTGGGCAGTGCAGGTCAGAGCAACCAAGTCAAGTTTTCTGAGCCTTGGTTTCTACATGTGCTAAATGGGTTGATAAGCATTCCCGTGTCCTAGGGCTGTCGGGAGGATCAAAAGCCCTAACATCTTCCCAAACTGTCATCCGAGCAGCTCAAGTGCCTTGTCCCTAAGGACGGGAGAGTGTGATCGACTTATGTCATGGGGATTCTTCTGTTTGTGGGGCTTTACCAAGAGCCCCTCAAAGGTATCCCTGTATCCTCTCAGTAGCTTTTTGATTTTAATATCTATTTCCTGGGCTGTGCAGGGTTTGGTTGCAGCACAAGTGATCTTTGGACTTCACTGCAGCACATGGCATCTTTGGTTATGGCTTGTGGGACCTAGATCCCTGGCCGGGGATCGAACTCAGGCCTCCTGTATTGGGAGCATGGAGTCTCAGGCACTAGACCACCAGGGAGGCCCCACTTAGCAATTGTCTATGCCTGCTGAGCACTTGACTGTGTACCAGGCAACTGTTGTAAGACTGTGTATAATATTCACAGCAGCCCATGAGGTGGGTATCGTCGTCACCTCTCCGTAACTTGCTTGGGACCCTCAGCTCAGGAGTGGCTAGCCCTGGGTTTTGAACCTCGGTCCTGCTCCCGACGGCACTGGTGAGGCAGGTGGGGCCCAGTGAGGGGGCGCTGAAAGCAGCGCTCTGGGGACTGTACGACTTGGGGCTCCCTCTGCCAAGGCCTGCTCTGTGACTGTGTCGGTTCAGCTTCAGAGCCTCAGTTTCCTCAAGTGTCATGTGGGATCGTGTTTCCACCATGAGGATGACAGTGAAGGGCAAATAATGGGGTCCAGCTGAAGTGCCCATGGGGCTCAGGCTGGAGTGGGAGGACACGCACAGGCGAGCCAGGGCCCGGAGACCTTGGCATGGGCATAAGCAAGTAAGTGAGCTAGTCGCTCAGTCGGGTCTGACTCTGCGACCCCGTGGGAGGGAGCCCACAAAACTCCTCTGTCCGTGGAATTCTCCAGACAAGAATACTGGAGTGGGTAGCCATTCCCTTCTCCAGGGGATCTTCCTGACCCAGGGATTGAACCCAGCTCTCCTGCACTACAGACAAATTCTTTACCATCTGAGACACCTGGGAAGCCTGGGCATGGGGTGTAGAAATAAGGAAACACCATTCCTGCCCTGAGGAGCCAGACATGCTCAGGCAGTCCTGATTCCACGGGCTCTTCCATGGGCCAAATGGGGTCCTGAAAGCCTAGCATGCTCAGAACAAGCCTGGAATGCTGTCTGGACTTCAAGAATTATTCAGCTTTCTGGTTAAATGATCTGGGACAGGCATACAATTATCAGGGCACAGGGAAATCTAGTGGTGCTAGTGGTAAAAAAAAAAAAACCAGCTGCTGTAAGAGAACGTGAGTTTGATCCCTGGGTGGGAAAGATCCCCTGGAGGAGGGCATAGCAACCCACTCCAGTATTCTTGCCTGGAGAATCCCATGGACAGGGGAGCCTGGTGGGCTACAGTTCATAGCATCACAAAGAGTTGGACACGACTGAAGCGACTTATCACGCATGCAGGGAAACCTAATTTAAAGTTACATGGGATGACAGAACCCCAGATCTTTTCAATGTTAACTTGTTCACTTATTCATTCATTCGACAAATGTTTGAGTTTTTACTATGCTGAGTGATGGCGATATGGTAGCAAACAAACCAGGGAGACAGACAAAAACCAGATAAGTAGATGTTATGTCAGGTTGGTGAATACTAGAAAGAAAAACAAAGCATGGTAGAGAGACGAAGAGTGACAAAAGTGGGGGCTGCCCCAGAGAAGCAATCAAGGAAGTCCTGTCTCAGGATGTGAAATTTGAGCAGAGACTCAAAGGAATTAGAGGAACCAGAGGGCAGAAATCTGGGAAAGAGCAGTGAAACAGAGGGAAGAGCAAGTGCAAAGGCCCTGAGGCACCACGCATTGGGTTTCCTGTTTGGAATGCTCAGAGGCATAATAAGGCAGCCAGTGTAACTGAGGAGGAAGAAGTGTTAGGAGAGGGAGGTGGAAAAGCGGTCCGGGGCTCATCTTGCAGGACCTTGAGGCCACGATGGGGGCCTTTATAAAAATGTGACGGGAAGGGACTTCCTTCCAAGGCAGAGGGTGCGAGCTCCATCCCTAGTGAGGGAGCTAAGATCCCTTAGGCCTCATAGCCAAAAAAATCAGAACATAAAATGGAAGCAATATTGTAACAAATTCAATGAAAGGCCTTAAAAATAAATGGTCCAGAAAGAAAAGAACTAAAGTTGCTGGGGAGCCCTGGAGAGTTTAGGAGAGGATTACACGAGTGATTCAATTTGGTGGGAGATGGACTTCGGGGTGGGGGGGAGAATAGAAGCAGAAAGCTGGTGAGGAGGTAGGTGCCAGTTGTTCAGGTCTCACCTGGGCCATGTTCAGGAGAGGAAGACTGGAGAGATACTGTTGGCTTAGCCAGAGGTGGATTCCTGGAGAGTGTGGTCAGACATGAGCTAAACTTCTAGTTGTTTAGTTGCTGAATCGTGTCTGACTATTCACAACCCCATGGACTGTAGCCCACTGGGCTCCTCTGTCTGTAGTATTTCCCAGGCAAGAGTACTGGAGTGGGTTGCCATTTTCTCCTCCAGGGGATCTTCCTGACCCAGGGATTGAATGAGTGTCTCCTACATTCGCAGAATTCTTTATCACTGAGCCACCAGGGAAGCCTGTAGAAGTGGATGGGTTTTTTATGTGTGTGTGTATGCATAGGATATCTCTGCAAAGTGTTAGTCACTCAGTCACGTCTGACTCTGTGACCCCATGGTCTGTCCATGCAATTCTCCAGGCAAGAATACTGGAGTGGGTTGCCATTCCCTTCTTTTGGGGATCTCCCCGACCCAAGGATCAAACCGGGGTCTCCTGCATTGCAGGCAGATTCTTTATCATCTGAGCTAACAGGGAAGCCCTAAATTTCTAGGAATACAGGAAATTTGATGGGAGATGCTAAGCAAAAGCTTCTCTACAAGGGGGTAGGGGGGTTTGGGCCAGATGCTTGGTGGTAGGGGCGAGCATAATGACCATCACAGTATGAAGAGCAGAACCCCTCCAGCATCAGCTCCGGGGGGAAGTGACAGTGGGGCGTGGATCATTCATTCCTGGGAAGACACTTTCCAGGTCTCCCTCCTTTCCCAGTGAGGACCTAAACAGCAGTGATACGCCCCTAATCCCTATCCCATCTCTGTGGTGATTTTGGTACTTTTCTTCCTATTTGCTCACTTTACCCTCACAGCCATCCTGGGTTGTAGTCAGGATGGGGGCTCTGCTCCACTCTTACTCGGGAGAAATCTGAGGCAGAACAGAATGTGTTCTCAAGGTTACATGGGACACTCTGGTCCATATTCCTTATTTTAGTTTGGGGCTGTGGCAGAAAGAAAGCAAACTTTGTTTGCTGTCAAACAAATGTCTTTTCAAATAGACCTAGGCATGATTCTTAGCTTGCAACTTCCTGGCTGGGCCACCTCGGACAACTTGTCTCGCCTCTCTGAGCCTCAGCTGCCCCATCTATGAAATGGGAGATAACAGTGCAATTGAGCTTCCCTGGTGGCTCAGTGGTAAAGAATCTGCCTGCAAGGTAAGAGACACAGGTTTGACTTCCTGGGTCGGGAGGATCCCCTGGAGAAGGAAATGGCGACCCACTCCAGTATTCCTGTCTGGGGAATCCCATGGACAGAGGAGCCTGGTGGGCCACAGTCCTTGGGGTCACAGAGTCAGGCATGACGGATGGACGGAACAATGACAAACGGCACTTATGAGCATGTGCTGATGCTTGGCTCTTTGTTGTGAACATGGTTCCTGCACGTGGGGTGTCTGGGCTTCCGGGGTGGCTCACTGACACCCCTTTCCCTGCCCAGGTGCTGGCGGCCGAGGAGAACGTGGACTTCCGCGTCCACGTGGAGAACCAGACGCGGGCTCGGGACGATGTGAGCCGTAAGCAGCTGCGGCTGTACCAGCTCTACAGCCGGACCAGCGGGAAGCACATCCAGGTCCTGGGCCGTAGGATCAGCGCCCGTGGCGAGGACGGGGACAAGTATGGTAAGCGTCGGCCCCTTCCTCCCCCACTGTGTACACGTCCTTCCTGGTCTCCGAGACCTCAGGTTCAAGTCCCAGCTCTCCCATATCCTGGCGGTGTGATCTTGCACCCAGTGCTGAGTCTTCCTGGGCCTCAGTTTCCTCATCTATGAACTGGGGATGCAGTAGCCCATCCCTGAGAGCCTTGTTGGGAGTAGTCACTGAAGACACAAGTAAGGCCTCCTCTTGCGGGTCAATGCTCCATAAATATTAGCTGTCATGGGTGATCGTGGCTTGCCTGGGGCTGGCGTCTAACGGGCTGCTGCTGTCCCCCGAGCGTCATTTCACCTGTCCACGGTTCAGATGCTTGGTGGGGGTGGGGGGAGCCTCTGGGGAATGTCTTTTGGAGGTTTGAGGTGGTGGTGGAAACTGGCCTGGTGTGAGTGTGTGTGTGCATGTGTGTGAGAGAGTACGCATTTGCACGGAGAGGCACGTGCGTGTGTGCTCTGTGGGCTGAAGTGTGCTCTCTTATGAAGCAAGGGTGCTCACACCACCTGGGGCTGCCCTTGACCTGCCCTTGACCCTGGAACTACCGGTTCTCCTGAGGTGTTTAGAGACCATCCCCTGCCCCAAGCTGCCTCTGCAACTGGGCCAGGAGGAGTGAAATACCCTGACTCCACCCCTGAGCAGGTGCTGACTGTGCCCTCACCTCTCCCTACCTTCCCAGGCCTAGGTTCGGGAAGGTGTCCCAGGTCCCAGCCATGGGCCAGGGCAGCTGGGGCTGTGGGCCCCCAAGGTGTGTGCCCGCGGCCGAGCCTGCCAGCCTGGGCCATTCTGGGAGGATGCTCTGCCTGCCTGCCAGTCCCTACCCATTGCAGTCAAGACATGACAACAAGACAAATAATTTCTTGGATCTCTTTATCTTGGACACCATTTATTCTCCCTGTGCCCCGGGGCAGGACTGACCTCGTGGCAGGGCCGAGTGTGGCAGCTGCGCTGTCACTGGGGGCTGGGCCAGCGGGGCAGGGTGGGCCATGCTGGGCTCCTGCTCCTCCAGGCCAGCTGCCGCCTCCCTCTCCTGCCCCATCCCTCCTTACTGCCTCATCTCCCTCTCCTTCTTACCCCTCCCCCTTTCTCAGTCTGACTGCTTCTCCTTTGATCTGGCATCTCTGTTTCTTGAGTCCATCCCCCTCTTTTCCCGTCCATCACTCTGTCTCCCCCATCCCCACGATCTCCAGCTTTCTCCCTGCTCCCCTCCCTCTGACCATGGTCCTCTCCCGCCTCCCCACCTCTCCCAGGCCCTCTGCTGGCCACCTCTCTGTGGCCTCGTCTCTGGCCCTCCCTCCCCGCCGTGGACGCCTGGCTGTGCTGGGCAGACCCAGGTGCTGGTTTTCCCTGGGATCTGCCGTCCAGTTGCTGCCAGGGAAGGGGGCAGCTGGCTGGCAGGGGCGGGAGGGAGGTGCCCTCCTGGGGAGTCCCCGGAGTTCTCTCTGGCCCCTCCAGGCTGGGAGAGTACAGGGGGGTCAGACTCTGGTCTGAACCATCTGTCCAGGCTCTGAGATAGGGGTCCGGAGCTTGGGAGGGAGAGGAGGTAGGAAATGGCCGGCCCCTCCCTGCAGAGGCCACTTGCCCTCTCGTTTCCTTGGCCTGAACGGGAGGCTCAGCAGTCTCACCCGGTGGGGCCTTATCACCTCTGGGCCTCAGCAGTTTCCCTTCTGTGCATTACAAGGGATGGACTCGAGCGCCGCTTAAACATTCGTGTGCGCCCAAGTCGCTGAAGGGTCTTGTCGAAATGCTCATGTTGATGTGGAGGGTCTGCCCTGAACCCTGGGTGTCTGACCTGGTGGCGCTGGCGGACTGCACCTGGCATATACAGGGACTTGCCCATCCTGGCTTCTCCTCCAGCTCCGCAAAATCTAGATTTAATGATTCTCTGTCAAGGAATATGTTTATCACTCCTCCAATCTCCCAGCACCCAGGGCAGCAAGGGGCCTTGCTAGCCACTGAGACTGCTCCATTTAAATGTCACATTAGTAACGCAGATGAGGGGAAGGGACCCCATCTGTGAGCCCTGAGAGAGGAAGTGAGACAATGGAGCCAATTGAGGCTTCCAATCTAGATAATCAATACAAATATTATTGGGAGGGTGATTTATGTGGCCCAGTCAGGCAGGAGGATGGGGCTGCATTAGCCTGTCCTGCCTGGGGGGAGGGGTCGCCAGTAGTCCTCCGCCAGGCCAGGCGGCCCAGGATGGTCGGAGAACCTCCTCCCTCCTTCCTGGGGCTCCGTCCAGCTGAAAGAATGGTGTCTTCTGAGACTTGGATTCATACACAGTCAGAACACAGTCTGGGAATTCCAGCAAATACCAAGTATAAACAATCCCCATAAATGCCTGGAATCTAGACCCCTCGCAGACCCTCGGAATCTCAGATTTGAGTCTCTAAAACACTCAATCTCAGATTCGACAGCATCCTGAGGTGCTGGACTCCTTAGGCAAGTGCAAGACGCTGGCCTCCTTTTGTGTGGACGCCTGCCCCTGAGCTCTTGGCTGGCTTCACAGCAGTAAGCAGCCTTTGGTGAAATCGCCACACATCAGCCAGGCCTCTACACCAGGCTGCTCTGCAGGAGGGTCTCCCCGTGGCTCCCTGAAACTCCCAGAGCAGCGGCGGACCCTGAGGGTAGACGTTCCAGGAACGTGACTCTTTCATAGCTTTGGGTTCCGCTCTGGAGGGAGAAGTGTGTGGGCCTGGGGGCTAGCGGCATAGGTAGTGTAGTGGGACGCCCGGCTGGCCAGGACTGGGCAAGTGCCATCCTACCCACCTGGGATTATTGCGTCAGTGCCACCCCTTCCTGCCTTTGGTCCTGGTCACCTCGGTCCAGCCAGGAGTCGACTCTTTGAAAAGACAGCACTGGGCCAGGAGACAGGACCCCTGGGTTCCAGTGGCAGCTCTGTCGCTGGGCAGCCTCCAGTGCCCGGGACAAGCATGTTTGGCTCTGGGCTGAGTTCCTTCACCAGCCAAGCAAAGATGAGAAGGCCCCACTGCCTCTGAGGTCGATGCCCTTAAGCTGGAACGTGGCGGTGCAAGGCCCACTAGCTGAGGAAGCAGGGCCGCTGGATGGTGGGACCTGAGACT
Source organism: Antilocapra americana (assembly GCA_007570785.1). Taxonomy (NCBI): domain Eukaryota; kingdom Metazoa; phylum Chordata; class Mammalia; order Artiodactyla; family Antilocapridae; genus Antilocapra; species Antilocapra americana. The sequence continues at coordinate 3,367,120 of ML664243.1, read as the reverse complement.
TAGCAGAGGGGGTCAGCGCAGCCAGCCCTCAGGAGGGGTAGGAGCCACACTGCTTCTATAAGGCTTGCAGTTGCCTACTTTGGTTTGATAAAGGCGGCTTTTCCACTTGATTAAGAAAAAACACCCCAACGCCCAAGTTTCCTTTTTTAAAACTTGTTTTTGATTGGAGGTTAATTGCTTTACTATATTGTGTGGTGTCTGTGTACATCACCACGAATCAGCCGTAGGCTTTGCAGGGGGCCAGACTCCCAGGACTGACAGCATCCAGAGCAGCCCCAAGAAGGCCTCTGGAGGGCCTGTGGAAGCCCCGGAGGTGCTTTTCTTCGAGGGTGAGCCTGCAGACTCTGGAGTCAGAGGGAACTAGAATCTCAGCGCCACCACTTAGAAGCCGGAGGCCTTAGGTGGGAGTTAGCCTTTCTGATCCCATTTATTCTTTTGTAAAATGGGGTCATTGAAATGAAAGGGTATCTTCTGCTCAAAGATGTTATGATTGTTTAAGTCAGAATACTCTGCTGTGGTATGAGGACAGGGGGCTGCCGTCGTGGGCTCAGGTGAAGGCTCCCTTCTGGGGAGCTGGTTCGTGGAGCTTCCGGAAGGGGTGCTGCCTCTCTCCATGAGTGGGCCCTGGAGTGTCTGCTGCAGACAGAAGAGGCTCCTGCAGCATGGTCCCCAGCCGCAGCGGGCGCTGGCAGTGCTCTGACGGCCATCTCAGGCTGGGGGCGGAAGGGCATTTGGACCCTTCTCTTGGGTGTGGTCTGGTGTCAGTTCACACCTGGGTCCTTCCCTCACTCGGGTGGCAGTACAGCTGTGAGCGAGACCACCTGGACTTAGCCTACGAGCTCCCAGGCCAAAGCCCCTGCTCCTTCCTAGGGGCTGACTCTAGGGAGAGCCTGGGCCTCTTGCTCTCTCCATGTCCCTCGGGCCCTTTCCATCCCCTCCCTGCACTGCGGGGTGGCAGAGGGCAGGGCGTGGAGTTAGTACGCCGTGGATTGGTCCCCGCTTGGCATGGATCAGTAGTTCCAGCTGTGTCACCGCTGCCCCGCGTCATGGGAAGTCACCTGCTCAGCATGGGCTCCGCCCCACTGGGCAGCCTTCCCGAGTTCCCCCACTCCCCTCCAGGAACGTGAGCTCCTTGAAAGCAGTGACCTTTCTTCCTGTCCCCGTGTCTACTACATGGCCTGGCAGAAAGCAGGCCCCCTTTACAGGTTACTGGATGAGTGGCTAAAATAATTACGGGGCAACACAGAGGCCAGTCGGGCTGACATGTGTGAGTCACCTAGGAAAGCATATGGGGTCTTCCATGACTTTTGCTGAGTGGGTGATGGAAGTGGGAGGGGGCCCTCTGGTCCCTTTTTCCTTCCTCCCGGCACCTGCTGCAGGGCTGTGCTTGAGCGGGGAGCCAGGTCCTTTGGGCTGGCTGGTGTGGGCAAGGCAGCAGAGACCCACTTCTCTCTGAGTCTGACACCTCATAGTCCATTCTCCATACTGTGGTCACTCAGTCAAAGGCTGTCGTGTCATTTAGAATGAAATCTGAACCTTCAGCAGGAAGGCCTGACCTGGCTCCTCCCTGACTCCCCTCAGGCTCCATCACCCCGGTCCTTGCTTGCTCTGCTCTAGCCCCAACTTCCTGCTGCCCCTCACACCTGCCAGGCCCTCAGCCGGGGCTGCCCTTCTTCCAGATGTCCCCATGGCTTTTGTTCCCTCACTTCATTCATTCAGTTGTCACCTTATCAGAGAGGCCCTGTCTGTGTCCTCTGGTGAGTGTATTTCTCTCCCTGGCACTTCCTGCTCCCTGAGGTTCTGTTCCGTATTTAGTTATTTGCTCTCTGTCTCCTTTCCCAGGGCACACTCTGAGGCTAGGTGGCTTCTACCTGTTTCCTTCACTGCTGTATCCCCTTGCACAGTGAAATTGTCAGTCGCTCAGTCATGTCAGACTCTTTGCAACCCCATGGACTGTAGCCCACCAGGCTCCTCTGTCCTTCGGATTTCCCAGGCAAGAGTACTGGAGTGGGTTGCCATTTCCTTCTCCAGGGGATCTTCCTGACCCAGGGATGGAAGCCGCGTTTCCCGCATTGCAGGCAGATCTTTTACCACAGAGCCACCTGGGAAGCATCCCCCTTGCACAGTCAGCCACAAACCAGTGTGCGATACATGTTTGAGCCAGGGAGTGCATGGTGACCCACAAGCATCCAGGAGTGTGGGTGAGACCACTGCTCTGGGGCAAGTGCCCGGCACAGGTGCTTGGAGAATCAGTGCCCCCTCCATCCTCCTCTGCTGTCCTCCCTTCCAGCCAGCCTTGCATCTTGCAGCCGGGATACCCCAAGCGACAGAGCCAGCTTTCCCGAGGGATGCTCCCAGCTGGAAGGAGCGTTAATGTATCCGTCTAATACCCCTGCCCTCTGAGCGCGTGTCCCACAACTTCTGCCCTCAGTGAGGAGTGGCCACCCACACCGCGGTGACTGCGGCGCAGCTGCCACCTGAGAGCTGCAGCTGGGATTAAATACAGCTCCTGATCGGTCCTATCGATTCTTTCCCTGTTCCTTTCTGGCAAACCCACATGGCCTGCGAGCCTCCTTGGGTGGCTTTGGGAGAAGGGGAGCCATGGGCACCTTTGGAGAAAAGCCATAACGTGTGTGTGTGTGTGTGTGTGTGTGTGTGTGTGTGTGTGTGTGTGTGTGAATAGCGATGCTGAAACCTCTCCAGAGAGGAATCCTTCCTCCCACCCCCACTTCTTTCCCTTCCCTGCGACCTGGTTCAGAGGGGAGGAAGGGGGTACTGATTCCATGTGACCCGCAGCGCCTTCTGTGGCGAGGACGCTTCCTCGCTGGGGGTGATTCCTGGAGAGCGCCAGCGGCCAGTGGCACCTGCCCTGGAACTGCAGCTCTACGCTGGGCCCGGGCCCTGCTCTGCCCAGCCTCTCGCTGGCTCCTGGCTCCCTGCTTGCTTCCTCAGGTCTTGGAGGTTTAACTCTGAAACTTGTGGGAGATGGGGGAGGGAAACCAATTCTCCTGCGTAGTTTTCTCCACTTCCGTGTTTCTGGCTCTCCTGTGCCCCTCTGTGGCTGTCTCTCTGGATCTCTGTCTGTCTTTCCCTGCTGTTTCCAACCCTTCCAACCAAAAGTCTTCCAAGAGAGGTCATGGATCACCCGCAGGAAAGCCCAGCTGGGAAATCACACTGGAATCAGTCAATCCACCCATCCACCAAAGTCGTTTCTCATTTCTCTGCCATCGCCAGCCTGCTTCCTGTCTGTCCTGCTCTGCCTGAGTCTGAATCTCTGTGTCATACTAGCTCCGGAGTTACTCTACCTGTGTTCAAATCCTAGTCCTACTGGGGGACTTTGGCAAGTAACCTTTGAAGCGCTGCTCAGAGCCTCAGTTTCTTCATCTGTAAAATGGGTGTAATAGTTCCCACCTCAGAAGGTTGTTGTGAGGATCTAATGAGACTTTCCATATTCAGACTCTAAGCACGGTGCCTGACGGATGGTAAATGCTCGAATAAGTATCAGTTTTCTAAAACCATCATTACTCCATGCATTTCAACAAAACTGGGAGAAAAAGACAGCTTGAGTTTTTTTTTTTTTTTTATCAAAAGAGCTTTCTCTCCAGCTCCTTTTTCTTCCACTTTCTCTTTTTCCTTTTCTGCTTTCCTGCCTGGATACTGAAGAAGGGATTGGGCTCGTCAAGCCCCTGGCTCCCAGCCATGGGCACGCGCTGGGCTCCTGCTTTGAGCCGAGACTGGCTCTGCGGGCCTTTGCCTTCAGGGGAGATCCCGCACTTGCTCGGCCTCTCCATCCTGGTCAGAACTAGATCGGAAGCCATCTGCTGTCTCTCTGGCTGTGGTTTGAACTCAGACTTGAGTGCCCCTATGGGCTCCCCCATCTCCCAGAATCAGCTAGAAGCTATCTTCTTCAGGGTGACTGCTGGTACTCTTCCCTGACTCAAGGTTATTTGGAAATGGAGCTGGGGAGGGATGGGCCCCAACCTTTGGCTCTTTGGGCGTCTCGACCCACAGCCTTCTGCTCTAGGAAGGTGAAGTCGAGGCAGAGACCTTCCCTGCTCATTCACTAGCTTCCCCAGGAAAGGGACTGGCACGGAGGAAAAGTTTGACCTAAGGGGGAGACAGGCTAAGACCCAGACTTCTAGGCTCCACCATTGTGTGACCTTGGGGCTCCATTTTCTCACCTGTAAAATGGGATAATAAAAAATAGTTCTAATCTCCTGGGATTGTCATAAGGCTTGAGATCATGTGTATAGGGTAGAAGTGACCAGCATAGGATAGGCTCTAAATAAACAAAAGTTACTGCTGCTTCCCAGAGGCACAGTACTGAAAGGAAGTCATCTAGTCCTGGCCCAGAGAGGGAAAGGACTTTCTCCTTTTGTCAGAATATCTGATAGTAACTCTGAGGCTGGGGGTGGGTGGGTTGGGGAGCTCAGAGCCCCAATGAGAGGCGGGAGTAACAGCAGTGAGGAGCAGAGTGGCTAAAGGCCTTGATCGGGGGATCAGACGCTGAATCTGAACTTCTACTCTGCTTTTACCAGCTGTATGCCCTTGAGCAAGTCCCTTTACCTCCCTGAATCTTCTTTGCTTTAACTTTTAAATAGCATTATTCATACTTGGGGTTTCCCTGACAGCCCAGATGGTAAAGAATCTGCCTACACTGCACAGGACCTCAGATGTCACCTCCTTCCCTGGCCACATGGCCCTCCCAGGCCAGCTCCTGCCATCCCCTGCTCCGTTCTCCTCCGAGCTCTCCTCCACGTTGTCTCCTCTTATTTGCCACCTTTTCTGTGTTTGTCCCTGTCCACCAGGAGGTAACCTCCATGAGGGCAGGCCCTTAACTGTCTCACCCACCACTGTGGTTTCCAGCACCTAACCCGCACTTGGCTTATGGTAAATGGCCAATAAGTAAATTTTCGTAAGTATATAAAGGGCTTGATGGGGTAAGTATGAATAGTGTGTGAAAGTGTTAGTCGCTCAGTCATGTCTGGCTTTTTGTGACCCCATGGACTGTAGCCTTCTCTCTGAAGAGGTGACATCTGAGTTGAGATTTCAACCTGGGAGATGAGGAGTCACTATGGGAAACTCTGGGCAAAGCGATCTGCAGGCGGAGGAAGAGTGTGAAGGCCTGGAGGTGGGAGTGTGCTGGGTGAGTCACAGCAGGAAAAGCAAAGAGGCTTGTGTGGCTGGAGGGCTGTGAGTGAGGGTGGGAGATGGGGGCGGGCAGCAGGGGCCAGACCATGCCCCTCTTATGGGTCCCCTTGGAGAGTCTGGATTGTTAGTGAGGTGGCTCCGTGGTGAAGAATCCGCCTGCCAATGCAAGAGACGCAGGTTTGATCCCCGGGAGGGAGGAAGTGGCAGTCCACTCTAGTAATCTTGCCTGGCAAATCCCATAGAGAGAGGAGCCTGGTGGGCTGCAGTCCCTGGGGCTGCAAAGAGTCGGACGGGACTGAGCACGCATGCATGGAGATCCACAGGAGGCTTCAGCAGGGGAGAGGTACAATTCCCATTACCTTTTATAAGGATCCTTCTGGCTGGTATTTAGAGGAGAGCCTGCTGGGGGCAAGTGTAAGCAGAGTGGAGGAGGGGATGCCAGGCTGGTGAGCGTCAAGATGATATCCTTGACCGCTCCTGCCCGGCCTGGGACAGACCTGAGAATCAGACTGAGTGGAGACGAGGTTTCTGGCTCCTGAGAGGTACGTCTTGAGGGCTTGGGTCTCGGGTCATGAGAGGGGGAAGCGTGGTGCTGAGGACCAGGCGGGCTCTGGGGCAAACCTGGTCTGGGTGGGTGGAGCCTCTCTCTTTTTCTGAGAACTGCTGCTGCTATTACTCCCCAAAGACTTTACATAATCTTGGCCCGGCTCCCTCCTCATTATGTCATGTGCTGAGTGGAGTCTAGGTCACTCCATGGCTTGCTGCGGTCAGGGAAGAACAGGCTGCTGGCTCCCCAGGGTGCAGCAGCCGGTGCAGACCATCCCCATGCTGGGATGGGGGCGGCTAGGCTGGCGGGGGTGGAGTGGCATCCAGCCCCTGCCCCAGGCCCTTGGCTGGCTCAGACCGAGGCCAGGGCTTCCTGAGATGGGCTGCAGTTGATGAGAGGCGGGGGTTGTTTTAAGCCAAGGCTCCCTGGGGCTGGGGGCCCTCCTCTGGGACCCAGGCTCCAACAGGAAGCGAGCCAGCCAGACTGGATGTCAGCCCGGCCCCCCGCCCCACCTAGGAAGGGTTGCTTCTCTGAACCTCAGTTTCCTACACTGTAAAAGGCGGACGAAGGTACCTAACCTCGTGGGGATGTGTGACTCTGGGGGGCTCACAGGGGATTCAGATCCAGTGTGTAGTCGGAGCTGTTCTAGAGACAGGGGCCCAGGCTTGCGCCGGGAGAGGGCAGACAGAGTAGTCTTCCTCTCGGATGGACGCGCTTGGGGCTGCCTGGCCTCAGGCCTTTGGCCTCACCCTTTATGATTTCCCATCCCTACCCCTCTCCAATCCCAGAGACAATCAGAATAGTCAGACCTCACTCCCATTGCATAGGTAAGGGACCTAGGGGCTCAGATAGGGTGTGTAAGCCTGGAGGTCACACCTCCAGGATGGCAAGACTCTGTAAATCCCCGCCTAAGGCATTTTCTGATGCACTCACAATGTGGGGTACCTGAGACCCTCGGGGATGCTGAGGAAGTTCAGGAACAGAAGGCCCGCCTTGCGGAGGCCAAGTTCTGCTTCCCCTCTGCCCTTTTATACACACCAGCTTTCTTTTCCCCTACTTTTTGTTTTTTCTGGGTAAACGGGTTTATTTTGCAGTTATCAGGAAACTTAAGGAACAGTTACTGAGTTTCCCCTACTCAGCCTCTGAGAACAGCATCATTTTGTATAACCCTCACATTGGCTGTTAAAGATGAGGGGTGACCATCCCCATTTTACAGATGAAGAAACTGAGGCCCAGGGTCTTACACTGGCAAGTGGAGCTAGGGGGTCATATCCATACATGTGCATTTCAACGCTCTCACCTTTCCCCTTACATATGCTGCCTTTGTCAAAAGCTCCTGGGGTTTGGGGACTCTCCTGACTCCTAACAACCTCCATCCCATGTGGGGCCTGAGTTTGTGAAGAGATGCTGAAAGCAAGTCTCAGAAGTGCTGTGATGTTTGACCCTTGGTTCCCAGGGACTAAGCTATCGAGAGTTATAAGGAGTTTGAATTTAGGGAAGCAGGGAGAATGAAGGGCTTATAACCCCCATCTCAGTATTCGCTAATATTCTCAACTCAGTGTTTACTAGGGATGGGGGAAGGTAAAGAGAAGAATGTGCCCCCACCCTTGTTCCTAGAATTACTAAATTCTTGTTAGATCTTTAAATTTTATGTAAATTCTTCTTTTTTTTCCTTGGAAAGGTGGGTATCACGTTTTAATTAGTAGTGGTGTCAAAGGAGGGCTAGATTAATTATTGGAAATCCTGAGTTCCAGATGGTTTTAATTTTCACAGCAGGGCACCAGGGTATATATTTTAAATTTTTTTTATTAAAATCATACCTCTTGTATTTTAGGGGCACTGAGGTACACTGTTTGTGGCTCCAAGGATACTGTATTTAGGACTATGATTTTGTTATGGAGAAGCAAGTCCCTTGTCACTGAAATTAAAATTTTGTGGGTGAGGGAGGGGCAGGTGTTGGGAAGCAAAGGGTCAGGGGAGGGAGAGTGAGAATGAGGGGTCAGAGGCAAAGAAGGGGGATGGAGGTGGTGGGGAGATCCAGGCCCTGGGTTCAAGTTCAGAGAGGGATGTGATGTGCCACAGTCACACAGCGTCCTACTGGGGCGAAAATGTGAAGTGGCTAAGGGACGGGGTGGGGGGGTCTTAGAGTATGCCTAGTCAAGAGACAGTCACCCTTCGGCCACTAGATGTTCTTGTTCAGGCAGGCTTTGGGGGATCAGCTCTGGCTGCCCCATCCAGCATCAGCCAGGACACCCCATGTTTTTGTGGAGCATAGGGGTTTAACATGAGGTCTCCCACTCCAGACCAGAGGGTACTGGCTTCTGACTGGGACTTCCAGGCTCCTGGGAGTTAGTTATCCTTCAGCCTTGGTGGCCTTTTGTTTTTTGTTCTATCCACACTGTGGGGCATGTGACATGTGGGATCTTAGTTCCCCAACCAGGGATTGAACCCATGGCCCCCTGCATTGGAAGCATGGAGTGTTAACCACTGGACCGCCAGGGAAGTCCCCAAGTCTTGATGGCCTTGATTGAGGAAAGTGAAATATTATACTAATGGCCTCCTTTCCCTGGGGCCTTGAATTACCCTTTCCCGATGTTTCCCCACTTCAAGTGGCCAGGGCACTCCCTCTCTCATAACCCCATCAGGGAGGGGACACCCTGATGTTTTCCCTGGAGGAAGGGGCTTCTGACCTAAATTTTGGAGGAAGTAGCTTAGCATTCTACAAGGCAAGATGTGTGTGTGTGTGTGTGTGTGTGTGTGTGTGTGTGTGTGTGTGTGCGCGCGCGCGCGTGCGTGCCCCTGTGAGCTCATAGGCATCTGAATGTCTGACCCCTCAGACCAGAGACTGCTGCTTCTTTGGGGTTATTTGTGTGGTTGTGTGTCCTGCATTGGGGAAGGGAATTGAGGGGCAGGAGAAGTTACACTGGTCTTTAGCCCCCAGAAGCAATCTGGGTCCCCAGTGGAGTCCAGAGAGCCTGGGAGTTGGGAACCGGTGTCAAAGAGCTTTTCTCCCTGCCTGAGGGGCACGTGCTCCAGAGAGACCTGTCAGAAGCACCCCCCATACTCGGTTCTGGGGGCAGTGGGAGGTCCAAGGTCAAGGTCAGGGTCCGGGATCCTGTTGCTGAGTCTTCAGGCCAGCCACTGCCCCTGGTAAAAAAATGTGTCTTGTTCTCCTTCTGCCTTTCGAAGCCCAGCTCCTAGTGGAGACAGATACCTTCGGTAGTCAAGTCCGGATCAAGGGCAAGGAGACGGAGTTCTACCTGTGTATGAACCGGAAAGGCAAGCTTGTGGGGAAGGTAAGTGGTGGTCTGGGACTTGGAGGGGGGGTCCCCCAGCAACCCGGGGGCCTGGAGCAGTGCCTCCAGGGCCCCATCAGCCCTCAATGGAAAAGAGGTCCCATGAATGTGTATGTGTGTGAGAGAGAGATTCCCATGTGAGATCTCTTCATCACCCCACTTCTTGCCAGAATGGGGCTGTGACTTTGGGGAGTACGTGGGGCCCTGATCTCTCCTGGTGGATGTGCAGCTCTGGCTTGCTTTGCAGTGAGAGAACCCCCAGGGGGTCTGAGGCTCCCAGTCTGAATGTACCTGATGTCTGGCAGCAGGGAACCAGCGGGCCAGGGCCTGGGGCTGCAGCATTGTTTTAATAATCACAGGGGGTTTATGACTCCCCAAAGCCACACCTCTGGAACCCAGCAGCCTTTTTGGCCTTGTGATTCTAGAACTTTAGGAAGGTTTTATCACTTTGGAACACGAATGTAACAAATCAGGGTGGGGGTAGGGTATGGGTGGAGTGGGCCCACATGCCAGGGGTTCTGAGCCTCCGCTGATGCTGCATTTTGATGCTGCTGCCCCTTTTGGCCTGGGTATCCTTGTTTGTGAGGTTGACACACTTGCTTCCTTTGGATGCTCCTGCGGAAGGTTTCACGGGCAGTAGCTCTATAGTGGATTCATACTCCATGTTCCCTTCTCTCTGCAGGGACCCTACTCACCCTGTGTCCAACTTGTATAATGGGGAGTGGCTTCTGCTGGCCAGCTGGAGTTGGGGTAGAGGGTAGACCCAGATTCCAAAGAGGATGGCTTCTTCTCTTTGGGGCAAGACCCTCCGTGATAATCTGCATTGATTACACCTTGTTGGGGTGGGGGGAAGGACGTATGACTTCAATGTCTGTTTAAGCCATGGCTTTGACTCCCTGAATCCCCATCCCTCTTCCCCTTTCCCCTCCATATCCTGAGGAGAGGATGACAGGCCAGAGACCTGAGCCAGGAAAGTGTCTGATTATTTGTTAATAACAAGGGTACCAATAGCCTCTGTTAATTGAGCAGCTACTTTCTGCCAGGCACTAAGCAAAAAATGCTTCAAAATAATCCCATGAGGTGGTCGGGGAAGAAGAGACTTCCACCATTCCCATTTCATAGATGAAAAAGCTGAGGCTTGGCCGTGCCCGGGCACTCTTCCCAGGTCACGGGCCAGAGCTTGGCGGGCTTCAAAGCCCAGTTTAGAAGGCAAGGATTCCAGCTGGAGCTTCTCAAAGAGCAACAGAATAGTAATCCCTAGCGCGCCCCGGGATGCCTAGGAGTGGTTTTAATTAGTGATTCACTTTCCGCGGACTCACTCACCGCGTCCGCGGCCGGCCGGCCGGCGAGGGGTCCGGGGCAGGGGCGGCGGGCGGGCCGGGCGCCGGGCTCCCTGGCCTGGCTGTGCGTTTCCTGCGGCGGCGCAGCCGGCCCCGCTTCGGGCGCTTTGTTCTCCTGCCCGCCTGGGCCGCCTCCCAGGCCCAACCTGCTTGCAGTTGTGGGCTCGCCTTCCCCCCTCCCCTTTTTTCCTGTTTAAAGGAGGGGCCGCGCCGCAGCCTGCCGTGCCCAGTGCCCGCGCGCCCCTCCCGCCCCGTCTGTGTGGTTCCCGGCATCTTGACCCCAGGAGGGCCGTCCCGGGGTCAAAAGAACAGCCCCGTCCCCTCGGGCTGCTCCCGCCGCCCGCCGGCTGGCCGCTGAGTCACCGATTCCACAGGAGCCGGCTCCGATTTCCTGCCCCGTCGCCCTCTCTCCCGTCATTAATACTGGGGACGGTTCAGCTGGCGGCGAGGCCTGCCCGCTCTCCGCTTCCCTCCCCGCGTGCTACAGGCAAGGTGCCCCTCCACCTTGCTGCAGGGTCCCGCCCCCCAAGTTTCCCCTCCTGGCTCCTGGGCTGGCCTCGGAGGCTCCACGGGCGTCCCTACACCCATCCACCTGTCCCGACCTGGCCCCAACCTAGCCCAGCACCCTCGCTCTCTGGGTCCTGCAGTCGGGAGACCCGGGTCCTCAGGTGGCAGCTCTGTCGCAGATGGGCAGCCGATCAGAACCCGTCCTGGGGTTACTCTCGATGGCTGGTCTGTGTCTCTTCCTTCCCTAACTCCTGCCTCTGTTCTGCCCTCACACCTTCTCCAAATAGTGTTCCTCCCCTCCGCTGCCTCAGGCTCCACCTCCAGGCCTTTCCCCTCTGCCCACCCTCGGCTTTCTAAAGCTCGCCCTTCCTCTCCACCCGCAACTCAGCCAGAACCAGGCCCTCAGGCCCTCACCATCTACCCAAGAAAGGCTATACTCCTTGGGGAGAGCCCACCTGCCCGCGTGTTCCTCATGTCGCAGACACATGGCACTGCCAGCCTCCACTCCTTGGATGGGGCCTTCAGGCTGTGTGCATGCGGTTCCCTCTGCCAGGACAGCCTTTCCCTTGACCGTCCACCCTGAGGCTTGGCTCCTCCTTTCATAATCTCTGGCTTCACTGATGGCCCGGTTAGCACACTCTCCCTGGAGCCCACGGCTACTCACACAGCCCTGTCTCTGCAGTCTGCTCACCTGGGTTGGCACTGGCCGTTTCCATGCTTGCAGCCCCCCACCAGCCTAGTGGCTCTGAGGGCCAGTTCTGGATCCATCCATCATGCTTCTTAACCTGCTCAAAGGATACCAAAGAAATAGGAATGTGGCACTTACTTCTTGAGAACTGACTCAACCTACAGCCAGAATTAGCCACGTCACACCTGGGAATCTGAGTGCTCGGACCTCACTAAGCCTCAGTGTACTCACCTGTAAAATGGGAAGATAATCCTGACACTGAGTACGCACTTACTTGTTAAACATGAGTTACTGTCCCGGTGAAAGTCAGGTTCTTCACCTGTGGGGACCCTTGACCTCAGCTCAGGCTCTGGCTCCTTTGGCTCAACAGGATAGCTTGCTTGGATGGTCCTGACTCTGGGTGTCAATCTTCTCCGTATCTGGCCACGGCCAGACACATCACTGAACCCCCAAGAGAGCCTCTGCTGATGCTCCGGACCCTTGGCCTTGCTTCTCTCTCCGCTGCGTCGTACTGATCTTATGCCACGGCTCTTCTCCCAAGCCCCTGAGGGAGAAGGAGCCCCCTTCTCCTTGCCACCTCTCTGGACTCCACCTCCACCTGGCCCAGGAGATAGTACTTTCTTCCATTCCATAAAAGAGCTGTTGACCGTCAAGCACTGCATGCCAAGCAGCTGTCCCCATCTCTGGAGATCCAACCCAGGTGGATTTTCCTCGTCTGTCTCCTCCTGTGTGATCACTGGTGTGTCCCCTTGGGGCAACATAGGGCCCCAGACCCACTCAGAGCAGAGGGTCCCTTGCCCACTGCATGTTTGTGAAGGCTGCTTTGGTTGACTGTGACTGAACCCTAATTCAAAATGCATTTAAGCAAAAAAAAAAAAAGACTTTTTTTTTTTTTTTTTTTTTTGGTCTAGGTAACTAAAAACATCCAGGGGGTAGTTCTGATTTCAAGGAAGACTCGATCTAGGGGCCAAGTGATGTCATCAGGATTCAGTCTTCAGATCAAACAGAAGGAATAGGATTCCAGTTTGGAAAGAAGGAGGTTGGAGGTGGTAGATTTCCAGAGATGATCAAATTCTACTAAATCACCAAGGTTCTGGGATGGGCTGTTCTGATAGTCTCTAAATATTGGTGATCTGCCTTGCCTGAACCAACTGAGTCAGCGTAAATCTCTGCAGGCCATAAGCAGGATCCTGGAGGTGGTGAGGGGAAAGGCAAGGGCCAGGCCCCAGGGCGGCCTACTGTCGGCTTCTTATCCACCGAGTCTGAGGTCAGGCGGGAACTCGTGGCCGTTATAGGCCCTCTGAGTCCTCCCAAGGGCTCCTGGCCTCTGGTGTGTCAGAACCTCAGCCTGAAGCCCAGATCCTCAACCCAGGCAAGAGCATATGAGCCAGGCACTGTGCTGGCCCTTGAACCTCCCAGGCCCAGTAGCTCTGTGGTCCTGGGGGCCTGAGGGGTTTTGATGGGCAGCACCCCCTCTCCCATACCCTTCTCCCCATGGGCCTGTCTGGGGTGAGACAGCAGAGAAGTGAGCTGCAGTGGTAAGTGCAGGTTCAAATCCTGGCTTTGCTGCTTAACAGCTCCATGACCTTAGGAAAGCCATTTTTGTGTCTTTGAACTATTTTCTTCTACCAGGTAGAGTCTACCTTGGCAAGTTAAGAGAGTTAAATGAGACAGTGGATGTGGAAATATCTGGTCTCCAGTTGGCAATCAGTAAATGCTGAATGGATGAGTAGGGACATCAAGGTGGGCAGGCTGAGAGCTCGGGCCCTCACTGTTCTCAGCACATCCCACAGGACTGTCTCTGGGACATTAGTAAGGGATCCAGGAGGCAGAGTCCATTTTCTTTTGGAGGAAACCCAATTAATGTGTCACCCCCACCATTTGTGTCCTAGCAGAACTCTCATCCATTTAACCATAGATGCTCTGGGTGCCCCTGTCTTGGGTTAAGACCTATGCCGAAGCCATGAGAGCAACCGAGAAGCAGTCCTGACCTCCTGAAGCTCCTGGGCTGATGAGGAGCAGGCAGATACAGAACTACTCTGTTGGGCAGACAGAAGGAGTGGGTGTGGAGGGGATTCAGAAGATGGGGTATGTGAGTTGAATAAAGCATACTGCTAAATGGGAGAAGGGAATGGCAACCCACTCCAGTATTCTTGCCTGGAAAATCCCATGGACAGAGCAGCCTGGAGGGCTACAGTCCATGGTTCGCAAAGAGTTGGACACAACTGAGCAACTAACACACACAATGCTCAGATGGAGTCTTGAAGGAAGAGGAGGAAATACCCAGGGAGCTAGATGGCAGTCAAGGAAGGCTTCCTGGAGGAGGTGGTTACTGAACTGACTCTTGAAGGTTGAAAGCAGTTTTCCAGGCAGATATTCTAAGATGGGGAACCAGCCATGGTATAGCCTTTATTCAGTTTTCTCTGACTGTTCCATCAAAATCATCCAAGGAACCTGGACTCAGGTTGGATAGGCAGCTTCCAGAATTATCCATGGGGAGCCCAGAGCGCACTCCTTTTTATCCCCCTTGCACATATGCCCTGGCTTCCCTCACAATAAGCCCTCTCTGCTCACTCAACCCATAATGTCCTCTGGGTCCTGCGTGCTTCTCCCAGGCCCACCCCCTGTATACTCTGCAGCCTCCTCGAAAGATCTCTCCTCCAGAGAATGTTTTCTTACCCTGCCTGTCCCTTTCTGCAAAGTTCAGCACTTTGTCTGCAGGGCCCAAGCTTGCCCTCCGCTCAAAGGTGAACGTTCCTGGAAGCTCCAGCCCGTTTTCCACTTCAAACAAAAGGCTGGAACTTGCACCTCAGTCTCCATGCACAGCCAGACCGCTGGGCTTCCAACTTGGCTGGGCACCCGTCTGTAACGAGGAGTGGGCCCGGCCTAAATTTGGAGATGTTAGTTGGAAACTCGAGTGCTGCTAATTCAGGCCTTCCAACTTTGTGTGTTTGCCACTCTTCCATACCGAGCAATTCGGCTTTCTCAAGTAGGAGATTCAAAGCCTGCTTTCCACCACCTTTTGTTTAGATCCAAGGAGGGAGGTCAGACCTTCCGAACCACCTGCTCTTCAGAAATAATGTAACAAGCTCCTACTGTGTGCCTGGCTTATTTATAAGCAGCATTCCTCATAACATCTCTATGACGCAGGAGTCATTTCCCGTGTTTGGTCCAGGCAAGGAATCCAAAGTTTAGAGAATGAAATTAACTAGCCTGAGGTCACATAAGGAAGTGTGAGTTGATTCAACGTCTGACTATGAATCTAGTGCTTCTTGCCTGGCAAAGTCTCCCAGGGAGTTCACCTGGGACCCTAAAATCTTAGAACCATGGGTTTAGGCTTTGAAGTTTGGTCATGCCAAAGCTCTTATTTTTAGAGGCTTCCACCCCTCTTCACAACAAACAGTAAGGTGTACCACATCCCACATTATATGTAATTTATGTTTAGCTCTATAACAGTGGAGTTGAATGGCAGTTAACTTGGTCCCAGGTTTAGTGCGCATGAGTTGGGACTTCTTTCTGTTGCACGTGATAGAACACAGTCTCAGCTGTTTGAAAGGCAATGAGATAGTATTGGCCCACGTAACAGTGAGGTAGCTTGAGCTTCAGATATAGCTCGGTAGGTCCAGACACTGAAAGATGTGAGGAGTACTCGGTTTCTTTCACTCTCTCCCTCTTGGCTCTCTTCGTCCGAGCTGGCTTTGTTGTCAGGCCGCATTTCCCCTCACGGGGGTACAGTGGCTGCCTTTGCTTCGGCTTTGCCTGTGTCCCAAGCTTAAACTGGCCTAGGTTTGGGGGGATTATTTATAACAGGATCTTGAGGACTGCTGATTGGATGACTCAGGCCACGTGCTGTGCTCTGCACCAATCACAGGAAATATTTTGATTGTTCAGATCTGAATCTTTTGTTCTAGTAGAGCTGAGGCGGAAGCCCCTGACAACGGAAAAGAAAGGGATCTCTGAATGGTAATGCGAGGTTGGTACCTAATTGGCGAGCAGGGAAGGATGCAGGGGCCGCTACTTCAAGTCCCACTCTAGGGATCCAGGGAGTGAAACTGCCGAGGCCGAAGCTCGGGGTCAGGCCTTTTCTACTTTGCCATCTCTAGCCTTGGCCCCTGCCCTTGCCTTCCCTACCCAGCTCTGCCCCCTGCACCCGTCCGTCCTCGCTCACCTCCTCCTCCTCTCTCCTCCTGCAGCCTGATGGCACCAGCAAAGAGTGTGTGTTCATTGAGAAGGTCCTGGAGAACAACTACACGGCCCTGATGTCGGCCAAGTACTCCGGCTGGTACGTGGGCTTCACCAAGAAGGGGCGGCCGCGGAAGGGCCCCAAGACCCGCGAGAACCAGCAGGACGTGCACTTCATGAAGCGCTACCCCAAGGGGCAGGCCGAACTGCAGAAGCCCTTCAAGTACACCACGGTGACCAAGCGGTCCCGGCGGATCCGCCCCACGCACCCCGGCTAGGCGGCCCGTGGCCCCCAGCCTGGCCCAGCCCACGCTCACACTCACGGAGGACTGCAATCAGAGGAATATTTTTACATGAAAAATAAGGAAGAATTTCTATTTTTGTATATTGTGTTTAAGAGAAGACAAAAACTGAATCAAAATTCTTGGGGGAGGGGAGCGATAAGGATTTTATTGTTGACTTGAAACCCCCTACGACGAAAGACTCACGCCAAGGGACTGTTGTCAGTGCGCTGGCGCTTGTGTCTCTCTAGGAACAGACAACGCGAAACTCGTCCCCGGAGGAGGGCTTGAGTGAGGAAAACGACGCTCAGAGAAACCAAAGTCCTTTTTCCCAAAGGTTCTAAAGCAAAAAAAAAAAAAAAAAAAAGACAGAAAAAAAAAAGCAAAAACACAAAAAAGAGAAAAACGAAGAGAGAGTAGTGTTCCCCCCACCCAGCCAGCTCCCCCTCTTTCCCAATCCCCTGTCCGTCCCTGCCCCAGACTCCAACAAAAATCGCTCTCTGGTTTGCAGTCATTTATTTATTGTCCGCTGCAAGCTGTCCTGAGACACCGCGCAGGGAAGGCGTGCCCCTCAGAATTCTCGGCGCCTCGACTTTCGACGACAGACGGCCTCGTCCAATCACGGTGACCCTGCATTACTCACAGTTCTGGAGGATGCTGCTATCGACCTTCCATGACTCACGTGACCTAGTACACCAATGAATAAGGGAATATTTTAAAACCAGCTATATTATATATATTATATATATATAAGCTATTTATTTCACCTCTCTGTATATTGCAGTTTCATGAACCAAGTATTACTGCCTCAACAATTAAAAACAATTGACAAATTATTTAAAAAACCATGAGGCGAGTGGTGGTCGGGGGCAGGGCTCAGGCGCCCCTCCACATTTCCCTCTCCTGGGTCTGGGGTCACTGGCTGAGAGCTGGGGCCTTGCTCATTCATTTCCTTTGTCATTCATTCATTCCACATGGGTTGTGCTCCAGGCGCTGGTCTCAGCACTGAGGATGCAGCCTTCCCTAAGTAAAGCAGATGGTGACCCTTGCTTCCAGAAAGATTGAATTCTAGTGGGTCATGATTTGGTGGTTGACTCAGTCATACACGCGTTCACATACATGTGTTCTCACGCACACTCATGTCCCAAGGGTATTCAAGGCCCTGTTGGTGGTCAGTCCCTAAGTCATGCTGGACTCTTCACAACCCCATGGATTGCAGCATGCCAGACTTCCCTGTCCTTCTCTGTCTCCTGGAGTTTGCTCAAACTCATGACCATTGATTTGGTGATGCCATTCAACCGTCTCATCCTCTGTCACAACCTTCTCCTCCTGCCCTCAATTTCCCCCAGCATCAGGGTCTTTTTTCAAGGCTCTGGGGATTTATCAAAAAAACATAAACAAAAAGTCACAGCCTGCTGGGAACTTCAGTTACAGTAATTCTCTTGACAACAATGATTCAATGATTAATTGAATCACTGATTCAATATATATTTATTAAGCCCTTACTAATTGCCAGCCACTCTTAGGTACTGAGAATTCATCAAAACAGATCCCCCCCCCCGAAAAATCATGAATTTGCAGTAAGGCTTATTGATTGAGTCATTTGGGGAGCTGACACCTGGGTTTTGCCAGGCACAGACCCAACGAGGCATGAGTGGTCCCCACTCTCCTTTTGGTGGTGGAGGGGGTCAGACAGCCCAGGTCGGGAGGGGACCTGGTGTTTCTTCTGCAGACCCTCACGGGCTGGAGCATGAGGAGTATGTATGGCCTCATGAACCTCCCGGGGCTTTGGCTTCAAGGCCTTTTTTCCCAGGCCTGCCCGAGGATTTGGGGGAGAGGCAGCCTTAGTCTTGGGGTGGAGAGTGGATTGGGCTTGAGGTTGACTGAGGGTCTCTTCTAGGGTCCTGCTGCTGTCACCTGCCTCCGTTGAAAAGGCCCCTTGCCAAGAATGTCCAGAAGAGGTCCCCAGTGAGGCCCATGGGGAGGCAGGGCAGGGGGTGGGGCGGGGAGGGGGCAGGAGCGTCTTTGCAGAGGCCTCCTGGACTGAGGGAACCGGGCTTCTTTGCAGCTGCCTCTGTGACCCGCCTCAGAACTCAGGCCAAACACCACTCTTGGTTCTGTCTGCCTTCACTCCTGGGCCCTCGCCTTCCTGCCCTTCCCAGTGTATCTTCCTGAGGGCTTTGGGAAGCCCTTTCAGGGGCCTTATCTCATTGTGACTTCAGGATGATTTGTGAGGAAGGGACTATCATTATCCTCATGGTATGGTGAGGAGACTCAGAAAAGTCTAGCTGCTTTCCCAAGGTCACAGAATAAGTGGTGGGGTGGGTACCCACACCCTAGATGCTCTTCGGTTGCTACTCCGTGAGTGCTCACAGGATGTCAGGCCCCCTGCTGGGTGCTCCTGTCCGCCTCCCTGGCATCCAGCAACTGTCCCTGTGTGGGACAGCTGGATCCATGAACAGACTGGGGCTCAGAGAGGACGCTTGACATGCCCAAGGCCTCCATGAGCAAATGACGAATCTGAGACCCCCGGTGATGACAGTGGTGACCGTGGTGGTCATTTACTGGGCACCTGTTATGTGTCAGGCCCTTTCACCCGCTACTATTTTATTTCACTGAAGCCATAACCCTGTGAGTTGAATATGTCCTATCTTTTGCATTGGACGTTTCAGAGAAGTGAAATGACCTACCCAAACCAATCCAAGCTAGAAAACAGTGGCACCAGGATTCAGTCAATACCTTGAATCAATCATTCATTCATCTGATAAACACATATTGTTTACTGTGAGCCAGATGCTGTGTCAGGGTTTGGAGATACTGCAGTTAGCTGAGCAGAGTCCCTGCTTCACGGAGTTTACGGTCCATTGGGGGAAGATACAGTAAACTGAATAAATATAGACTATTTCAGGTAGTAGTAAAACATAAGGAAAAAGACAATAGGGGAGGAAGTACAGGTGATGGAGCTGCTATTTTAGATAGTAAGGGAAGGGAAGGTCTCTGGAGGAGGAGTCCCATGCAGACACCGAGGGTAAGAGCACTCCAGGCAGGGGAGCAGAGAGTGCTCAGGCCTGGAAGCCTGTCAGGGGAATAGTATGGAGGGGCCCGTGGGCTAATCGCAGAATGAATGGAGGAGAGAAGCTGAGCTTTGGAGGGGCTAAAACACCACTCCTTCCCTGGTGGCTCAGTGGTAAAGAATCTGCCTGCCAATGCAGGAGACCTGGGTTCGATCTCTTGGTCGGGAAGATCCCCTGGAGAAGGAAACGGCAACCCACTCCAGTATTCTTGCCTGGAGAATCCCATGGACAGAGGAGCCTGGTGGACTGTAGTTCATGGGGTCACAAAAGAGTTGCACATGATTTAGCAACTAAACAACAACAACAAAACCGCCCCTTGAGCTGTTTTATTTGGTGTGAGATGGGGAGCCACGTGTGATGTGCCTTACACTTTCAGGGGTCTGCTCTGGCTCCCGTGTGGAGAAGGACGGGCAGACTCCAGGCTGGGGCGCCGAGGCCAGGATGACCTTGCACTGCCCTGCCTTCTGCTGCTGACAGTGGCCTGCCTCCCCCGCAGCACATCCTCAGGCCTCCATCCTCATCCCACAGGTGCCGACACTGCCCACATCCAACACCTTGCCTTGACTCCATCCCAGGTGCCCAGGGCCGGTGGCGATTTCCTCTCCTTAGTCTTCTAGAGACTTGGAGAATCTGGAGCCCTAGAGTGAGTCATGTCCCCTGTCTGGGTCAGACTTTGGAAGATGCGGACAGAGATTTCTGGATATTTCCTGAGCTGTGAGAAACATGTTAATTAGTGCAGTGGCCTGGTGAGAAGATTTCTCAGCCAAAGAGGATGTCTTAGGATGCTTTCCTGAGGAAAGAGTTGAATAAGTATTTCCACAGTCCAGCCGAACAGAGCCCCAGTAATAATAACCACCACTTCTGAAGCATCTTCTATGTACCAAGCATGAGTTTATTAAATCTACCCAACCAGCCTTTGGGGTGAGCATTTTTAGCCTCACTTTATAAAGCAGGCTCAGAGAGGTGAAGTCACTTGCCTGAGATCACACAGAAAGTAAGTGGAGGAGCTGGGACTTGAACCCAGGTCCGTCTGTTTCTATGGTTTGATGCCGGCCCGAGTGGCTGGAGCACTCAGCATCTGTCCAGAGTTTTCATCTTTCCTCTTGGCCCCCTGATCCTGCCTGGGTGTCCATCATCCCCCAGCTCCCAGGGGGTGGAGGCAGATATAAATGAGATTTTCAGATGCCTAATGACAGCCTGTCCCTGACCCTCTGGACCATCCCCAGAACGTCAGTGTCCCAGAGGTCACAAGGATGCGGGACCTAGGGTACCAGAGTTTGTTTTTTCACTTGGCCACTTTGCCGGCTGTGTGATCCTGGGCATGTCATGTCTTCCATGAGCAGTGTCCTTCATTAATCCAACCGTTCTTACCTTGCAGGGCCCATGTGATGTTCAAAAGAGATAGGAGAGCAAATAATAGGGGATTGTTCCTGTAATAAGAGCTGGAAGGCACCCATGCAAGTGTTTTATCCTCAGTCTTTTCTCTCTGTCTCTCTTTAGCCTCATCACCACTTTTTTTTTGGTCAAGATCCAGGCCATATGTGGGATCTTAGTTCCCTGACCAGGAATCAAACCTGTGCCCCCAGTGGAAGGATGGAGTTTTAACCACTGGACCGTCTGGGAAGTCCCAACCTCATCGTTTTAGAGAGGAAGGAACCATGACTCAAGCAGGGGAAGAGACTTGCTCCAGAGCACCCAGTGAGTTAATGACAGAGCCCATTAAATGACCAATGAATAGTGATGATACTGACAGTGAACCCCATGAGTTACAGCAAAGGGAGGTGAGTCAGGGCCCTTCCAGGGAGTTCAAGGGTCAAGGGCTCCTTCAGTGGCCAGTCAGGACCCCTTAGCATCCTTTCAAAATTTGCTTCTCTGACCCAAAGAAGAAGAAGAAGGCAGAAGGAAAGGGCTGAGTCCTAGACCCTCACCCTCTGCTCCTCACCTCTCCAGTGGTACTGTGTGCCTGAGTACCAGAAGTGAATACAGATGGACCCTTGCCTGGTGTTTCAAGAGACCAGTAGGGGCAATAACAGTAGGATCAGGCCCCACATAGGGAGAGAAGGGGGTTTGGGGATAGGAGTGTGCTCTCCACCTGCCTGCCCCACCCTTTTTGTTGTTGTTCAGTCTCTTGAGTTGTGTCCAACTCTTTGCAACCCCATGGACTGTAGCACACCAGGCGGACTGTCCTCCACTATCTCCCAGAGTTTGCTCAAATTCATGTCCATTGAGTCGGTGATGCTATCTTAACCATGCCATCCTCTGCTGCCCTCTTCTTTTGCCTTCAATCTTTTTCCAGCATCAGGATCTCTTCCAATGAGTCGGCTCTTCGCATCAGATGGCCAAAGTGTTGGAGTTTCAGCTTCAGCGTCAGTCCTTCCAATGAATATTCAGGACTGATCTCCTTTAGGATGGACTGGTTGGATCTCCTTGCAGCCCAAGGGGCTGTCAAGAGTCCTCTCCAGCATCACCATTCAAACGCATCACTTCTTTGGCACACAGCCTTCTGTATGGTCCAACTCTCCCATCCATACGTGACTGCTGAAGAAACCACCCTAGGGCATTGTTTGGATTCAGTCTTCCTCCCTCTGTGGCCACCCCTCCCTTGACCACTGGGATGGGGGGGGAAGGGATGCCTATCAGGCACCTACTCTGGACCAGTGCTGATGGCCACAGTGATGCGCGCACACACTGTTCAGGAGGGTTTCTGGTGCAGAGTAAGCTCTTAGCACCTTAGCTGTTACTATCATCACATTTGACTGGCACAAAGACTTTGCAAGACAGCTATTAGGAGGCCCCTTTTGTAGATAGGGAAACTGAGGCCTCTAGAAAAATGCCGGTGGCCCTGGGTTTAATGGTAGAAAGTGACAGAGCCAGATTTGAATCCAGGCGTCCCTGTTTCTACTTTCTACTTCCCCACCATTCCTCCTCATCCTTGCTTTTGTTGGAGGTGGAGAGGGGAATAAGGCACCAAAACTTGGGGTAAGAGGAGTGACATGTCCCTACTGGGTGAGTGGGGAGGACACGCCAACAGGAGAGGCTGGGTCTGGGGTTGTTCCTGCCACCCAGGTGGGCTGAGGGGCGGGGCGGGGTGTGACACCCCGGGCTGAGTGTAGGATGAGATGCTGTCCTGGCTGCCTGTCCAGCTGGAGCCTAACGAGCCTGGACTAGGATGCTGGGGGCCTCAAAGCCCCATAAACGGGCAGAGCCCTCCCTCCACAGCCCCAGGACTGGGGCTTCCAAAGAAACAGTAGTGAATCAAATGCCAAAGATGTGAAGGCTGACCCCCAACCATGCAATTAGTAGTGGGTCTGTTACAAACATTAGGTGAGGAGTTGGGGACCAGATGGCGGCGAGGCTCACCCGTGCCGTCCTGCCCCGGGACCGCCTGGCCCCCTGGCTGAAATTCCCACCCAGCTCTGGCAAGGATAGGAGAAGGCAGGCAGCCCGCTGGTGTCTGGCCCCCTGCAGAGCGGGCCAGTAATGAACCAGCATTCCTCCCCTCCCTAGGGCAGCTTCACGGACCTAATTAGCACCTGTAAGAATTTCTCCCCAGCTCCCCCACTTGTAGAAGCAGCAACTCTGAATATTCCAATCTACCAGACTGACCTCTGTCCGCCTGGGGTGGGTCAGAGGTGCTGCTGATTTTAAACGGCTCTCATAGACTGATGTTTCAGTCATATGGGGCTGATCGTCACCTACTGATCACCAGTATTGATCACCTATTGATTGCCCCAATTCTCTTAAGTCTCATCCCAGTCCTCTGAGATAATCTTATCTCCTTCCTACAGATGAGGAAACTGAGGCCCTGAGAAGGTCAAGGTCAAGAAGTCAAAGCTTGGTTAAGGTCATCCATCAGACTTCTGGAATCCTGCACATGACTCTTATTACCATATAACAGCTCCCCAGGGAGCTGGTCTTAACCTGTTCTATCCACAGACAGCAAATCAAAGAGGCAAAGTGTCTTAAAGTGTCTCAAAGTCACTCAGATATTAAGCAGTGAAGCCAGGGTTTGAAAGTAGGTGCGTTGGGTTTTAGAATCTTACCTCTCTCTTCTGCTGAATCTCTACTTCTGTCTCTGTGTTATTCTGGGTTTTTTGGCTAGAACTGACAGAAACACATGAAATTTGACTTAAGCTTATAAGGAAATTTATTGGCTGGTGTCACAGAAAAATGCACAGTTACTGGCTTCAGGTAAAGCTGGATCCAGGTGCTCAGTTTCCTCTCCCAGTTTCTGCAATGTTGGCTTCATTCTCAAGATTTTTCCTGTAGTTACTTATATATTTAATTGGTTTAATGACTTCAGGGAAGAGGGAACATACCTTTTTCTGTGTATGCATGCTCAGTCGCTCAGTCATGTCTGACTCTTTGCTACCCTACTGACTGTAGCCCTCCAGGCTCCTCAGTCCATGGGATTCACCAGGCAAAAATACTGAAGTAGGTTGCCATTTCACTCTCCAGGTGATCTTCCTCTCCCTGCTTCACTCCAGCCCCTCCAATCCACACAGTAACCAGGGATCGAACTCTGTGTCTCCTCCATTGCAGGCAGGTTCTTTACCACTGAGCCACCTGGGAAGCCCTACCTTTTTCAGGGGCTTTGTAGAAGTCCCAAGGTAGATTCTGATTGGATCACTTCTCTCTATTGCATGTTCTTGAACCAATCACTATGATCAGTGAGAGACAATATTTGGGTAACAAGGTCTAGTCATGGGCAAGTCCTTGGACCTGGGGTGGGGAAGCCATCAACCAGTTCTATCAACAGTATCATCTGAAAGGAGCAGAGGGGTGGTTTCCCAACGAAATATAGAAATGTTATTATTAATATCAGAAGAAAGGGGCAAAAGCAAGAATGGTCAGCTCCAGTGTTCTCTGCTTGGGTGTGCATCAGAGTCCCCAGAAGGGCTTGTTACAGCCAGTCTTCACCCCTACATGTTCTGCTTTGAGAGGTGTGGGGTAGGCCCAAGAATGTGTGAGTTCCCAGCTGACACTGCTGCTGGTCTGGGAGCTGCTCTTAGAGAATCACTGGTCTGCACCTTTCTCTTACCGTCACTCTCGTCTCATTTTATCCTACTGTGTATGTGTACCCACCCAAGGCCTTCAGAATGGGGATGCATACACTTGCTCTATGTGAAGGCTTTCTGAGAGGCCCATGGGTGTAATGATCTTATGGGAGTCGACTCTCCCAGGTGGTGCTAGTGGTAAACAGCCCACCTACCAGTGCAGGAGATGAAAGAAACAAAGGTTCGATCCCTGAGTTGGGATCTCTCCTGGAGGAAGGAATGGCAACCCGCTCCAGCATTCTTGCCTGGAGAATCCCTTGGACAGAGGAGTCTGGCAGGCTACAGTCCATAGGGTCGCACAGAGTCGAGGACAACTGAAGCGACTTAGCACACACAACAGGCAACTTTCCCAAGTGCTCTTTCTTAAACTGATCTGCTGGAGAACTTCCCCACAGTCCCTGGCTCCCTTCCTGCCCCTCCTCAACTTTACTCTAGAGAGGTGCACCTCTCACCCTCACTGCATTGCAGGCATTGACTGCGGTGTAGGAAGTTCCAGCTCATGGAATGAAAGGATGCCATCAGTGGGGGGGGCTCCCCTTGATCGTGGTGTCATGAATCTAAGGCCTCAGGCTTTCCCTTGTCTTAGGATTGATCTACTCTATAAGGGCAAGATGTGTATCCTGTTTTGGCCCAGATTGGATTATTCTGAATTCAGGTACTGTGGGGTGGTGGGAGTACTGACAATTTTTCTTCAATTAGCTTGCTTCTTTTATTCCCCAGATATTATCTGTAATGCATTCACTACTAAGCAATGGTCTTATGAAAACAAAAGATGTATCAGTGGTGATGAGAGTAATTTATTTTACTTAAGGGACACAAACTCACAGCTAAATTCCATGCTTTACCTATCTATCCGTCTATCTACCTACCTACCTATCAAATCATCTTGGAATGACAATATTCAAGGCTTTGAAAAGAACATTCTTTGAAATGCCAGTCTGGGTCCTGCTGCATTATCACCATTCTCTGAGATGAGAAACAGCCAGGAATGTTTCTCATCCACTCCTTTGGTTAATGTTTCTGTGGAATATTTTGCCAATTTCAAGAAGTAGCCGAAACGTTCCAAAATTACTTCCTACAGGTCATATCTGAGTAAAATGCAGCAGAGGAAAGTTAGAGTTTTATCTTTCTTTAACATTTATTAAGACTTGCAGGGGAAATATTTTCACTTAACTTTTGAATAAAGATGACTGGCTATCATAAACCCATCATTTTTCACTAGTTCACTTGGGTGTAAATCTTCTATTTGCTGCCACTTGTCACTACTCATTTATTCATTCTTCGTATGTATTTATTAGAATTAGATGAATGTAATTTGTAAGACATGGTTTTTACTGAAAAGATATCCTTTTCAAAGTTATTTAAGGGGATTCATGACAAAAAAGTGTGAAGACCCTGATCTAGTTCAACTCGTGCATCTGTGCTTGCTATACTGAAGCATAGATGTATAGTCTCATTCTGAAAACACTCCCCAGGCTGTCTGCCTGCCTTCTGCAGCTGGGAGCACAAAGGTGCCTCAGTGTGGTCTCATGGGGGGGACCTCAACAGGCAACCTCTGGGGAGCTCCCAGTTGAGGTGAACAGCTGAACTCTAAAACAGTTAGTGGAGATTTAACTGCAAGGAGAAAGAGGGGAAGGGCAGTCCAGGCAAAAGAAACAGCAGTGTGACAGCAGAGAGAAGCAAAAAGATATAAAGGTAGATAATGACACAGCCAAAAAGCAGGGCGTGTGAGGGAGAGTGACGGGAGAGGCAGCTGGGAGCGGGGAGAGACAGTCAAGGCTGTGGCTTTCATAGCCCCCATTTAAAAAAATGTCCAATCATATATATATATATATATATATATATATATATA